>CM070105.1:12252015-12829515 GCA_036178185.1 Liparis tanakae
ACACAGAAACACACAGAAACACACAGAAACACACACAGAAACACACTCAGAAACACACTCAGAAAGACACAAAAACACACACAGAAACACACACAGAAACACACACAGAAACACACACAGAAACACACACAGAAACACACACAGAAACACACACAGAAACATACAGAAACACTCACAGAAACACATACAGAAACACACATAGAGACACACATAGAAACACACACAGAAACACACAGAAACACTCACAGAAACACACACAGAAACACACATAGAGACACACATAGAAACACACACAGAAACACACACAGAAACACACAGAAACACACACAGAGACACACACAGAAACACACACAGAAACACACACAGAAACACACACAGAAACACACACAGAAACACACACAGAAACACACAGACACACAGAAACACACACAGAAACACACACAGAAACACACATAGAAACACACAGAAACACACACAGAAACACACAGAAACACACAGAAACACACAGAAACACACACAGAGACACACACAGAAACACACACACACACACAGAAACACACACAGAAACACACGCAGAAACACACAGAAACACACACAGAGACACACACAGAAACACACACAGAAACACACACAGAACACACAGAAACACACAGAAACACACACAGAAACACACACAGAAACACACAAACACACACAGAAACACGCAGAACACACAGAAACACACGCAGAAACACACACAGAAACACACAGAAACACACACAGAAACACACACAGAAACACACAGAAACACACGCAGAAACACACGCACACACACACACAGAAACACACAGAAACACACACAGAAACACACACAGAAACACACATAGAGACACACATAGAAACACACACAGAAACACACACAGAAACACACAGAAACACACAGAAACACACACAGAGACACACACAGAAACACACACAGACACTGCAGAAACACACACACAGAAACACACAGAAACACACAGAAACACACACAGAAACACACACACACACAGAAACACACACAGAAACACACACAGAAACACACACAGAAACACACACAGAAACACACACAGAAACACACATAGAGACACACATAGAAACACACACAGAAACACACATAGAAACACACACAGAAACACACACAGAAACAAAAACACACAGAAACACACACAGAAACACACACAGAAACACACAGAAACACACGCAGAAACACACGCAGAAACACACACAGAAACACACAGACACACAGAAACACACACAGAAACACACACAATGGGCACAATGCTCATTAGACAGGCTCTGACAGGAACATGTGTTGCGTGTGTTCAGTGCGCACACACACACACACACACACACACACACACACACACACACACGCCCGCTCTCAGGTGGGCAGCCGGAGTGGATCTGTTGTAGCTCAGATTAATGGAGCGAGTCGGTATTAGCTGAGAGTAAACAGTGAGACAGACACTGACACACACACCACATGTCACCCTCCATCCTGGGGAGAGCTCTGTCCATCAGAGCAGGCGAGCGGCGATGAAGGAATACACCGAACGGGGAAAGGAGAGCAGAGGAAAAGAGTGGAGATCTCTCACTCTCTATTACATTGTCTTCGGAGGCTTTTAAACACTCTTATATGTTTCATCTGGCCTTTGTCACTTTCTTTCTCCTAGTTGTTCGAGTAATGGTTTCGCGTGGGCTGACTGCGTGGTTGTAAGTGTTTTAATTGTTCTAAATTCAAACAACACCTTGATCTTAATGCTCTTAAGCTCAAGTTAGCTATTTTCTTCTCCTTTATATATATATATATATATATAATATAGATATTTTAAAGCTATATTGTCTTCTGTGTTTTATGCCTTGATGTCTGATTTCTTGGTCCTCAGACTTTAACAGCTTCTAAAATGTTGCTGGTTGTATTTAAAGTTTGAAATTGACAGAAGATTGTTTGACACCCGTGAAAATTAATTGACGGTCATTTCTAAAGCAACACTACCAGGTAAAGCTTTTTTCTGTATAGATTTTTTGACCGTTAGTACGACAAAAACAAACCTGCTGAAGATGTCTTTTGGGGTTCTGGGAAATTCTAATTTGATTTCACTATTTTTCTAGTTGCAGCCTCATCTGGCCAAAACAAGTTTTTCTTTTTCTCAGCTCTGGCTTGAAGAACAGATCCTCAGCTCACTGAGCCCATCTGATTCTAAATGAAGTTACGAAAGAAAAGGAAAGCGGGAGGAAAAGGAATGAATAAATAAATGAGTGACTGTATGGAGGCTACAGTGAATTTTAAGATGGAGGAGGATTGACATTACACTTTCAACGTTATCATTAAAATACTATTTGAATGAATAAAGCAGCATGTGGAGAGGCAGGAGGGAGAGAGTGAATAACTGATCTGATGGTTGCTGCTACTGGGACCAGCTGGAACCGAACCACCCCTCCCACTATCAAACGCATAACATCACTCGGATGCTCCGTGTGCTTGTGTGTATAGGGTAAGTGTGTGTGTGTGTGTGTGTGTGTGTGTTATATGGCTTTGTCTCTTCTCATGGGTTTCCTCCTCAACATTTCAGACTAATTTGTCATTTCCATGGCAACTCTGTGTTACAGGGGCTCAGCAAATGCGGATGTGTCTGTGCATGTGTGTTTCAGGGAGAAAGAGAAAAGGAGATGGAGAAGGAGAGTGAGAGAGAGAGAGAAAGAGAAAGAGTGATTGAGTGAACAGTACATTATCATGGACAGCTGTACTGAATCAAAATGGCGGATGGAGGCAGGGAGCACATCAGGGGAGCCTACATTATACAGCACCTGATAGAGGGAGCAGGGTGGAGAGATGCAGGGTGGAGGAAAAAAGGGGAAGATGCGTAAGGGGGACTTTAAAAGAGAGGAAGGGATGGAGAAAAGAAGGGAGACGGGGAGACTCATTGGGATGGGTGGCACGAAATGGAAGAGAGAGAGAGAGGTGGAGGGGTAGAAAGAGAGACAAGGAAAGGGAGTGGCAGAGAGCGAGGGATGGATAACTAGAGAGAACGAAAGAGAGAAAAATGCTGGTGTATCTAAATCCTAGTGTAGCAAGCCTCAATCATGGCAGCCCTGTCATTCTGGAGATAGCACACTGCACCTCGTTTTTAGCCCACCATGCAGTTCTGCTATCAGCTCCTCTCAGACTGCGCACACACACACACACACACACACACACACACACACACACACATGCGCGCGCGGCATACACTCGTACATCCTGCATGACGGCATCTCTCCTTAATAACAGACAGGTGGATTAACTATGCACTCATACGGTGTACAGATAGATGACCAGTGTGAGAAATGTATGCAGATGCATGCTAAAATATGCATAGTCTCTGCATTAAGTTAAAGTGTGAAAATCCACACGGCCAAGTTCACTGAAGGCTACGACTGCCTCTATTCCATCTCTATTCCATCTCTATTCGCTGGTGTACAGCATCTGGAGTTGAAAGCGATCGGGCTATCGCATCTCAGCCGAGGGAGCAATAGTGAAGAGGAGGATATTACTGTCAGCACGCAGCGACGGATCGGCCGTCTGCAGCGGCGAGCTCTCGCTCCGTTTGGTGGTTGTTATTAAAATGAACACATTTGAAGACATAGTTGAAGAACACAGCCTCCACAAACGTATTCATGAATTTGTTATTTTTCTTGGTTAATTGATTGATAGTTTATTTTCTAGATTCAACGGAAATATAAATCGACAAAATATTGCCGGTTCCAAGAGTCCACTGTGACATCTTCAAAACCCAAATCTTTATTGCATTTAGTGATTAAAAAAAGAAGAAAGGGGCATTTTTTCAATGTAAATAGCAAAATACAGATATGTTTTTTCTAAGTTAATTTATTAGACATAAAGAGAACATAACTGAATAATGCCTTACATTGTCAATCCCTTTAAATGACATGTTTTTCCTTTCCTTTTGTCTTTCCTTTATCTGCGCTCATCTCCCTCTGTGTCTGCAGCTTGAAATCGGCCTTCTCTCTGGTACCCAGGGAAACGTCTTGTTTCCATGACAATGTCTGCAGGCAGAACAGTGTATTTGTCTTAAGCTGGATAAGATCAGAGTCAGTTGTATCCGTGTTAGACACACACAAAAACATACCCACACCCACACAGGCCTGCACACGAGCACACGTACATACATTACGCCGCATACGCACAGAGACGACTGCAGAGCGCCGACGAACACACTAAAGGAAATAAGCTTTAGTGCATACCGGCAGTTAAATAAAACCAAAACAAATAACGGTGCCCAGATCTGCATGCATGTAAATCTACACACACACACACACACACACCTAATAAAACCCCTTCCCCCATGTTGTTTATGAATGTGCATAAATACCTCTTTTCATTACGGTATTGTTTCGAGTTTTTAATGAATGCTGCGGTCATTCCGTTGTCGTCTAGTTATTCCAGACAAGCGCCACAAGTAAACGAGTGCTTGTGCGTGTGTGTGTGTGTGTGTTCTTGTTCACGTGTTTATTCCTGTTTTGGCAAAAACAGCAAAGAAATGAACTTCAAATGCCAGATGGGGTACTGGAGTGAAACGACAATTGGGTAACTACTCTGAACACAAAGGGAAGCGAGAGAACAGGTAGGAGACAATTGGAGCACCGACTTGGCTTTTATATCCCTTTCTTTCTACAAAAGGATAATGTGTTTGTGTGTGTGTGTGTGTGTGTGTGTGTGTGTGTGTAAGTGTGTGAGGGTGAGGTATCTGCATCACTCATGAATACATCCTGGCTGATGCGAGGCTGTGTCAAGTCGGGGAGCCCGAGGAGAGACGCAGCACCCCTGCAGAGACGCGCTGCAGTCTTATCTCCCTTCCTGTCTCCCTCTGCGTCTCCGACCTTCTCTTACCACCTTTCCTTACCCACTTTGCGAAACGCGCTCCTATCTTTCCTCACCATCGCTTTTCAACACTCCTTTACGCTATCCCTCCCATCCCTCCGTCCGCACCCCCCCTCACACACTCGCAGCCAGCCTGCGCTCCATCTTTTCCCCCTTCATCCTCCGTGAATAGAGTCCGTTTGATGACTTTATTTTTAGGGCGATTACGGCGTGCCTCGGCGTTGTGTGTTTCCTATTAGCGTTACGGTGAATGTGTGAATATGTTAATGCTTACTTGCTAACAGGATGGTAATTGCATACAATTACTAGTAAATGTATACATTTACTACTGGGATTGCTTCACATTTCCCATGGTGAGTTCCGTAGCCGTGCATATCCCCGGCAGTGTGCGGGTAGAGCTCTGTATGTGGCGCCGCGGCTTCATTACAATAGCTACATGGGTGTTACGCATTAATGAGTGTTGTAGTTCAGAACTGTAATGGGTGTTACTAGCGGAGATGCAGAATTAATACTATTAGTGCAAAGAGTATATCCAGAAAGATCGTGCATTTCGCAGTAAAAACTTTGTTGCAATTGCTTTATGACTGCTAATGGTAGAGGGGGCACAATTTAGTTTTAACATTTTTTTTTTATTTATTCACAGCTCAAGATAAGGCCATCGGGAGCCAAATTCATGCCAGTCAGTCGGGCATGCAGCCAATCACCAGACACTTGCCTCTTAGCACCAAGCGGCTCTCTCACCTCCAGTCGAGCGCTGCTCACTTGCACGATCGGCCAAATGATGTAAGCATTACGACGAGACGCGCTTGTGTTTTATTGACAAAAACACTGTGCATCACAGTATTTAACTAAATATAATTTAACTCGTAGGCAACTGGCAAGTGCGAACAAAATATCTTCGGTGATTTTATAAGGGTAAATAATTGAGCAAAAGATCAACTTGAAAAGGCTTTGATCAAATGGATTCAGAGTTGACTCACGAACATAAGGACACCATCACTTGGTCTGCAGGTAACTATTAGTTACTAGCAGTAAAGTACTTGATTAATCTGTTAGAAATTATGCAAATAATCATAATGAATTATACACAAATTTAAAAAGCAAGACAACCTCCCAACTGATAATATGGCATCAGTGTATGTGTTTGCAATTTTTTTAAATAATTGATTTTTTTACAACTTATAGAGAAGTAGCTTCTCAGATAAATTGACAAATTCTATTAAATCATTATAATAAATATTTTTTCACAGCCTGTCCTTTATGAAAGAAGAATCACTCTGGGTGTGATTTATTCTTAGGACTATGATATCACGATGAGTAAGAGGTAGGAGACATGCTGTACTTTGCTGGTACTGACTGGTTCCTCTTGCCTTGGCGTCTGCTACCACTCCCAACGCCACATATGGTGGAGTCAGCACGACGCCTGTCCTCTACCAAGTGTGTGTGTGCGCGTGTGTGTGTGTGTGTGTGTTATTGGGAGATAAGCACACTCTTGTGTCAGAGTGAGGTGGAGGGACAATAAAAAAGACGCAATTTCAAGAAAAAAGTGTTCACGTAAGTGCATGTGCGTTAGTGTGTGTGTGTGTGTGTGTGTGTGTGTAGCGAAGTGTGCATGTGTTTCTCTGCCGTAAGACAATGTGTTAAAATGAGGCGCTTTGATTGCCGACGCTTCGTGAGTCACAATTGATGACTCACAATCCACCTCCCCATGAACATACACTCATGCTCTCACACAAGACACACGCAAACACACACACGCACACACACACACACACACACACCTCGTTCTCCGTCCTGCCTTCATCCACTGACCGTGAACAATATGTGCAGGCAGCCTTACTCATGCATATTTACACTGAACACACTCACTCACCTACTCAACGGGCACTCTCTAAAGGTTATTATGTGTGTGTGTGTGTGTGTGTGTGTGTGTGCCTGTTTGTCCGCCTGTTCACGTAAGTGCGTGTGTAAAGGTCACTTAAAGGGAGGCTGACCACTCGTCCATGCCGTACACATATTGATGGATAGATACCGAGAACACTCGGACATTCAGTCGTTATTAACCGAACAACCCGCTTCATAGCTTAAAATAACGCGGTGAATATCATAAACGAGTATTCCTGCCAATTACGCCCGAGAGCCGTTCATCAATCCTATTCAGAACCTACGATGACGTATTCACCCACAACCCTTCACGGCCTCGTCTCGGCCAGACGGAGAGAAGAGAAAAGGGTCAAATCTGCTACTTGGCTTTAAGCACATTTTCTCTCCAGATTATTGCTGCTCAATACTTTTCAAAAAAAGAACAAAAATCCATTTCCCCCTTTCTTCCTTTAGCTGCTCGATACTTATGAAAATCCAATTTGGCTCCCTCTTTTCTTTCTTCCCTCCGCAATTTGTGCGTTTTCACCCACTCAAAGTGATTAGTGACCTGTGGGTATCGCTTCCGAGGAGAAGGATAGCCGTGTTTTATGAAGGAGGGGAAAGGTCCAGGGCTTCCCATCAGGACCGGGGGCCCGTACAGAACGACTGGGCGGGGAGGGCAGACGGGAGCACCGCTGTCCCTTTGCAGATACAGGCAGTCGCTCTCCATCACGGCGGAGAAGACGACTCACTTTATCTCTCCCTCGCTTCCTCTTTCCCTCTCTTCTCGCTCTATCATTCATTCCTTTAGCTCTTCTCTCACAGTCTCTTTTTCTCAGTTTCTTCAGCACACACACACACACACACACACACACACACACACACACACACACACACGCACGCTATATATCTTTCTATGGCAACCCTCCCACACCCAATCCTCCCCCTCAAAGAAACCCATTTCAGCTTTGCAGTCTCCTGAAAAAGCCTCTTTACGCTGAGCTAACCCAAGCTAGGCTTCGTCTGCACCATCTGACAGCCTTTACTCCTCGGTATGCAGAGCGAAAACACACGGCCACATGCTGCTCCTAAGAGACTTCAAAGGTTCAAAAGAAAAGAAAAAAATAAGAAAATCAGTCCTAGATTCAGTCCATCTCCAAACATCCGTGATCGTGGGAGCGTCCACGATAAACAACTACGCTCAATACGTCGTGTGATAATGCAGGAAACATATGTTAATACATGTCGGTGCTTAAGGAGCTGATTTTAAATGCTGAGCATAAGCCAGATGAAGCAATTACATTTTCACTGCCACCTGGATGATTCATGCCCGACTTTTCAGGCAGAAACTCCAACACTAGGAGCTTATTTTGCAATCAAAGCATAACCAAAATGCTCACGTAGAATTATTCTCGTCAGAATAGAGATGTCTCCGTGTGATAGGTGGATGCAGACACAATTTGTGGTCTATTCAATATATTCCTATCCTCCAGCTTGTATGAGCGTTTCATTTAAAAGCACATTTCAGCAAATACATGGCGCCCCTGTCACAATGGGAGACGGGCGCCATCATGTCCTCTCTCATCCAATCAAAGAGCACAATAGACGCCGATCAGCCTGTCACGGTCAGGCCTGTCTTTATGTGGGTCAATCAGTGTATTCATCAGCGTCATGCAGAGCCGACCGATCCAGCAACACCTACCTTCAGATTTTGAAAAGCGACGTAGGCCGGAGCGCCAGTTCATTCGTACAAATGCACGCACGCTTTTTCGGTATGAGCACGCTCGCACACACACATGCACCGACAGCTTACCTTTCCAAACATGACACATAATGGCGACTGAAAATGAGAACGTGAAGCCGATGGGCTCTAAAGGCCTGTCGATACATTCAACTTAAAAAAGAGCCAGAACACACATTTACAAAAGTAAATAATCAGGGAGGGGAGGGGGTACCTCTGAGTTTTCCTAAATTCACAGAGGTTGGTGTCCCAAACAGTGAGAAAGAGGGCAGTAGAAAAGAAGGAAAAAGGGAAGAAAGAGGGCAAGAAGAGAGAGGTGGCATTGTGAGTGTTGGAACAATTTTCAAAAAGGCAGACCAAGGGCACTTCTTGTTTTGGGGCTGTAAAATAAAACACTGGGCAACTTGGGGGTTGACACACCAGCATTGTCTTCATACACAGGAGCTTCAGTTCAGAGTCACACATGCTCACCGATGTACGAACAGGAGCCCATGAGAGGACCAGCGACAGCAGAGCAAGGCATGCTGGGAGCCGATAAAAAGCCGTAGATGAATGTGGGAGTGTTCCAGTGAAAACTGCCACAGTCATTGATTTAAACCATGAGGTAAAAGCGCACATGCACATGTGTGTATGCATCTTGCATGCACACTCTACTAAACGCTCCCATCCTCTCAATCAAACTCTTACACACAGATGAGAGAAAATGAAATGAGGTGGAAGAGTAAAGACCAATTCAAACCATCCATAGTCAGTCGGCCCTTTGCTCCGTTTCCAGGACCTGGAGACCTGCCAAGTGTAAACCAGCCAAGCACCGGCAAGCCGCAGCCATCTAAACCCTCCCTTTACACCGTCCCACATCAGCAGCCATGATTGTAGTAAATGTCCCAGCAGAAGTTGCTCTCAGGCTCATCATCGCTCATAAAAAATGATCTTAAGGCCATATTTCATTCATCATTATGTGATTTCTCCACTGCAAATTCATAAGTCATCCATTTCAGCTTAAATTGAAACTGAAGTTCTTAATGGGACCAAATGGGACCGTTTTCAAGAAACCTCAATTACCGAAGTAAAAAAAACTGACCTTCGTTCAGTGCCTAGAGAGACAACTTCCTCCCGCGCCAGGTGGTGATGAAGTGGGGGAGGGGATACAGGGAGTAGTGAGTGTGGGGGTGAGGAGGTGGGGGGTGATGGTTTAGCAGAAGACAACAGCAAGTGAGGTAAGAGGAGGCCATACCTTGGTCGCCAATCATCAGGTGTGCCAGACCTTAAAGGAAGACAAGAGCACAGTCAGCACAGCAAAGGATCATGGGGTGTGAAGTGTGTGTGAGTGTGTGTGAGTGTGTGTGTGTGTGTGTGTATGTATGTGTTTGCATGCGTGCACGTGTGTGTGAGTATATAAGTGTTTTGTAAAACAGGAGTTAGTCAATGCCATGCTGGTGGAGGGTCGAGTCTTCTGTGTTAAAGTGTGTGTGCGTGTGTGTGTACGACTCCTAAATGATTCCAAATTATTCCAGTATTTCTTTGTCACCTTGAGGCAAGAGCCCCTTCAGATGATTGCACATGGGATGTGGAACTTACCAGATGTCAGCAGCCAACCCTACACACACCCACTCAGACCGACGCACATGTACACTGTCTACCTTGAGCCGCTTTCCAAAACAGACGATGTAACGAGAACACGAAGGCCGGAAAGAGGAATGTAAAGGACGAGACGTGAAAGGGATAGGAATCGAGAGAGAGTGGAAATAAATTGTGATATTAAGATGATGAATGAGCTAAAGGAATGTGTATTTAAGAATATATTTAAGAACTGGGAAAAAGCCTGAATCAAACAGAGAAGCGAAGAAAGAGATGTTTGAATAAAAAGCAGGAAGGGAAACTTAAATATAGACGGACAGAAGGAAGTGAGAGAAAGACAGATAGAAAGACAGATAGAAAGACAGATAGATAGACAGATAGAAAGACAGATAGATAGAAGTGCAACCTACCTGGAGTGTAGCTGTGCTCTGGAAAGGTGTTGCGGCCAGGCGAGGAGAGAGAGAGACAGACATTCATTAACATGCATGCTAAGCCCTCGGGTTACCATGGCTACTTACTGTACATGCACACCCGTCCAGGGTTACCGCGGTAACGTACATGCAAAGTCCACGCAAAACGTCACAATGGATACCATGGTGCACTGGTAGCCAAAAGTGAGGTTTGTCTATCAATATATGTGTTTACGCACACAGACGCATTTAAACAAATGCACAATCTCTCTGTATGACTGCATGTGGACATGTACACTTACGTAAGGGCAGACACACACACACCCACCCACACGTGTAGATACAGAGGGTGGAGGAGGTGTGGGCAAAAATATACTCTCCTACCTGTGTGTTTGGATTCGAGAGCCGTTTCACCCAAAACTTACCTTGCAGCCGCTTCCTCTGCCCAGAGCCCCCCCGACAGACAGCATGCAACACACACACACACACACACACACACACACACACACACACACACACACACACACACACTCAGTCGCACTACCTCTCCCTCACTCTGTCTCTCACACATACAGAGTCAGACACACATACGCTAACATCGAATAGGGCAGTCAACATGATGTGAAATAGCAGGAAAATATAAAATATGTAGGGATGAATTAGCAGTGCAGGATGACGAGGGACGTGCGTGGTTCAATACTGAGACAGAGTGTGTGTGTGTCTGTGTGTGTGTGTGTGTCTGTGTGTGTGTGGGTATTCTCAGCTGTGTGCTCATCTGAGTGTTTCCTTGCCTCTGCCCTTGTGCTACTAGCATGGCAGAAACAGGTGGCGCCATTAGCATGCTAACATCAATTTGCCCTCAAGGACGATGCGCGGCGGGCCAGGCCTAACAAGCCCGGTTCACTGTGCCTGGAGAGACAGTAATTACATTTATGCATCACGCTGCCCAAACTCTCCTCACTACATCTAAATGACTTGTCCCCAGAACCCACTTTTATTGTTGTGCTTTGTAACAAAAACCCTTCCCGAACACGCGTATGAAATGTGTAATATTGCGGTTTTTGAGAGGAGAAAGGGAATGCCTGCGGTATATAACGGGATTATAAGATGGTCACAAATCTGCAAAAAGTATCAAGGCGAATAAAAAGCGGAACATAAGGGAGCCTTGAAGATAATGTGTGATTGTAAATGTGTAAGGAAACTAAGACTGCCACAATCAAAATACTTCTTTCCGGCTTCCCACACAGTCCTGAGGATTTATTTCTCCTCCAGCAGAGCATACTCATGATTCATAACAGACGCTTTTTCTTTCTTTTTTTACATTCTGAGAGTTAACATTTCATTTTAAAGGCGCTATTGTGCAGCTCCAAGTGAGGTTGCTGGGTTCAAAATCAAACAATAATTTCAAGGTACCATATCAGAGGTAAACCTTAGTATCAGCTCCGCCTGACACTTAGAAAACCATTACGCATGACTCCTGTGGTCATAAATGGTCCTCGTTTCTAAACAGGTGGCTATGCTTCTACTGTTGACAATTAATTCAATCACAACACCTGAGATGCTTTTAGCGTAGACGTAGTATTTTCTTCTTCAATTAAAGTGGGCTTTTTTTACCGAGCTTTTATTTCCCACTCGCTTTGCCAGCCACTTAATTTCTCTCATATCCAACCTTTGAATTCTCTTCTCCAGAGCGCAAACGGAGAGATTTATTACAACATACTTGAAGTTGGTATGAGTTACTTACTCACTGGTAGTGATATTGATGCATGGATATTATCCCTGAGCCGGTAATTTGTCAAAAAGAACACAGCACTCCAAATAATGTATTAAACCGTCGACAAAGGAGGCATCATCTGCCCGATTCTCCTCTCAGACCTCTCTGTATCTCTGAACTATTTTTAGCGAACAAGGTCCGTGATTTAGAGAGGAATACGATAAGAACCAGGCATTTAAGTTTGTGTTAACCGGCCCAATTGGCTGCTGTTTATTTCTATCAGTTACGCTTCTGGTTTACTGGAATAGCTCCTTCCCTTGAATCCCCTTCCTGGGCCAATGTCCAGGAATTACCATTACCAGTGAGCACCAGAGGAAAGACACAAAGGTAACCTTTTGAAACAGTGATTAAGCTGCTCTCCATCTCACACTCTAAAGTCTAAACCCTGCTGAGATTTCTACCTCAAGTCTGAAATGTGAATCTGAGAAGTCGATGGAGAACGTAGCGTAATCTGTTCTGGTAATGCGTCATGATTTCACATGATAGCAAATTACTACGACTAAATATAGTGCTGCTCACCTCCGTTCCATACGAGCAGAACACTTTTACGAGACTACTATTACACTAATGCCAACATAAAAATATATATTTCAGCACTTGGAATCACTCACAATTAAAATGTGAGTTGGTCTAGGAATATAAAACAGACCCTTAAAAGGCATAAGTAGGCTCTTGTTGAGCGACAAAGTGCCCAAAGCAGTTACCGTATTGTGTCTAGTGAGAGCCTTGACGTAAAATGTCTGCACCTCCCATTCAGCCTTTAGAGCTGGTGACGTGGCTAATGGTGGGGCTGGAGCCTGAGCACCGCGTTTCTACAAGTGTTTGTGCAGGTATTGTATGTATGTATGTATATGTGTGTGTTTGTGTGTGTTTGTGTGTGTGAGTGCCGCCAGTGGCTCCCAATGTGCCCTAACCAGCAGCGAAAAACAGCAGACTGGATTAGACCGGCTTGGCTCACACGCCATTCTCAGCGCAGCACTGAGTTTGTGCAGAGAGCCGATCGTAGAGCCTCATCGGTGTAGAGCAACACACTCCACGTGCAGAAGCAACGGTCAAGGACTTAGATTAATCAATTAAATTCATCTAAAAAATGACCTAGAAATAGTAAACAGGTCACTAGCTATTTCCCAGAAAACAAGGTGAGGTCATCAAATTGCTGTTTTGTCTGACCAACAGTAAAAAATCAAAGTTGCTTCATAGACATTGATACAAAACAATGAAATGACGAAGATCCTCACGTTTTAGAAGCTGGAATGTCTTTTCCAAATAACTTAATTAAAGGGTTCAGATCATTATTATCATTAAGATCAATAATAACTCGATAACTCGAAACCTTGTTTTACTCAACCATCAGTCCACAACTATACTTTACTATCAACATGATGTGAAAAGGAATACAATTCTCACATCTGAGAAGCTGTAACAACAACTATTTGTTATTTCTGCTTGACTCACTCGAGGAACTTATTGATGAAGAAAAACCATTGAAGCTCAACTTAAAAGCAACAATTATTTCTCTGTCAAATTGACAACTTCGGAGCATTATGCACCAGTTACCTTTCCTAACTGCTTGGAAAGTTAAGACCGGTGTGGTCAAAGTGCTGATTATCACCTTTAGGACGCCTAAACATACAAACACACACTCGCCGCCACACACATGTAAATACAGAAGACGTGAAGCCTGAAGTCGCTACGCGCTGAGGCCGCTGTCGGCAGCAACGAGCTGAGGAAATGGCGGTAGGTCAGGTTGGAAGAGCAAGGATGGAGAAAACACTCCTGGCATGAGGTCTCCTTATTAGTCCTGTCTCCATGGCAACCTAGGCAATCCCACCGGCCGCTAAATGCTATCGTGTGATGTGGTCGGGGGGGTAGGAGGGAGGTGTGATGCTGACAGCGGTGCTGGGTGTGACGTGAGGTCAGGTCGGTGACGAATGTCAAGGCCGCTCTGCCGTTTGTGTCGTCATTGAAATATCAACGAGGCAACGGCGAAATGTGTTTTAGTCGTTTTAAAAAACAAAATAAAAAGACCTACAGGAGATGAAAGTGCTATTAATTAAGAATGCAGATTTTTTTTCTGAATGAGAAATCTGATGACACCGACACAACTAAGCAGTGGGAAATAAATGCATTTACAGTACCGGCCATAACAAGGTAACTGAGTTCATTAAGCAGCTGCTTCGCTCTTGTAATGGCCGTCGTTACGCTGTCCTGCATATCGGCACTTGTATTGACCGAAGGCTCGTTTTAAAATGTTAAGGGCAGGGTTTCAAGGGTTTTTAGATATCAAATCATTTGTGGAAGCTTTTCCTTTCTTCTTTTGCCTCCGCCACATAAAGGTTGTATTCTTATATCACGCTGTTTATTGTGACGGTTCGTCAGATTTATATAGTGCTACCGACAGGAAAACTCTTTCCGCTTTTGGATTGCATAAGACGACATTCTTTGTATTTTACACACACACACACACACACACACCCGCTCACTCGTACACAAACTCCGCCGCATCTCAACGGGCTGCAAACGGTTTGAAATAACGGCAGGAGATCGACTGTAAACACTGCATTTCACCACCTATAGTATTGTCCCTGTGAAGGCCATTTAGAATCAATGCAAATCCATGAACACAGGCAGCCAGGTGTCTGCCGTGTAACAGCCACTGACTTCAAGACCCTTAGCCTAATTCTAATTAATGTCTCACGACACGAGCCATCACCCGCGTCCGTTCTGGATCTATATGGTCATCGTGTTTTGCCAAACACGCCAACTGAGCCCATCACGGCTCGGAAGCTGCCAGCCAGGTAACAGGTTTCCAGTGATATTCAGGAGATTATCGTAAATCTCTCAGGTTTTCATCCCCTCAGCTTCACTAACCCTCCTGTTACCTTCAAATGTACTAACATCTTTTAACATTGGGGCCAATTTCACCCCAGCAATTAAAACCTCCAGAACATGATTAGAATTAATATTGTTTCCCAAGTTTAAGTGTCAATAGCCCTTTAAATAAATCAAAAAGTTGATATTTCTTATATGTTTTACACAGTAAAAAACATCCTGGGGTCAAATTGACCCCAAAGAACATCGATGGGTACAAGTTGTGTTCAGGACAGTGAAAACATATCATGTACATTTGATGTTTTCCCAGTTGTCCCCAATAAATTAGGAAAAGTCATGAAATATGAAGCAAAAAAAGATTATGTCAATCATTTATTTAGAGACGTTAAACATTGAATGGGGTCAAATTGACCCCAAAGGTAACAGGAGGGCTAAGCTGACTGCACTTCCTGTGAACGGGCCTTAGCTTCCTGAGTTCTGGAAGCCTCTACTAAATTGGGAGTCATTGGCAGCCATGAAAAAAAAATCAATATCAAAGATAATCAGTATGCGTGTTTGTGGATGCTGCGTGTTCACACGCACCAATTCAAGGCGGCTGCGAAGGTGTGAATGAAAAATAGATGTCTACACTGCAGGTGTTTGGTGTGTATGCCAATTTGGAGATACGGTTCCCCAAAAGTAACTGTCCATTTGATATATGTATGTGTAAAGGATGAGATGTATATGATGGGTTAGCATGGTTCTGGGCCTTACCGTCACTGCAGTCGTTGCCTTGGAAACCGGTGTCGGAGCAGTCGCAGACGGCCTGGTCGTTGACCACGCTGCACACCCCTCCGTTCTGGCATCGGTGATCCGGCCCGCAGCCAGCCGTGACCGTGACGCCCTCCGAGCTCTCCAACGCCGTCAGGGAGCCGTTGACGCTCACCGCCGTGATCCAGCCACGGAAGGCGGGCTGTTCCCTCACCGAAGGGGACGTGAGGCGCAGGGGCGAGGAGTGGAGCTCTGGCGTCACCCCGCCCATGTAGGTGTGGCTGAAAACTGTCATGTCTCTTCTCTTGCTCTTCACCTCCGCCCATCCCTCCAGTCGCCCGTCGACCTCCAGCGAGGTGTTCCTCCAGTCCCGCTTGACGCGCACCGCGTGCCAGTGCCCGTCGCTGACCGCCACGCCCGATTGGAGCTCTGCCGGCTCGGCGCAGAAGATGGAGAAGCGCAGGCGGAGGTGGCCGTGGAGAAGCAGCAGCTCCAGGAAGTCGCAGAAGCCCTCGTCGTCCAGGTAGAGCAGTAGGCCCTCTTGGCTGTGAGTCCGCAGGCTGAAGCTCAGCACGCTCTCGCAGCAGGCGTTCCACACCGGGAACCGCCCCCACTGGCTGGACACGCCGCCGTACTCCAGCACCTCCCCTTGGGCATGGCTCCCCACGCTGCACAGGCACAGCCCCAGGAAGAGCAGGGGGGCTGCCACCCAAACACACACCGCCATCACAGTCATGCACACTCTCGCTCTCACACTCACACACACACACACGGGGGAGGAGACGGAGGCTAGAGCTGGGGTGTTCCCTCCAGCCTAGAGCTCATGGTGACGACCGTCGGGCCGCTTTGAAGAAGCCTTCCCGTGTGTCTCGGGTGCGCCCTGCTTTCTAGGGGGTGCTCTTTAGTCGAGGCTCCTATGCGACGCAGCTCCAGAGGGAGGGAGGGGGTCAGGCGGCAGCTCGCTCCGTCCTTTCTGCGCGCACGCTATGGGAATCTTCTTTTGTCGTGGGCTCTCTCGCTTGCGTTTCCTCTGATGTGTTCAACGGCTGCTCTCCATTCAATCTTTCAGTCTTTCATTCTTCACTTCTGACATGTGAGATTCCAGGTGTGTGTCTCAGCGTGTGCGTCTGTGCGAGTGTTAGATAAGGGACGAATAGGACTTGAACTCCATCTCTGTGCCCTAGATAGGGCCTTATCCCCCATGAAGGCAACTCCCCACGGAGTATGAGTGTGTGTGTGTGGGTGTGTGGCTCACACATCGGTAATGGGGAAAAACGACACCGTCATAGCAGTGTTCTCCCCTCCTCTCTGTCTTAGTAGGGCAAAACTTCAAGTGTCTGTGGGCAACATACGTGTGTGTACGTGTGTGTGTGTGCGTGTGCGAGGGAGGTATATCTTTCTTTCACTGCCACGTCATCACTCTCTCCAGCGACCTACAAAGAGAACAGAGACGGCACAATCAACCAGGGTCACACACACATACGCGTAAACATTCATGCACAAACTCTCTGACTCTCTCACACACATGCAGCATACACCAGACCAAGCCCGCTATTATTCTCATATTACTCTCTTTCTCGTGCATTGTATGCTCTCTCACACACACACACACACACACACACACACACACACACACACACACACACTCACACACAGATATATCACATTGTCACATATAGACATACAACAGATCCAAATCAAGTAAAATAACACAACCTATATTTATTTAGTTGTTATTCCTACACAGCCCACACATTAAATCTCTTAAGCTAAACGTACAGTATACAGGCCTACAGTGTCAGCAGGCGCGTGCACGTTAGGCTACAAATTGACACACACGTACACAAACAGCACCTCCTTAGTAGATCTCCCATCATGCCGCAGGAGATTTTAAAGGTGGCATAATTGCGACCGCCTTAACGTCTTAAAGCACATATTGTCGTAATCACACCGGACACTCAACAGTAGTCTGAACGAGTTGCCTGAATCACGGTTTTTTTTTTAATAATTTAATTTAAATTGTAAATTAATTGATAGCGGTTGACGGTGGCCGCCTCACCTCCGTTAGCTCCACCACAAAGAGCGGGAGCAGCAGCGCGCGCTGCGGCGGATGACTCAAGCCGCCTGGCGTTATCGAATTAACGGCTCCGGAGCCCGTTTCCAATAAACACATTCACACCTCCACGTCGCGAAAGAAATGTCAGCTACTCACACACACACACACACACACACACACACACACAGTTTCTTCTCCGCGAATCTTTGAAAGGTGAAAAGCGGCGACATCACGGTTATTGATAGACGGGGTGAATGAATGCGGTTGAGATATCGATTCTCAATTTGCGGCCATACCTCCTCTCCATTGTTTTCTCCAACGCGCCCGTTACTTCCCCACAGCGGGGGTCTCGTCACCTGCGCCTCGGCGCTTCACTACAGCTTAGCTAACCGGGACCACGCCATTCGCGTTAATTGTTTGACATAATCGCTGTTTTAATTGACACCACAACCTGTAACGGTAATGTGACAGCCTCGCCTCGTGAACTAAAAATAAATATAAATCCCCAGCAGCGGGTTTCCTTCTATGCGGTCATAAATATAGGCAAGAAAACCGACTTACCTCGCGCACATCCTGTGGCTCCGTGGCAACAGTGCGGCGCGCGACTCATCGATTTCCCTCCCCATTTGAGGAGAATCTCAAAGCCGCGAAAGAGGGGAAAGCACCCGCGCGCCCGGTGGTAGATAGAGCCGGTCTACCGGACAGGGACAAAATTATCACAGGCTCGCCTCCAGGCGACAAGGTGCTATTGCTGTCTCTCTCTCTCTCTCTCTCTCTCTCTCTCTCTCTCTCTCTCTCTCTCTCTCTCTCTCTCTCTCTCTCTCTCTCGCACGCGCGCTTTCCTTCCTTCTCTCGTGCGCGCTCTCTCTCTCTCTGCCAGACTCAATGTCTCTCTCTCATTTTCTCTCTCCGTCCTCTTGAGGAGGAAAAGGTGCAGTCTGATGCTCTCCGCGAGACTCGGCAGAGGGAAAGTCACGTGGTCGCGCACGCGCGCGCGAGGGAGAGTGAGAGAGTATGCATGTGTGTGTGTGTGTGTGTGTGCGGGCGCGCGTGTGAGTGGGTAATAGCGAGTGAGGTAGAGGAGATGGGCGGGGCCGCGCGCTGCTGCAGCACCTTGGACAGCGCGCACTCGCCACCCGCACGAAACAGAAACGCAATTACCGGAGGCAGAAAATAAGGCGAGAACCGGAGTAGATCCGAATGATTAAATCCGTGAGTGACAGTGACGATGGCCTTTACCTCTCTCGGGCTACAGGAGCGAATGTAAGGAAGTCAGCGATTCAGTGACGCGTGGGGGGAAAGGACAAAAGGAAACGGGACCTTCTCAATTTACAAATCTCGCTCACTGTATTTCTGTTTCCCACACAATTGCACCCACGTATACACGCACACACTTAAGTCGATCGGACCAGACATAAATATGGGTTTGGATAGACAAGTCCACCTTATTGGAAACATATATGTGGATACTGTACTTGTGTAATGGTTTGGCAAGAACAAAAGGGACATCTTCACAACAATGGGATTGTAGAAAATGGTTGGGCAAATCCATTTCCTTTTTCATCGTGAGGAAAATGCCCACGTGGACAAAAATCTAATCCATAACGAAAATATTTTAGTTTTAGTTTTGTGCCTCAATCCTACTTAACACCTCCAGGGTGAACTTTGACCTCTCTGTGAAGAAATCCCAGCAGCCAAATTCCAACATCTTGTGCAGATATTGTTACGCACACCTGTGTATGAGATCTCACTCGCTGTACGTATGCAGTATATTGAGTTTTTATATTCATACATGTACCAATATTCACCGAATATAAATAACATCCAAAGCTAAAATGATCAGCAAACACACACACACACACACGCCCAAACACACCCACACACACACACACACACACGCCCAAACACACCCACGCACACACACCACACAGGGCTTATTGCCGTTCCAAGGGAGCGACTCCAGCTGTGTCGAGCCCAGCTCAGAGGTGCTCTCCTGCTCTCCATGGGCTTCCTGGGCCAGCTGCTGCAGCTCTGTATTTTTGTTCTCCCTCTCTATCTCTCTCTCTCTCCCTCAATCCGTACATGTGTGTGTCTGACTAGCCAGAACATCTACTCTTTTTACTCCTTTTACTCAGTTAGTGCTTTAACCCTCACCTTCACCGAGTGCTGTATAGCTGTATAGGTGGAGGGGGATGGAGCCAGAACCTGGCAACGAAAGGATGGGGCCTCCTGCAGAAAGAACAGCCCGGACCTGATTGGAGATGCTGATTCAAGATACACAAAGTAACAATGAATGAACTACACACACATAATCTGCACTAAATGTATATATGTAAATATATATATATAACAGATATTTGAGTGAAAATGAATTGACCGCAAAGACCTGCGCTGGTATAAGCATGCAGCTGGTATGGATGCAGTTGGTATAAGTATGTAGTTAGTATAAACATGCAGTGGGTATACATGCAGTTGGTATAAATATGTAGTTAGTATAAGCATGCAGCTGGTATAAATGCAGCTGGTATAAGTATGTAGTTAGTATAAGCATGCAGTGGGTATACATGCAGTTGGTATAAGTATGTAGTTAGTATAAGCATGCAGTGGGTATACATGCAGTTGGTATAAATATGTAGTTAGTATAAGCATGCAGCTGGTATAAATGCAGCTGGTATAAATGCAGTTGTGCACCTTGTTGTGTGTTCCCTTTTATGTGTGAGGGGAGTGTTTGAGAGGGAAGTGGGGAGAATGAGACTGGAAGGAGGAGGAGGAGGAGGAGGAGGAGGAGGAGGAGGAGGAGTTACTATGGAAACTATCTCAACATCAGCACCTGTTTTTCAATTGGACAGACCACCACCACTCCTCGCCCCCCCTTCAACTTAACCCCCTCCCCCAACTCCTCCAATCCCCGGGCCAGGCTGACCTTTTGGACCAAATGGCATTATCAAATAATATGAAAAATACACCCGAAAATTCATTTAAGAAACAAGTTTTCAGTGTGGGGAAACATCCACGAAGAAAAGGTAAAAATCGTATGCAAAGCTTTATTACTAGGACAAAATTAAAGTTAATGTGAAATGAAGTATTGATCAAATAAGAAATTGGTTTATTTCGGAGGCAGGTTGAAACTAAATTCTGTTTTTAATAACATAACACTTTCATGACTTTTTAATGAGAAGGCTTAATTGTGTCATTGTTTGCAGCAAAACTAATCTGAGAAAATATACACGTTTGACTCTGTGAAATCCATTTTGAGAAAGCGAGTGTTAAAGTGACGAAATGCTCCCTTTGTTGGAGCTCTGCTGTTGCTTGACACAAATTAGAACAGAGGATATAAATATGTGCAATAATCCTGAAAGACTGATCTGTGATGTTCAGGTAACTTTTGTGTTTTAAATGGATAGTAGTCGATTAAAATAAAAATTAAGCAAGAGTGTCCAGGCATAATGGAGGCCTCATTCAGCATGCCGAGAAGCAGGTTATCTGCTTCTGCAAGAGCCATCAGGGCGTGATGTGATGCATCATCAGTCTGTAAGAGGCACAGGGAAATGCATTATACCATGAGCATTTTAAATTGCTGCGACTCTATCAGCCAACATTAACCGTGACAGATATGGGCCGCCTCTGATTGCATTAGTCTTTATTGAATGATGAGGCGGAGGATCTCCATTCTGTACATTCCTCCAACTGCGTTTGCTCTTCCTCTGCCTCTTCTCACTTCCCCTCTCCCTTCTCCTCCCTCCTCTGACAGGCTGACAGCAGGCAGTGACCCCTGACTCTTTGCCTACTCAGCAGAGAGAAGGTCACTGTATATGTGTGTGAGTATATATATGTGTGTGTGTGTGTGTGTGTGTGTGTGTGTGTGTGTGTGTGTGTGTATTTGTCTGAACTGCCAGCAGAGAAAATATACAGCCAAAAATAAATTAAAAACATCAGTCAGCATCCAGCGGGTATGCGTGTGTGTGTTGGGCATCCATATTTGGGCCACAGTGTTTGGAGCTGAGCTGGAGACGGCGATATTTACCTTGTTTGTGTTGTGAATGGTGATAAATGGCGCAGAGGGGGTTTGAGGAAGGGAGGAGTCGAAGTGCCACATGTGGAGGAATGTCGTTTTTTGTATGTTGCCGTGATATAAACATTTGGGTTTTATGCATGAAGCATGAAGAAGACCCACTGTGTCGGTGCGAGCGGCCTTATATAAGGCTATTATTTTATGAGTCAGAGAGAAACCCCTGCTTTCATTCATAAAGAGATGTTGGTCTTTGTGTAAGTACAGGGGGTGTGTATCCATGCATGTGCATAAGTGAGTTTGTGTGTGTGTGTGTGTGTGTGTGTGTGTGTGTGTGTGTGTGTGAGAGAGTGCGTTTGACAGGCAACCACCCTTTTCTAAATGAGATTAAATAGGAGGTTTGTCTCTAATCGTGTTGTAATGAGTTTCTGTGTAGCTCATACATTTACTAATTCCACTTGCCAATAGTGCAAACTGCCACGTGTGCATATGTGTATACGTGTGTGTATGTGTGTGTCTGTGTGTGTGAGGTAGGAGAGGTCACCTCCCTGCAATCTTACTATCATTTATAACAATAGCTCTGAGCTGTCCTCATCAAAGAATTTCAATTTCTAAACAAAAATAACGTTAGCTCATGTGCACAAACATGCACACATGGGCGCTCACACACGTGCGCGGGTGCAAGAGCCAACGCGCCGTCCATCTGTGAATAGATCTCTGTGTCATTAGAAGTCTCAACAGGCATTAGCATTGATCAACTGACCAGCAGATGGAGAGTGACTGACAAGAGCCAAACAAAGCTGCTCGGACTGTGTGTGTGAGAGTGGGTGAAGAGGTTGAATGAGAGGAGGGAATGTGTGTGTGTGTGTGTGTGTGTGTGTGTGTATGTATGTGTTTGTGTGTGTGTGTGTGTTTGTGTGTGTGTTTGTGAGGGGTGAGCTGGCTCAATGTGGCCAAATGGGGAAAGAAAACTCAAGATCTATAGTTCATTAACCCTCGCACCACTGATTTACGTCTATGTGCGTGTGTGGGTGTGTACGCGCGTGTGTGTGTGTGTGTGTGTGTGTCATAGCGCGTGCGGAGCTTCGAGTGTGTCTGTGCACATCAGAGTGACTATAAATCTTGACCTACGAGCGGCAACTGGTTGTCATGGCGATACGGCCACTCTTAGCCCGCGGCTTCACATGCCCTACAGTAAAGGGTCAAGGGTCAGAGCGGTTCTGTGCAGTGGAACAGACTTTTAGAGTGGCTAATAAACAAGGAAACCAGTAACATGGAACACATTGTCGCCTTTCACCTTCAACCTTTGATCTCGTGGCCCTCGGAAATGTCACGGTAACTGTACAGCACACGGCGTGAACACTCAAGCACCACGATGGATCTCACATGGACCTCACAGAGCGAAGGAAGAGATCAAATCTGCATAGCTGATCATATTTACTGTGTCACGCACACACACACACACACACAAACACACACACAAACACACACACAGACATCACGAATAAACCGCATTGGGATTACATTCTTTTTCTGGCCAAAATTATGCAAACACTTAAACATTATACAGATACAGACCCTTTTACGGTCTGCACACGGTGATGATAAATGTAAGTGTGCTCATGCAGTTTGGCAACCCCCGAGTGCAATATCTACGCAAGGGCAATAACTACAAAATATTATGAATGCAACCCAAACAATTTGACGGTCCATATGTGTGGACTAGTAGGGAGTAGGTAGGAGTTATAATAGCTTTGAGCCATAAGCACCGCCGGTGTTTCAGTGGAAAGAGTGGTCGTTTAAACTGGGGACTCTCAGCCGAAGTCCTTGTAAAAGCCTTCTATCAAGTTAAGATACACACTTGTCTGTGTTTATCAGCTACGCCTACCGTTCATCTGTTTCTACGATCAACCATGCACCAGCTTTGGTTTAAAGTCACCAGGAAAATAAAATGCCTGTTTCTCTGAAATGGCTGTGATTCTGTAGGAATCCGGTCCAACTTCAGTCAACTGTTGGAATATCGATTCTGACACCAAAACATTAAACAACGGGATTTTGTGATGCTGTTAATAGATTTAATTCAACGTTTAAAGCGTGCTAACTCGTCTCCTCTATTTCCAACATGCACATTCAGGCAGGTTGGAAAAGGGACTTCATGATCGGCTTTGATCAGGGATTTAAACAGGTTAGAAAAACTGAATGATGGCTGAACTCTGTTCACGGTGTCTCTGCTCACTGGTACCCTTCATTTTCAGCCATCATTAAAGTTATTAATAACACACAATATCTCTGCAAATACAACACGTCTGCTGGGGAAAAAGCCTGTTGTCGAACACCTCATTCTAAAACCATTGGCATGAGCGGCGGCATCGACAAGAGGGATGGGAATTCTTTTGGCGGCTTAATTAGAACGGCGGATTGAGATTGGGAATGCGGCGGATGGAGTGGAGGATGAGGCTTGTCTCATGTGCATGTGGATGTGGGTTTGTGCAGGCCATTTAAGTACTTCCACACTTGGAAATACATTTCTTCATGGACCTTGCTTCCTGCGCATTGGCTTTGTCGTAATAAAATGGGAAATGTTCTTTCCCAAATTGTCCACAAAGTCGGATGCGCTCTATTGTCTGTATCATCATTGCATGTTGTTTAATTAATGAAAAACAGCCCCCGACCAGGAGCACACAAAATGTAGTTTGTATTTATTACACACACAAAGTGGCCCAGATGCATCTGTCTGTGTGTGTGTGAGTGTGCAAGTGTGTAAAGGTGTGTAGTCTAAGGCCAATGCAGTGATGAGTAGCATGAATTAGGAAGTGTGAGCAGGGAGAGGAGGGTTACTATGACAACGGGGGAGAATGTTCCAGGTGACAGTGGGATCGTTGAGATGCTAATTGTCCATTTTCAATCCTCCATAAAGTTTAACAGCCACTCTTCCTCCACATGTTATTCTAACGCAGTCACAGAGTATACCTCTGGGATGTACAGCCATTCCTCTGACTCTCCATCCTTCCCTCCCTTTTCTCTTTCATTTATAATGACACCCCATCCTCCCTTCACATCCCTCCGTCTCCTCCTCCTTCCTGCTGGCACAGGGAGGGGGAGGGAGACTATGTAAATATCAGAGGCGATTTGGAGCATATGTGTGCATCTCTCATGAGGCCAACCAACACCTGATCGTCAGACTCTCTTTCCATCCATCCCTCTTTCGCTCTTGTTTCACTCGCCTCGTCCTTGCTTTCCTCCCTTCTCTTTCTTCACGCCCTCTCCTCATTTCCTCCCGTCCAAATTCATCTCCCTCTAAGTTCCCTCTCCATTTTCGCTACCCCCCCCCCCCCTCCTCCTCCTCCCCGCTCATTGCCCGCTGTTTATCTCTACCGCGGCTCTCTCCCGATGCAGTGCGTTTAACCACTTTGTTCCCCTTAAAGATAAAGATAATTAAATCAGCAGCTAAAGAGTGAGTGCGCCGCTACTGGCGTCACCATGGTAGCGCTTTGATGTTCTATTTCAGCGTGATAGTATCAACATCAACTCACCAGTCCAAAACTACTGTTGCACACACTCACACACACACTCACACACACATATGCAGAATTCATGCATTCACGCACCACATTCAACCTCCCACCTCCCTCCTCCCTGCACACAGAGACAGATCCGACACACTAAGCCCTGCTGTCTTATTTCCTGTCATCCAACCACCCCGTTCTTTACTGTTGATCTCACCCACTTCGCTTCCTTTTTCCCTTCCTCTCTAGACCTCTCTTCTCTAATCTTATGCCTCTCTCCCTTTCTCTCCCCCGCCTCCATCCTCCCTATCAGCAGGTTGCTAGGCAACTGCACTCCATTGATTTAGAGGAGCACGATGACAAGCTCCCATAACTGTCATGAAAACCCACACACACACACACACACGCAGGCACACACATGAACACACACATAGTTATTGCAGATGTCTCGTAGCACCTTTAGAAAGAAGGCGTCCTCGCTTATCTGATAAGAACAAGTAACGGGAGGAGAAAAGGAGGAGGGACAGAGAGATACAAATGACAGAAGAAGAGGAGGAGGAGGAGGAGGTGGAGGAGGGGGAGGAGGAGGAGGAGATGGCTCTTTATGTCGCCTACTTACTCATACCCTCCCTCTCCAGTCTCCAGCCCCATTCCCTCTTTATTCCTTTTCCATGTAACCCTTGCCATCCCTGGAAAACAATTACATCCCCTAGTGGCCTGGTTCAATTTCCAATCATGTCCATCTCATCTCCGCAAGCTAAAAACTGTTCCTTCCATCTGTGCCTCCACTTTGGCGCTTATAACGCACACTGTCAAAATAAAATGAAACAAAAGATGAGATGGTGGGTGGAAAGAAAGAGAGTCTATAAATAGTAATAGATGCAAGGTGAGGGTGTACAATATATTTGTATTTTCAATTACAGATAATGGAAATGTCAATATGTGTCAAAATACGAGTAAGAAATGCCACAGGTTGTCAGGCTGAGTGATACGTTTTGTGCATCAGGTAAGGCTTGTCTCAATGCTCTTAGCGGATAAGACGTACCACATTGTCATACACAAAACACAAAGCTAGCTGCAGCCAAGAGCCACTAGCTTACCCTGACATTCTTACCCCAACCTTAACTAATCTTAGTCCTCATGCCTAAACCTAGCCAATCCAATAAACAAAGGCATCGTAGATATGTTATGGTTAAATTAGCATAGCATAAAGAGTGGAAATAAGGGAAAGTAACCTGAGAATTATAAAGGCTTTTTACATAGGGTGACTTGATGTCCTCTTTCCCCCGGACATGTCCTCTTTTTGAGACCTAAAAAATGCTCCGATATTTGTGTTTCTCTGGGTCTTTCACAAAGTAGTTATTACGCCCTTACAAGTTTTGGAAATGGTATCTCCCTTACGTTCCACCTATTTCCGCGAGCTCTGACTGTAGAGAGAGCCGTCATTGGTCGACCGATCTCAGTGTTTCCAGATACACGATAATTAGTGTCCTCTTTTTCACAAACTTAAATCTGGTCACCCTATTTTACAGCACACAAAGCTCACTGATTCATACAAATATATATCATTAGTTTTACATGTCTAGTAATCAAGTGACACAATGTCTAATTTGGCTCTTAGAGGGTTATATGCTTTTTTCATGTCGTATTTACACTTTAGTTTATGGTTCAATACAGAGCCAAGCTACCCCTCACTTTTACTCTTTTTATGCTAAACTTGTCTAATTAGCTGCCAGGAGAGAAAGGGAACACACACCAATCAATGTCTGTTAAATGTATTGATTCATTAATATATGTTCCATCTTACCTACGAGTGTGCCACTATTTTTCCTTTGCATTTCTATCTTAATAGCAACTTCAAGGCTGACGCTCACCAAGAAAGCAAACAAGCGTAACCATTCAAACATTTCTCTGACTGATGATTCTCAGAACATTCAATCATCAGCCCTGTGTATGTGATACATTTGTTATAATCAGCTGATGGTCACATGATCAACTCTTCAAGCCACATTGGATGAGTATCAGTAGTTAAATCAGTGAACATCTGTTTCTCTTCATTATAGTCACCGATTGCTATAAATAACTCAAAAGCCTTCATAATTTCCTCAGTCTGCTATACCGCTTTCTTTTTTTGATTAGCTCTTATTTAGCTTGATCCATTTCATACATTATAATAACTATACCCATTCCTGAGACTTTCTGTGAACACTAAGCTGCTTCCTATCTTTCCTTTCAGAGACCGTTGACAATGTGATGTCATCGTGCTCATTAAACGCTGTGCGTTATAGTGGTACACTGACCACATGCACCATTTTCTGGACTTCTTTTTCAGATGTCTCTTCTCTTGGATTTAAAGTTGGGGTAAAAAGTACTAAACAAAATGAGAAGGCTAAGGCAAAGAGAAGTATGGGTCATCTGTAAAATGGCTAAAAGAAAGCAGGATGTAAGGATGAAAAAGACTTGATGGACAAATTCATATTTTGACCTGATTCTGGAGCGAGATGAAGAGTTGTGGGATCAAAGTGATTACATTTATTCTTGAGGACATGAATGTCTGCACCAAATGCTGTGCCAATCAATCCAGTAGACATTGAGATGCTCGACGGGGTAACTGGAAGCTTTCACCTGCTATTGGCAAAAAGGGAAAAGTTACCAAAGTCTTGAAGATCCATCCTCTGGGAACCACAGATGTCTGTAAAAAAATATCATGGCAATCCATTCATTAAACAGGCTAACATGGATGGTCATTTGGAGTCTGAAAGGACTTCAGGGGAATATTCTGCTCACGTTCTTAGCTGGGAAGGTGAATAGCTGAGAAAAATATCAACGTATGTTGTTTTTGAAAAATGTCTAAACAATGGGAGGTAAAAAAGAGGATATACTTTGATACAGGAGGACAAAAGGACAGAAATGTCATTCATGATGCCTCAAGGCTTTCAAAGACAGGACATTACTTAATTAATTTGAAAATGATATTAATGACTGGTTCGCTTCTAAGCTCTGAAATAGTGGTAGAGAGATTTAAGGTCAGAATAATAACGGCTGACGACAATATTTACAACAAAGAGTAAGAACATTTTCTTTTCTGTGGCTACGAGCAGTGAGTCTGTCAAGTGTCCAGAGCAAAATGTTCTGTCTCAAGCCAGAGTGACAGACTCCCTTTCATTATCACAAATCAGTCCTGCTCACCTGCCAGGCTCAACATATTCACTGACAGCGCCATTCTTTTTCGTTGGCTGCACACTGTTCTCTACCTCTAAATTCAACACATCTTTAAAATCAGAAAATGAATAAAATGGGGAAAGAAAGAAAGAAAGAGAGCTTTGATGAATCCCCAGTCTCTTAAACCTCTTCATCTCATCTCTTCTTCCTCACTCCAGTACAAACTCCAGCAGCTTTACAATGGCTCCTCTCCAGCAATTATCTGGTTGGTTCCACTCTGACGCAACTCAGACACCACTCATCCTCTTCTTCGTCATCAGCTCCTGCTTCCTCAGTAAAAGCGAGACTCCCTCTCTGACAACAACTCCTACTCATCTCCAGGATGGGAATCAGCTCCAGCTTTGCTCAAAATGTTTCTGGCTCAATCTCCCCTCCATCTCCTCAGTGGCTCTTTGGACAGATTGGCGCCAACACCGGCTCTACTCTGATACGGCCATGACTCCACTTTGGCCCTGACTCCATATTGAATCCCAGCCAGCTGTCCCGCAGCTCTGGCTTTGACTCATCTCAGCACATTGGTAATACTTTATTATCTACCCAAAGTTGTGCCTGAATAGTCGATACTAGACCTCAGAGTGGCTCAACTCTATGCATAGCAATGTCATTTGACTCTATTACAGACTGAAGTATCTCAAGAACTACCAAGTGATAGATAGATAGATAGATAGATAGATAGATATATACTTTATTAATCCCCAAGGGGAAATTTGTCGTCACAGTAGCAGCACCAATAAACTAAACACACAAGAACAAAATATTTAATATTAAAACAGGGATGAAAGATAATGATGTATACAAGTAAAATATAAAATACAAATAGAAGTATATATGTAAAATGAAACATATATGTATATATGTATATATATATATATATATATATATATTATATATATATATATATATATATATATATATACACACACACAAACAAATATAATACAATGACTGTGCAAAGTATACAAAGTAAAATATAAAATACAAAATAATATATATATATATATATATATATATATATATATATATATAATATATAAATATATATAAATGCATTGTCCTAACACATTGTACATTGATTCCAGAAAATGTATCCTCATAACCTTGGTGCCCCCGTGACCTTTCCTGGTAGAAAGACATTGAGCTAGACATTGTGGGCCTTCCTGTACTTCTATTGGATGGATTGGTAAGCCATTTGGTACAAATGAAGCTGTAGCCTAGGTTCAGTCACAAGACCATACTCTTGCAAGCCTGTCATTTATTTCTCATACATCTGCCAATCATTCATTATTCCCTTGCTGTCATTGCTTGTGGCTGTCAATCATGACATCAGCTGTTCAGGTCAGCCGGTCTCCTCTCTCAAAAAGCACAATCAAATGGTTGTTGGCTGATGTCTCCTTTAACTGTTTCTCTACCTTCAGTTCCTTCATGTTGCTGTTATGCACCCCTCCACCTCCCCATCTCCTCCCATCGGATCCTGATCTATCAGCTTCATACACTCATCATGTTATCAGCCTCATCGGCAACACCCCCATCATCACCACCGTCTTCATCACCCCCGCCAGTTCTGAACTCCACGGGGCGATTTATCTTGTTGCTGATCTTGGCAAACGGCCCTCAATTACAAATCTCCCCGCAGAGTCCAAGCGCCAAAGACTCTGAGACTTTATCATCACATATCCTCGGTTAACAATAAGCATTACCCTTTCTTTATCTGACTGTTCTCTTCCTATTGAAATACCTGCGCTGACCGGAGGATGAATCCAAAAGACGTGACTGGTGTGATTGATAATGCCTTGACTTCTCCTCTAACACCACCATAGTTCACATTTGTTATTAAGAGTGAAATGTCTCATCCCACTGTTGAATGCATTGCCATGAAACTTGGTGCAGACATTAAAATTCCCTATTGGATGAATTAAATGTGTTCAACACATTTGTTCATGATCAAATGCTGCAGGGATGATATACTTTTGTACCCCTGAAGTCAGCATCAGTGACAAAAAGCCAATTGGATTTGGGATTATTACTGAAAATAAGCTCCATGGCAAACACAAGTTTATGATACATATACGTTTTCTTCAGTCTGATATTCTTCAATAAACACCACTTTTATTATTTTAGAAGAGTTAAAGCAAACACCAGGAGTAAAAAGTAAAACTCTGGCTATAAACCAACTACACACCATGGTCGCACGAGGGTGAGTCAGCACAATGAGGCGTTGAAGGACTCGTCAGTCGGATGACGTCTTGCAGCCACTTTTTATCAACCACATTTTTCAAGACACATATTGAAAATTGAGACGGGTATCTGCTGACATTTTTTTATTATCGTAGAACAAAACATTGACGTCTTAACCAAATACCTTATTTCAGGCATCTAAAGAAAAAAGGCAATAACTCATTTTGAATGGTTACATAATATTCCATTTGAAACATACCATCTGAGCAATTCATCCTTTTAAATGGACATTTGCTTTTTCTCTGATGTTTTTATTGTTACTTTTTTCATATGCAAGATTGAATATTTCCACTTTTACATCCCACACATCCTGTCGGTCACAGTCTGTCTCCCATTCTGCTTTTCTCTAAATGGATCATTTTAAACTGGGAAATCCTGCAGCCAATAAATACCAAAGGAAGTCCTTCTGATCACGCTCCTATAACACTTCACGGTTCTCAATCAAACATGCTGATAAGGTTATAGACTTTGTTATAGACTTTGGTTAAGCTTGAGGACGCTTTAGATTTAGAGTGTTAGTTGACATTGCAGCAACTGGACGTGAGCCTTATTTATACCAATTCTTCTTTTTTTTTTTTTTGGGGGGGGGGGGGGGGGGGCGGATCTCAAATCCCTTCAGCGATGGAATTTCCAAGTGAGGAATATAACTTTGTAGTTACTCACTACATGCAGTAATAAAAAAGACGTATTGAATGATTGGACATAATTTTCAAAAGGTTATAATGACCCAAATTTAATTGGAAAAAATCATAAGTGGAAAAAAAAAAATTTAAGCTACTATTTTGTTATCAGTCAATGCCTGTGGTTAATTATTCAAACAAATTAAGTTCAGCAGTGATCCAATTTAGGTGCAAAAAACAAGAAAACAATATAAAAGTATTTCTATTGCCTTTACTTGATTGCTTCCATTACCCCATCTTAGTCAAAAAACCTTTTTGTGCTGGCTTTTTGTCTGTTTTTGGCAGAAACTTCAACTTTATAATCTATTTCTGAAAAGATGTATTAACATAAGCCCTCTATCATCACATGTACTCCAAATGTTCAGCCTTTGTTGCTGCTAATAAGAAGGAAAAAACAGCGTTTATCAATCTATGAAACCTTCCATTTTATCATCACTTCCATTATTACATCTTTTTTGAAGATGAATATCAGTCATGCCAAGGCAAACGTGATTGTCATCCTGTTATTCTAATTAGTCTCTGCTTGTGCTGGTCCAACACATTTGCAGATGAGGTTTTCACAGTCTCTGTGTAAAAACAGAGTCAAATAGATATATTCACTTGCTAATAATGACTTTCTTATCTTACATTCCTTCACGTCATCATTATTAGTTGCTATACCCCAAATTGAATCACACTTTTGGGCAAGTACGACAGTGCTGCGTTCACTGAGCCTGCATGTGAGCTAAGCCTCAGGAGTCGTATGAGCAGTTCGGGATCAAACAGTCTGAGGCCACATAGCCGCCAACGGCCCACTCGACTCTGCCCCCTACATACAGCGGACTTTTATGACTCGCCTAATTCCTCACTATGGCTGCTTGGATGGAGTCAGAAGTTCAACAGCTTTTTGTGTGTGTGTGCAACCACTGCTGCTGGAGTGAGTCAGTGTGGAGGAGACCTCTGGAGGGGTTTTGTAGACCTCGATCGCTTCAGAAGCACAACTAAAAAATCTGATGTTAGGTCGACGATCATGCAGGTTGCTGATGGAAAAAATAAGTTCCAGTAACTGTAGAAATGTTGTTTCAAAGAGCAGGTTAAGGAGGTAGCTACCATGTCGACATTTTACAACGCTGGCAGAAAGCAACTTGGGTAATTTCACGATGAGCAATAACAACCTCTTAAATAACCTTCAACCTTGGCTGCAACAAACACGCATCAACAGAACAAGATGTTCTGGATGTTTGTAGCTCCATTCAGCAATTTACAATGTAACGAGATTAAAGAGGCTGCGGACTCTTTAAATAAAGTATTGCTCTCCCATAGTGATGAGGGACATGAAAGCAACAGATTGAGCAATTGGTGCAGCAGCGACTGAGATATCCTGATTTTTATTGTCAGGTTGTCCTCATTCAGTGTTCGTACTTATAACTATAAAAAGTAATGTGCTGTAATTTAGGTTTAACACAGGTAATCGGGACCCAGGACATGCAGGGCTGCTGCAGAGGAACTCAGGGGATGTTTTGGTTAGAGCGACAAAGTCCACTAAAGGAGGAGGACGTTGTAGACGGATGAGTTTGCCCAGAAGACTGCTGTACATGTTTTGTGTAAAACCAAAAATTAATGTTGACATATTTTTCTTTACTTTTGTCACGTAAGTACTTAACTAATGTCACCTCAGTTAATTATGTAAGAAACACCGTTATTTTGCATAGCAAACACACTTTTTAAAACGTTCCCTGACGTAACACCATTTAGGTTAGGCACAAAAACAACTGGGTGTGCATCATGGAGAGATCAGAGTTTGGGTTAAAATAATCATTTGGTTAAGGTAAGGGGAGGTTTGTTGTCATGATTACAATAGTAACTGGATTACGTTAGGGAACGACTGCAGTCATGAATAAAAGAAACCAACGTTGACTGTCTGTAGAAAACAGGAAATGAGCAGCAACTGTATGCGGCTGTTTTTAAAAGACTGTTCTGTACCGTTTATATCACATTAAATAAACTGGCTTTAATGGGTCAAATTGGTGTGGTATCCCTAAATGCAGATTTTCTTTAACGATTGGAAAGCACTAAAAATGACTTCAATAAAGGAGAAACTGGTGGAGTGCATCTCTTTCTTGGTCCGCTCCTCAGTGAATGAACATCACACTGAAGACACCAACAAGGTTTAACAACGGCTCTGCAGTTAAAGAAGGAACACAAACATAGGAACACTTTATGTTTTTATTTTAAGTTATTGTAACATGTATGAACATTGGGAGACAAATTCTGATTATGGAAGACACAAGTGAAAAGCCACATACCAGCAATGATGAATTGTTTTGGAATAATTAAATATCTGATTTATTTTGATTGAACCATTGATAAAGTGACTCGTTTGATAACATCAGGAATAAAGAGTGAATTACAATAGATTTGATATGGATTTCTATCGTCATATAATTGCTTATGGGCAATATTGGAATTTAGAAGCATCAGTTATTACAATGAAAAGATGTTCTTGCTCACACTACTGTTTCCAGTACATTGTATTCACATTCATTACTCTTGACTTATCTTCATATTTGCTGCACCATCTTGGTTTACTATCTTCCAAACAAGAGATACCACATTTGCCAAAATCACCTGGTGCACATTCTTCACATATTTTGCATCATGAAAACTCATAAACAACAGTCTGTAAAAGGTGAATGTTTTTTTTTCTAAATAAAAGTGTATGTGAGAAAAATACTAAATAAAATAGTATATCTACTAAAGACAAATAGTGCTTAAAATATGAGCCCACTGGAAAGTATGTAAGCTGTTTGTAGTGTTGATCCACAAACAAACGAGACAACAATGATGTGTGCATGTGGTTTAAGATATTTGGAGAAGGATTTCTCCTGCTAGTACACGTCTGTGTCGATCTGTCGAGGTTTACAATTAATATATAAGGCGGATCTTTTTCACAGCAGGCATTACCCATTTGATACAGCTGCATTTACCTGCTTTACATTACGGTAATTGCTATGACATTATTTCTGATGTATGCTTCACACAGATTTACACACATTCCCACCCGAGAGATGACCTTTAGTGCAGCAGCTGGCATTTTGCAGCCCAGTTGTGGATTCCAACCACAGATATGCCCCTTCAAACGCAAGGCTGGTGAGTTACATACGATGGTTGCGGACTAGCTTCTCTCAGAGGCAGAAGAATGAGCGAGGCTGCTGTACATGGCGCACACATCCCAGGCCAGACTGTGGCTGTCCAATTTGTTTGGTTCTGAATCAGTGCTCACACGCATACGAGATGAGCGTGTTATTTGGGAGAACACACAATGAAATACTGAGGGAAATAGAAATTTAGCACCCCCTGGTGTCAGGACTGAAGCCCATTTTGCTTTTATTTTGCCCCTCTTCCCCCGCCTCCACCTTCATGTTTTAACAAAACGCAAAAAGCACAAGTGGACATTCATTCAACAAATACATGTATTGGTGTATGTGAAAAGTAGCCGAATAAAACTCCACGAACACATGAATGAATGGTTTAGAATGACAGTATAATATTGTTTCCTATTTGTCCAAAAGCAAGAATAAGGTCACAGAAACACATTCATCATTTATGAACGTGTCATTGGATGTAAATTCAATTTTAAAATCTTACAATTTGACAATATCAAAGTTTTTCGTTAGATTTTCAAATCTGAGATTTCATGGACATTTTCTAATTAAAGAAGGCACACAAACTATTTCACAAAGGGGTCAATAACTTAGTTGTATCGCATTGTCCGGTTCATTAGACTTTGTACTGAAGTTGATAGAAACATCCGGAAAAGCAGATGGCCTTCAAAATAAAAGTGGAAGACGCCTTGAAGTTATGCCTATAGTGTTACAACGTAGGTTTAACACCACAAAATACTATAACAAATTAACATAGTATTGTGATTATCTACCGAGACCTCTTCTTTGTGTTAACGTTGTACAAAGTGATAGGAACATGTTTTATACTGAAAGCGGTTCAGCAGAAGTATCTTCCGTTACGTAACCGAGAGGACTTGACAGTATTTAGTACTGGGACAAATACGGGTCAAATACAGTTAACTCTGTTCCAGGTGTCCGTCTCAAATTGATCGTGACATGGCTCTCGTTGTGAGACAGCAGTCAGACTCTAACGTCGGCACTTAATTCGTGTTTTTACTCGTCCTTCCTGCCGTCAGCGAGCGCCCTACCATGTGGGTTTTCGGCTACGGTTCTCTCATATGGAAAGTGGATTTTCCATATGAGGACAAAATGATTGGCTACATAAAAGGCTTCAGCCGCCGGTTTTGGCAAGGCAGTACCGACCACCGGGGTGTACCGGGGAAGGTGAGTGGACTTTAATGTCTTCGGGGCCTGCCGGTCGTTTTATTGTGACGACTACTGATGCGAGGTTGCCATGTCTGTTGGCAAATGGAGCAACCCCCCCTCGGGGTATGAACGAGCTCCTCTTGCATAACTATCTAACTATTTTAATGGGACAAGTTACTGAACATCTCTTGGTACATTGATTGATTTGTGGTTCACTGTAACGTTGGCTGACTATAAAGAAGGATAGTTAGATTAGATAGATTAGATATTCCTTTATTAGTTCCACAGTGAGGACATTTCCGGATCACAGCAGCGGGTGCACATTAGAGCATTAATAGAAAATAAAAACAAAAACACAAAACACAATAACAATTCTAAATACTAAATATACAGAGGAAATCAAAGATAGTAACATTGCTTCTATCTTTCAGTATTAACTAACGCAAAGTAGAGGTTTATAAAGTAACCATTTCGTTATTGTTATTGTTTGTTCTACTGTAAAGGGAAAGTAACGTTATACTAAAAAACACAGGCTTTTCATTTGCATGTACATGCTTTTGCAGCTTGTAATATAACCTTTCCATTTCAAGACACTCCGTTTACTTTAGTGTTAGTCATTTAAATAGGAATATACTCCTACCTGGTTGCTATACTATGTGTGTTTTCGCTGATGTTTTATGTGTGTCCTTTGCAGCCTGGCCGGGTGGTGACACTGGTGGAGGATCCTGAGGTGAGACATCCCCCCCCCCCTTAAACTTAATGGTGCCGTACATTACTTTGTAATAGAGCTTCAACTAACCATTAATTTCACTGTCTATTACTTTGCCAATTACTTTCTCGATTAAGTGTTTTGTCGAGGAAAATGTGAAAAATGTTCATCCCACTTTGTAAAAGCCCAAGGTGACGTCTTCAGATGTCTTGTCTGGGCCAAACAACACTTCGCCTACCAATTTAGTCATTTACAAAAACATGAAGCAGAATACTGCAGAAAATACTCCCATTGGAGAAGCTCAAACCAGCTAATGTTCGGTCTTTAGTATTGTCAAATAACCTAAAAGATTATTTGACTATCAAGATTGTTATCCATCAATTGTATATCAATCAAATTCTGTATACGGCTGAATGTTTTTTTAAAGTTTATTACATTGTTTTCAATAAACAAAAGATTAAGCGATTAAAAAAGTAAGTTGCTTAATCCACAACATGTTGCAGCTCTCCTTAGTAATGTAACATATGTGGACAATATCTACAAAATGTACATCCTCTATGCAAATAGAACAAAAGGCACATTTAAGCAAACAGCAAACATTTGTCATTTTTAATAAGTAGCTGTCCTGTTAAATGAGGTATACATCTTCATGCTATTATTTACATTTTACATATGAATGTTGATTATTAATTGTCACATATGAATGTGATCTATGCATTAGAAGACAATTGTTAAAGGGAAAAGCAAACAAAGCACACAATACATCATATTATATATATATATATATATATATATATATATATATATATATATATATATATATATATATATATATATAATAGATTATCCCCACCTGAGGATCATAATTCACCCACTTTGTTATTTATTACTGTATTATTGAGAATAATTAAAGAGGCCAACAAACTAGCATTGCAGCTACACAAACAGCAAGATGTTGTTAAGGAAGTTGCACTTAAGAGAACACAGCTGTGAAGTTGCAATCACTTATATCGGATTGTTCTTTATAGAACAGGGGAATGCCACAGTGTTATGGATATTTTATTTATTAGCATATATGCTTGATGTGAGACAAAGGCACATGTAAACAAGGAACCAGAGGGCTGTACTCCGGCTCAGGAAAGGAGATTGCATCTTATATAGTAGCAACAAAGGAACGGATAGTGTATTGTATTCTGACCTCGGTTGACAAATACTTTGTTGCAGTGGATGGGAAAGCGATAGACACAGAGTGTGTTATGTTGGAAAACATGAGAAGCATCTAGAAAACATGCATTCAGAGGGGACTGTTGAGTACAACTGAAGAGGTCAACATAGGAAGTCAGCTTGTGACGACAAACATTGTGTCAATACAAAGGGGGCCGTGACTATAGTTGGTTTTCATTATGTATTATTCTAAAGATTCTTTTTATTATTTAACAATAACATTCAATTGCCAGAAAAATACCGAACAATTCTTCTCCGTTTTCTACAGACAACAGTCCAAACCAACAACAGTCAAATATCAAAAGATATTCAGTTTACCATCATCGGAAATCAGCATATATGCACATTTAAGAAGCTGTAGTCGATGAGCTTTTGACATTTTTGCTTTCAAACAACAGTTGTGACTTAATTATCAAAATTGTTACTCAATATTATTCGATCGACAAATCATTTCAAATCTAGTTTACCTTTAAGGGACAGTTCACAACAAAATAACAAAATACATAGTCTGATAAAAAGCCCTACAGGGAAGAAGCAAAAAATATGTATTTAGGATTTTGGGGTGAACTGTCCCTTTTGAAGATTGAGGGTCCCAAACCCTTTATGGTCTATTTTATTCTTAATAGGACCATAATGTGACTGGAAGATTGTCATGCTGTATTCAAGAAGACTTAAAACTAGTGATTGAGACCATAAACTCATGTTTCCGTTGTTTACTGAGGTAATAAATCAAATGCTGCAACAAAAAGAAGAGTCTCCTCCTGCTGGCTAGTTATGGCTAATTAGAGAACTCTTCCGCATCCTCAATATTCACAGGGTTCATACAGTCATGGAATACCTGGAATAGTCTTGTAATTCTAAAATGGTAATTTCCAGGCCTTGAAAAATCATGAGAAAAACTTAAATCATTAAAGTTTTGGAAAAGTCATGGACATTTTTTATAATCACATGTTTATTTACGCTGAGTTTGAAGTAATTAAAATGTTTTTTAAAGAAAAACACTCAAAATATAAGCCGGCGTGCGCTCTCAATACGCACAATGTTCTAAATGTTTCATGTTGTCACCGAGATTTCTATTTGGTCATGGACATTTGCTTTAAAGTCATGGAAAAGTCATGGAAAAGTGATGGAAATCCATCGGTCAAAATGTATGAGGTACTGAGGTAATTATACATTCTTCCATACCGATGACCAGCTAACTGTTCTCCTCTTTCCCTCTTTTGAAGGGGTGCGTTTGGGGCGTTGCTTACAAGCTGCCGACGGGCCGGGAGCAGGAAGTGAAGAGTTACCTCGATCAGAGAGAAAAAAATGGTTATCAGGTCATCTCGGTGACCTTTCACCCCCATCCAACACTTTCTCCCCCTCCCAGCCAAATGCTGCTCTACATCGGATCTCAGGACAATCCGGACTACCTCGGCCCCGCCCCTCTGGAGGAGATAGCCAATCAGATCGTCGACTCCACCGGTCCAAGTGGGCAGAACACAGAGTACCTGTTTCAGCTGGCTGATGCCGTGAGGACAATTCTGCCCGAGGACTCAGACGCACACCTGTTTTCTCTGGAAAGTTTAGTGAGAGAAAGAATACACAGCGGTCAAAAACACTCACACACTCAGATGGGTTGATTGCAATTAGATAAATAATAAAACGTAATTAATGATATATAACGCTCTGGATTGTCAAACAATCTTAAGGGCATTTTTGTTAGTACACATCTGTTACAAGTGTCACACTTCAAGTACATTTCAACATGTTGTCTCGTGCAGAAACACAAGAAATAATGTATATTTAAAACTACTTAAGACTAATTTAAAACTACATGTTGAATGATCACAAGACATGCTTTGGATGAACTACATGTTCTCTTTGTACAATAGAGAACAGAGCAAATGAAGAATGTTTTAACTTAATAAATATATTCTAAGTGAATATCCACCTCCATTCACATTTGGTGTGTCTTTATGAACTTTTAAACATAACATCTCGTGATGTTTGTATGCACAGCTGGCTGAACTATTTGGGCTGAACGCTTATGAGAAGAGAAAAACAACTCCATTAGAAATCTCTCATGAGATGTAAATAACAATGACCGTTTGATTACCCTGCCTTTCTGATTTTATGAGACTCATCTGGTTATTTTAAATGATATTAAGAAAAAAGAAGAAGAAAAAAGCTTAAATATTAGTTTAGGAAAATGCCAAATAAAATTATTAAAGAAAACATCCGAATTCTTTCCAAAGTTTCCTTTCTTTTCAAACCAGATGATCCTGTTTTTGTAAATATCATTGATCTCTCTTTTTAGTGTGATAACCAACTTTCAAAGCAGACATCATCATCATCATCATCATCATCATCACTCTCACTGTGTAGTCACACAAGTACACCGTTTATATAAGATGGTAGTTAACAGCTACGCCTCTTCTCATCCTGCCATCGTACGTCTCAGCACAGTGAACAGGTCAAAGACCACAGCACCGCATGCATGGGCATGTGACCCTGTCTTTCTTTAACACTAACACACACACACACACACATACACAAGCACACACAACCAGTTAGCAGTGCTTTGGCCGTGGCTTGTAGCATTGTAGACATTGTGATATGATTGTTTGCACAGGATGTCACACTCAATACAATCCTTTATACAAAGGGTGCGGTGAATTTATTTGTAAGCAAAATTCTCCTCAACACCAAGTGTAAAATCATTCAGCCAATTTATTCTTGCAAGAAGAAGCATATAGTTTAAATGACGCACAAGTCTTATGTTCAAGTTGCTGCTCAAAAATCCATCTTAGCCTCCGTCAGAGATGGATTTTTTACATTGTGACAGACAGTACCAGGAGGGGAGGCGGGTCCAACCGGCCCAAAGCGGTTTCTTATCTCCTCCAGAAAAAGGCCTCCATTGTTTTTGTGAAGGGGCTCCAGATAAGCAGATGAGTGCTCCTCTCTTAAAAGTACATTTGCTCAACTTCTTATCAGTGATGGAGGAAGAATGCTCCATCCCCCCCCCCCCCAGAAAGACTTTCAGACCATAGCGGTCAAACATCCTGTGATTTGTACGGTCACAGTCCTGTTGAAATAGTTATTTTTCCAACACAACAGAAAACCGCTACTGCATCAAGTTATACCTCTTATTACTTTTTATTGGTTATATAATGTTTTGCGATATTAATCCACCATATATTATACAGTATTATAAACATTATAGTATGCTTTGCAAGTGTTGGGTTACATTATAACTGTATAAATACTTTTAAAGTATTTGATAGATCAAATATTCTTTTTGAAAAATAATTGTAAACATTTGTATCATTGAAGATTTCCTTGTATTTGAGCAAATTGTAATACTTAAATGAGAATGGGGATGTGGAAAGATACAGACTTCTGTCAAATGAGTGACATTGATATTTTACAACAGCAACAAAAGATCTCCCTAAAGCAAAATTCTCTTGAAAGTCCGGCGGCCGCCTTCGGGGTCGTTGAGCTGTTGGCGAGACAAAATAAACTCGCCAAGCAAATTCGATATTTGAAATTTGAAACCTCTTCGTCCAGGGAGCTTTTTTGCCGAGCTTACTGAAGGCCAACATGGGCGGGCGGAGTTCCAGAGGCAGGGCTCTCCACCAGCCGCTGCAACTACACCGACGTGAGAGGGCGTAGTTAGTCTTGGAGGACCCGTCTAGGCGTAGTAACACGGAGACACCAGCAGGTCCGTGAGCACCAGCAGCTGGTCGTCAGTGAAGCTCTGCCGGTGCTCCTGCCAGTTATCGTGGTGCGTGCGCCTGAACTCCGACAGGGTCTTCTTCACCGTCATCTTGGAACAACAAACACCATCATCATTATACTTATCCTCCTCCTCATCATACTCATCCTCATCATCATTATCGTCGTTAACGACACCATTGGAAAATAAACATTGTTGTGACTGAATGTGCATCTACGCCCATCTGACACAGGCTTACGAGACACCACAAGGCGATACATATATATACATATACTGCATAAATTGTATATTTGGTTATATTTCAACGGGAAATATTGCAATTTTTACTCCACATTATTTATTTGAGATTATTTTAAAAAAAATGGTTGCATTGTTATTTTAATTGATTTGAAAGTCGAGTAGTTGAAATCAGCTGCACCTCAACAATAATCTAATATATGATAATATAAGGGGGGGGGCAATTTACTGTATTGGTCGTTTTACTTGTGATACTTGCTTAAAATACTTTTACTGGATTATCGTTTTGAATGCGGGACTTCTACTCCTGAGAGAGAACTTTTAACTTGAGATATTTCTACTGATTATTTCTTTCATAACATGACCAATACATTATGGTACTGGAGAGATTAGAGTAAATACGGGTACAGAATTCCCACTCTGACTTGTTTTTCAGACTCACATCAAATTCAATAGCCAAACCCATTTTTGATTATTTTTTTAACCGCATTAAATTCTTCAATGATCATTGTTCACTAGATAAGTGAGATGTAACACACTGTTGTTGGGTAACATATATAACATACATACATACAGTAAAAACATCATTTAGATTTTTAAAAGAGATTTAAAATGATTTTTGAATCACAATTCATTAAAGGGCATTAACAATATAAACCAAATGTGGCCTCCTCAAAGATTGAGTGTAGCTCTAAACTGTAATATTCCATCACTGGAGTAAAAACTCACATTTTAAAGTTCATCCCTCAAAATGAGGACGTGTCCATGACAGCGCTGCAGTAAAGAGGGGGTTGATAGTTCTCTCCGTCATTTGTTATTCAGGGGATAAACATGTTCACAACTAGGAAACGGCCTTTGATAACAGCCACGTTCAGTTCCTACACCGAGAGCCACCCTCCTGCTTAACAGAGGAGCCAGAACAAGGCAGAGTTATGACTTAACTCGGATTAAACCGTTCCTGTTTGGAAAAACGACGCTTCCACTCGCTGATCTGGGGACGCGATGTAGCGCGCAGGATGGAGACTAACAGCAGCTGACAATGTTTCAAGCATTTGTTCACATGTATTAAAAACTAATGAGGGAAGAATAATTTATTGATGGTAAAATGCCACAAATAACAATTTGAATACAAAGCGTAGAAATGATTTAAAGGGAACGAAGTTTGGAGGGGAAACGAGGACACAGAAACAGGAAGTAAAGGGATGAGAACCGAGGATGTAATCCCGACTTTGAGTACATTCATTTGACATCATGGCCTTCAAATAAAATGAGTAGATTTTAAGGAAGGAAAGGAGAAAGGAAGAGGATGCCTGTGGCATGACAAACACAACTGGTTTAGACTATAGTTAGTCCACCTGAAGAAACCAAGATATCACATGCTAATCATTCTGCACCAAATGGACTTGTACCATCCGTCTAGAGGACGATTATTCTTCTCAGAAGCTTTCCGAACAGACCGGGTAATCCATCTACTCGCAAGTATAATCTTTAGCTGTATTCCATTGTATTTTCTTTCTTATCTCTTTCATTTCGCAACAGGAGAAGCAGTAAATGATCATCATCACTGGCTCTAATGTATTATTCAAACTCGGCATTACGGATTACATTGTACGTCTTCTTCATGCCTGAGTAACGGCCAAAGACGCAATTTTCTCCTCAATTGGACAATGAAATCGTATTCTCTCAGCTCACACTGCGTAGAGCTCCATGTTTGTATGTGAGTGTGTGTAAACTGGTGTGTGTGTGTGTGTACCTCTATAGGCTGTGGGTCATTGAGATGGTTGCTCAGGGCCATCAGTATCTGAGGCATCCAGTCTGGGACATCGTAGGGGCTCGACAGGATGCACGCGCTAAGGCCGAGCACGCCGGCATGGCGTCGCACTAAGTCTGTGGAACACACACACACACACACACACGCATACACACGCACACACACGCACACACACACACCAAAATGAGCCTTTGAATTTCAAGGTTCACAATTCCCATTGGATAAGAAAGGGTAACAGGGCAAGTATTACTGTGATTTTTTCACTGCACGATTGTGACATGCACGTACGTGTGTGTGTGTGTGTGTGTGTGTGTGTGTGTGTGTGTGTGCGTGTGTGTGTGTGTACCTGTGGAGGCCAGTTCTTCTCTTGCCTTGGGGAGACGAGTCTGACTCAGCGTCTGGAGCTGTGTCTGCAGACCAGAGTCCAAAGGGAAGAACTGGCACTGCAGTAAACCACTGAGGGTGGTGCCTGCCATGTCCCTAACCTACAGGGAGAAGGAGGAGGGGGACGGGGAGGGTGGAGCGATGGAGGGAGGAGACAGCAAGAAAGAAAAAGAGAGACCTGTGAAGATCAGGAAAGGACAAATAAAAGGAAAGCACAAGGCAGTTTTTAGGGCGAGGAACACATGCACAATTTATCAAAAGAGGCAAACGCAAGAAGATCAGGTGGAAAGCGAGGCACATGGGACGGAGAAGAGGAAAAGAGGAGGAGGAGGAGGAGGAGGAGGAGGAGGAGGAGGAGGAGGAGGAGGAGGAGGAGGAGGAGGAGGAGGAGGAGGGGGAGAGAAGGATGCTGGGTTGAGCTGAGGTGAAATTCACTTGCTGAACATCACTGCCTTCCTGCATCACTTTGCATAAATTATGAATAAGCGCTGAGTGACGGTTGATGCATCGAAGCAGACAAAGACACAAAGACAACACATTGACCAGCTGTACACTTACACACTCCAAGGAATATTGAGAGGAGTGACTGTTTTTTTTTTTGAGAGTTCGATAACCCGGGTGAAGCCTAATGATTTATTTGGACCTGTACGTCCCGATCAATGGAGCGAAGACGAGTTAAAGAGGGTTTTAAAAGCACGGTTTGTGCGTGTTTACGCATCGATTAATGCACAAAAAACATGACGCAACTCAATACAAGAAGATACTCTGTGCACGGGTATAGATTTTACTGGATTCAATACATATGTATAATTATAATGTATAAACACATGTGCCTTGCCAAAGTGCACGTCGGCCGTAGTGCTCCATCAATATTCTTGATGCCACAGATACAAAGAAAGGAAAAATAAATTAAGAGCTGAGCAGAGATGTAGAGTTTAAAAAAAATAAAAATAACTGTGAATAGAAACGAGGGATTAAGATTTAGTGAGGAGAAACTAAAAGAAAATAAGAGGCCATTTATAATCCTGTGACAATTATACCTTGCAGAGGGATAATGGCTGTTTTAAAGCAATGCATTACCTCGAGCTGCTCGTCAAGCAGCAGATGCATCACCAGCTTCCGGATGCGCAGCACCTCGGCCGGCACGCTGAGCAGGGTGAACAAGTTGTAGAAAACCATGATCTGGAGGTAGGTCAGCACCGAGTGGCGTGCGTGCCACGAGCTTCTGCCCGCCATCTAAGAGCGGGAGGAGAGAGAGAGAGAAGGAAATACCTTTCACAGCTATAAATATCTACGGCCATGCCGGCGGCGGCTCTGTGAGGCGAAATGCAAACATGATAAAAATGACAACGCTAACATGTTGGCAGAGAGACTGGAGATAATCCTGTCCTCCTTAACACTTTGCGAGGCAGCACGTTTTTTTCCCAAATGTCAACCTACACCTTTAAATCATTTTTTAACACGAAATACGGTTGCAATAAGATTTACAAAAAATGGGTGTCAAGATGAAACACAGAAATGTTGCAACGTGTTCTCACACAGTCTAGAACGAAGTATGAAACCGCAGACACCGTGGTTAGATATTCAGATTTCTCTCAGCCGGGGTGACACTTGCATGCAAAACTCACAGGAGAAAAACTGTACGCACCTCAAAGTGAACACAAATAAAATAGCACAGGTTGTATTTGGGCTAAACACACTGTGGGCAGATTATGCTCTGAATACCGACAGTAGGCAGGTGGGGCAGTGTGTGTGTGTGTATGTGTGAGTGTGTGTGGGTGTGTGAGTGTGTGTGTGTGTTTGCATATTACTTCTTCCAACGCTGCCAGAACCAGAGGGATGTGCTCAGGATACAGCAGGCCCTGGGACATGAGAGAGAGACACGTGCGAGCATCCTGCTTCATCTCATCATAGCTCTCATCAATCTCCACTGGGGCAATCTGCGAGAAACAGAGAGAGAGAGAAAGAGAGAGAGGGATGGAGTGAGAGAGAGAGAGAGAGAGAGAGAGAGAGAGAGATGGAGCGAGATAGGAAGACACAGAGCCACGCACCGTTTTGAGTAAATGAAGAGAGAAATTGAGTGTAATGGGCAAGTAAGATTGAGTGGGTAATAATGCTGCGCTGGGACCTGTGTGTGTGTGTGTGGTGTGTGTGTGTGTGTGTGTGGTGTGTGTGTGTGGTTGTTACTTTGAAGAGTAGAGGCAGTAGCTGTAGTTGTGGCTGGACAGGAGTGGTAAAGGTTCGCCCCGCACTCGCCATCAACCATTTCAACACTGCAAATGGTGCACACACACACACACACACACACACACACACACACACACACACACACACACAGGATAGTTTGGATTGCTGCCAAATCATAAAAACAACAGTCTTGGTGCTGTGACCTTACCGCATTGCTCTGGTAATAAAACACGATCTATCATGATTTGGTATCTAATGATTTGGATAATTTCATAACAAGATATTTATCTGTATAATGAAGATTAGGGTGGTAACGGAAACTGAAAGGCAATGCAGGACAAAGCCACCATCACAAATAACTAAAGCAGTGGTTAATAACTTAAAATAAGAAACACAATAATTGATTTATATTATAATATTTATATATATTAAGACATCTGCTGCAAAACCATAATTAATTTCATTTAAAAGTTTTATTTTTTAGAATTACACCTAATGCTTGATTTAGAGCAGCAAAATGAAACAAAATATAAATGTAAACAGTTTAGTAAGATGCTATAATTACAAATCACTTATTTTTAATCTATTCAGTTAACCGTTGCGTTTTTGATCTGTGTCCCTGTGGACATAAAATATTTAATACTTAATTATTTTTCAGTTAAAATCATCCATTTAAATAAATCCCAGTGTGGACATTGTGTGGTTAGTGGTAGCTACAGCCTTGCTTACAAAACCTTTAGTGGTATTCACATAGCTTTGAATCTATTTGCCCAGGTTTTAAAATAGCAGAGATTTCTGCTGCTTCCTCTTACTGGAAAAATATGTTGCTATTGAATTTTGTAGACGGGATACTTCAACGCTGTAGGCACCGAGGATGAAAGTCCACCTCAGCTGTATTTGTGTGGAGGCAGTAATGAAAGAGGAAACAAAAAACATTCTGCACAGCTAAATACCAATAAAGGTAATTGATGTATGTATATATATATATATATATATATATATATATATATATATATATATATATACATACATTATAATCTGGGGGAACTGACTATTTAATTAAATATAATAAAAAAGAAAGATTGCTGAAAAAAACTGAACAATGGATCTTTCTTTTGCTTTTTTTGTAATTAATGAAATTTAGTACACATGCACTACCAGGCCCTACACATGTTAATGTTAGTCACTCTCACAAATATTAAGTTTGACTCATTTCCGTAACTTTGTCCTGACAGCCTAGAACCCAACTTGACACCCCCTTCATCTCCACCTCGCTGCCTTTTCAAGTCGCTCTTATCGGTAAACTACTACACTACTCAGTGTGTTACATCATTCATTTTCCTACAGTCCCTTTCTACACCGTGTCCATCCACCACACGCATCCCATGCTTGCGTCCACATTCTGACCCGTCTTGAGCAGTTTGACAGCCTGGCTGCGCTCGTCCGTCTTCTGGGCGTCCTCCTCCTCGTGGACGTGGAGCTCCGGCTCTGACGTGAGCGGCTCGAGTCGCTCCAAGACCCGAGCGACGAACTCCGCCACGTGGGGGGAGGAGGTGGGCCGGGTGTGGGGCAGGGCCACGTCGATCATGAAGATATAGGTCAAGACACTGGAGAGAGAGAGAGAGAGAGAGAGAGAGAGAGAGAGAGAGAGAGAGAGGAAGAGTGTTTTGTGAGGGAAGGAGAAGAAAGAAAAGGAAAAGAGTCACAAATACAGAATGGGAACACTTGATTAATAAAGAGGCTTGGAATTCAACAGACAACACACAAACTAATTAGATTAACCTATTTAACCGCGCTTATGCAAAGCCAGAGGAGAGAACTCCCGGTTACCTTCCGATGCGCTCCCTCACATTCTTATACACCTGGCTGAGTTTGGGCTCCAGGTAATCCAGCAGCCTGTGAAGCAGCTCAGAGACCCTCCACTGCTGCTGGGCCAGACCTCCCTGGAGCACGTACAGCAAGCTGACAGAGAGGGGGGGGGGGGGGGGGAGGGGGGGGGCATGTTTGTGTTATTGCAGCACGTCAGCTCGGCTTACTTTCGCAGTCTGAAATCATAAACCTCAGAAATACAGTGGATGACACATATTCTGTGTGTAAAGCCACACACATGCACACGCACACACACACACACACACACACACACACACACACACACACACACACACACACACACACACACACACACACACACACACACGCAGGCACATACCTGGCATCCCTGAATGAGCCGCTCTCTCCGCTCAGCGGGCTCTCCATCAGCAGCTCAAACAGCCAGTGGAGTTTCCTGGGGTCCCGGCCCTCCTGTGTTGCAGCAGCCATTACACAAAATAGGCTCATTTTTGTAAACATTATTTCCGGTGGCCACCGTGTATCCACTGAGAGCTTTACGGACAGTGGGAGGAGAGAAAGTAGTCCCCGATTCAAAATGTTTTTTTTTAATTCTTACATACACTAACATGCTGAGATTTAGCAGGTCATAGAGAAATGAGAATTTGGAATGTACTATACATTTCTCTTGTTGGTTCCTTTTGTGTTCAGTTTAATAATTTGTTTTTTCAATAAAATAATGTTGGAAATAATTTCCACTCCCTTTCAACAAATAAAAAAAATAAAACCTTCTGTTTATTTATCACAAATAATGTCATTATTGCATTATTCAACGTTATCGTGTATTGTACTCATATCGGGCAGCTCTTATCATCACTATATATATATATATATATATATATACATAATATAACTCCCGGCCCATGTAGCTATGGCAAATATACTATATTATCAGGGCTACACACACATACATATATACATATATACATATATATATATATATATATATATATATATATATATATATATATATATATATATATATAAAATAAATCACTAGTTGTCACATGTATTTGGTTATTAAACCAAACACTGCATATATTAAATGTTCCTCCTGATGATGGCGCTAGACAGAAAGGGAACGGGACACAGATGTTTATTTGACAGTCTATCTTGAGGGGAACATTCACCCGTTAGCTGTCAAAGCATTTCACTCAAAACTACAAACGTCAGCCTCCCGGTGCCAAAGGCCAAAGTCATTAGAGTTCCTTGTGTGGGAGACGTGGATATCTGGACATTTCATTTCATAGCATCAGTTCAGTTCAGTTGTTGAGATATTTCAGTCTGGACCGACATCAATAGAGCACATTTTTACCAAGATGTTTGTTCTATTGACTTTTCAAATTCCCTTCTTCGACATTTAAAATAAAAAGTAAAAGTAAAATATACATGTACATCCCCATTGTTGTGTTGTGAGTGGTGTGTTTGAGTGCATGTGAGCCACTCACACAGGCAGTAGCGATGCAGGTGCCCCAGTCTGTGTAGGTGTCCACTGTGATGTTGGTTAATGCTGTCCTGATCAAAGGGCACAACAGCTGCCATAACCTGTCCACCTGAACACACACACACACACACACACACACACACACACACACACACACACACACACACACACAATAATAAAAGTTTTATTAATATTGACTTTTCTTATCAAAAGAAATGTGTTGTGTGCATGTGTCACTGTGTGTGTGTGTGTGTGTGTGTGTGTGTGTGTGTGTGTGTATGTGTTTGTGTGTGTGTCTCCGGTACCTTGCTGAAGCTCCAGAGTTTGCTGCCTCTGATTAGTCCTGCAGTAATCTCACACACACAGCGCTGGGAGCTCTCATGGGGGTCGCTGGCAAGCTGCTCTAGGTGAGGCCACAGTAACGGCAGGAACGCGTCTCCATAGTTACAAAACAGCCCCTGTCAATCAAACGTGAGCATGAAGAGCTTTAAAAAAATAAAAGAAACCCCTCAAATAAGATTGCAGTCATTCGTGAACTGTCCGCTGTGTGACGGAGAACAACGAATGAAGCAGTTGATGACAGAAATCCCAGCTCTGCTGAGTTCAGCCTTGGCCAGCGGTGGTATGCTGTGTCACTTCTTTGTAAAAAGTTCTGCCGGATCGATCCAGGCTGAGAGTTTAAATTGCACCTTAAAGAGACAGAAGCGTCGGGGATTGAAGCTGTCGTTTCCTTTCCGGTCCTCCAGGGAGAGAAACTCTACAAGCCGCTCAATAAACTCTGGGTCCGAGAAATATTCAAAGATGATCTTCTCGCCCTGAGTGACACACAAACAAACACCAGATGTAATAATAGTTATGTCACTGCGGCATCAGTGGACGTCTCTGTGTGTGGTTTGCGATGTTCAGCACCTCGCCCATCTCTTCGTGCGACAGGTCATCTTTTGGCTTTTCCGAAGCTGCGTGGATCATCATTTCTCTTAAAGGACGGGAGACAAAAAAAAGAGGCTGCTGTGATTTATAGATAACAACAAACTGACAGAAATATGGATAGACACATCCTGTCTTTAAATAAGCAGCCGGGATAAACAAACGATTATAAAGTCAGTTAGTCAGCCCCTCATCTATACATCAATTATTCTATCTAGGCCAGGCAGTAAGTCGTTCAGTGAGCCTTATCTAGGCCAGGCAATGACAGGAAGTCAGTTCAACGCCCCGCTAGTTATCCAGCCACCCAAATAAGTCATCCAGCAGTTAGTCAGACATTCAGTTCGCCTCAAAGCCAACCATCAAATCAACCAGGCAGTTAAGTCAATCAGCTATTTAGCTGCATCCAACCAAGCAGTTAATCAGCCTTCCACTTCCTGAACGCGCCGCCTCGCCGCTAAGTCGCCCTCTTTACCTCGGCCACGAGTAGTAGCCACAGTGCGTCTTCTCCACGTACGGCTGAGAGTCCCACGTCTCCTGACTCAGAGGGAGGTTGTTGCTGTCGTACTGCAGCCAGCGGTTCCCCTCGCGATCCCCGACACACAACCCCTCTGGGTCCTCTACGCCACCTAAACAGACATGCGAATACACGGTCACACACACGTCTCTCTGGTAAGGTGAGGTGTGTGTTTGTCGCCCAAAGTTGCCCTGTTTCTAGATGAAGAAAAAAAAACGGTAGGAAAGATTTTCTCATGTAAAGTAAATGTGTATTTATATTACGGTCTTGCTGCTCCCTTCATGGGAAATGACCCATGAGACCAGGGGTCAGGAACCTTTTTGACTGGGAGAGCGATAAAAGCCAAATATTTCTAAATATATTTCATTGAGAGCCATATGGTATTTTTAACGTATAATTTTAATGTGACTTCTGGTGCTGCATGATGCTAGGGGTGTGTGTGTGTGTGTGTGTGTGTGTGGGGGGGGGGGGGGGGCGCTAGACGGCGAGCGGAGACCCGACGCGTAGAGACAGAGAGACATGCTGCTGTGGAGACGATCAATAACAGACGTTTAGTTTAATAAAAGAACAAAGACGTCTTTAAAAAAGGGACCTGACATTACTGCTGCTGTCATCTGGAGGATAGAGAAAGTTACAGGGGGGCGGGCGGAGATTTTTTTATTTTTAACTCAAACTCAAAAGAGCCATATGCGTCACCGGAAGAGCCATATATGGCTCAGAGCCAGAGGTTCCCGACACCTGCATTAGCCTGAACTTCATGGTGTATTTCATTCATAGTAGGACTACGGATGCTAAAATTGCTGGATTGAAAGAAGACCTAACTGCAAGATGGAATGCATTTTCCTGAGAGTTTGTGCTCACTGATTTCTGACGGCTTCACAGACACTTTCTTTCTTGGTCGCTTTAGCTGTTTCAGGATGCCGGCCATCGCCGAAATCCCCACCTGAGAGAGGGATATAATGGAGAGGTAGAGCCATCCACAAACACAGCAGCTCCTGGTAACGTCTCAGTTTTACATTGTTCTGTGACAATGCTGTTTGTCTTGTATTATTTTGCTGCTGTTATTAATTTGACTGTTTTTAGTATTCAGCTACTCAACTTTTCACACAGGGCACTTTTGTAACTTGCTTATTTGTTTCTGTACACTAAACATATACAACAAGCTTCATTGTTGAGTGACGCTATTGGAAAGGAAAAGAAGGCCTTACTCACAAGTAAAATAGTCAAGAAAAATACACAAAATATGTATTTAACCTTTGAAATGAACTTTCTTTCTGCAAGTGAAATTGAATTGGAAGAGACAAGGACAAGGACATCCCACATTTTGTGTTTGAAATTGTAAAGTTAGCTGATTGCTGTAATAAAGAACCACCTTGCGGATGCTGATGGAGTCGTGTGTGAGGCTCTGTGTGAAGAAGAGGACGGCGTCAGGGGGAGCTGGGTGGTCTTCTCTCAGCTGGAGGGCCAACAAGTCTGTGGCCATGTGCTCAAACTTCCAGGGTCTGAAACACAAACAGAGAAGTCATCCTGCAGGAAAGCTTTAACAAAACTTCTGAGTCTCTGCTGCAACATAAATAATGCTACTGATTGTTGATACTTAAAGCTCCTTTTAAATACAGAATATAATATATTTGATTTGATTTGATATTACTTTATTAGTCCCAAAGTGGGGACATTTCTAAAATCATAATAATTAAAATAAAATCAATACATAAAGTATTATTATTGTATTTATAAATTAATTAAAATAAAATCATAAAAATCATAAAATGCATTCTAACATTATTTTTTGTGGGAAAGGGAATCAATATTTAACATGTTTATAGCAAGTGCATCTACAGTGTATAAAACACAGGTGGAGAAAAAACCTACAAGTTCCTGTCTTCAAGGCAGTCCAAGAGATCATTGACCAGCTTCTCATATTTCCTGTACAAATAACAAAGATGCGTTAGTAAGTAGTTCTTCTCCTTCTACGACAAATGATAAAAAAACTCTAATTCTTCTGTAAAATTGCGAAAAACTTGGAGGGAATTAAAACGGAATAAATGTATAGATAAACATCGGCTTTATTTTATTTTTATTAAATTTAGTTTAGTTTAGTAGTTTTACTTTAGTTTTGTTGTGTTTTGCTGTGTTTTGTTGTGTTTTGTGTAAAAAAAAAAGAAATAGGTAAATGTATCACAATTGCACTCTCGTTGTGTGCTTGCTTACTTACTTAAAATAAAAATATATACATAAAAAAAACAAAAAAAACATCGGCTCTCCTACTTAGCAGCAACCGCATTTCTGATCCGCTGACGCCGAAGCCCTTCTTTCAGCTCCTCCATGGACGCTGCCTCTAAACAAGGCCTGGGATTTGTAGACTGCATGATATAATTGGCTACCTCTACACATGCCTCTGACACCTGGAGGTAAAAGACAACAAAGGGGATGCAATTAGGACTAAATCAACAGAAGAGGGTCGTCCAAAGACTTTTCCTGAACCTGTCGCTCACTGTGAAATAGATCCCGATGGTGTCGTGTTGGCGATGAATGCGGTCCGTGATGTCGTTGAGCAGTCCACTGATGGACGGGTCCTCCAAGGTCACGGAGGGCGACAGGCCGCAGCGCACCAGAGCGGGCCACACCTCCCCGACACAGTCCCAGTCCCTCGCGTTGGCCGGAGAGGGAGCACTGTGCAGACCCAGCAGGCAGTACAAAGCACCCTGAAACACAACCAGGGTAAAGACACGGGACTGATTATATGTGCACTACCGTTCACAAGTTTGGGGTCACTTAGAAATGTCTTTATTATTCAAAGAAAAGCACTGTTTTTCACTAAAGATAACACTAATCAAAAATACACACAATACATTGTTAATGTGGTAAATGACTATTTTAGATGGAAACGTCTGGTTTCTAATGAAATATCTCCATAGGTGTATAGAGGCCCATTTCCATCAAATATCACTCCATTGTTCTAATGGTACATTGTGTTTGCTAATCGCCTTAGAAGACTAATATCTGATTAGAAAACCCTTGTGCAATTATGTTAGCACAGCTGAAAACTGTTTTGCTGGTGATATAAGCTATACAACTGGCCTTCCTTTGAGCGACAAGTTTGAAGAACAAAATTAATACTTCAAATATTAATCATTATTTTTAACCTTGTCAATATCTACTACATTTTCTATTACATTTTCAATTCATTTGATTAATATAAGTGAGTTTTCATGGAAGACGAAAAATTGTCTGGATGACCCCAAACCTTTGAACGGTAGTGTGTATATATATATATATATATATATATATATATATATATATATATATATATGTTGCATGTATTGTATGTATATGGCGGTAGAAACATCGTCAGTCAAGTTCTGTGGCTTTAAATCGTCTCCTTCAAAGACTGCCTCACAGAAATGTGTCCTTTTGTCTTTGAAGGACACGTCCTGTGTGTCTCTGCAGCTCAGATGTGAAAAATACTTGTCACATGTTCACTGCAGCATTCAGGTTTATATTATTTACAATCTGCAGCTTTAGAAACGAGGCATGAACTTCATTCCTCTGAATCGTAATTGGCAAACCCTGAATCACACGGACAATGCTGCTCCTTTTCTTTTCACTGTGCTGACTGCTTAGCATCTGTCAGCTTTAACATGTTTGCATCAATATGGTATAAAGTAGGCATATTACGCATAACAGCAATACTAACATACTCACAAGATCACATACAAATACACAAAACACATGTTGAATTGACAAGAACAAAAAAGAAGAAGCCAGGAGCGAGCCTTCAGAAGAGTCAGCGGAGGATACTGATGTCCCTCGCCTGGTTTCCAGAAGAAGACTTTTGTTTTGTTGCTCTGACAGTATATGTGCCCTATGCTATCCGCCTGTCTCCTGTCTAGCCCTGGGGATAGTCAACAGAAACTGTTCAGGCAAAGATCAGCAGTGTACGGAGAGAGAAGGGCAACAATGCAGGACGGGGGGGGGGGGGGGGGGGACACCTACCTGCCTTCAAAACCTTGAAGGCAGTACAGCGAGTAACCCACAGCCATCGAATACAGTTTTGTAGCACCACGGACAGTGGCCATTAGGAGCAAGTTTACATCAACTTTGCTATATGTGTGTGTGTGTGTGTGTGTGTGTGTGTGTGTGTGTGTGTGTGTGTGTGTGTGTGTGTGTGCTTGCTACCTTAAACTGGTGTTGTGTGCCAGTGGTCTGGTGTGAGAGCAGTTGTAGGATTCGGGGAATCAGGTCTCTGTAGGAGAAGCTAAAAGTTGTCAGCGCTGTCGTCAGCACATGCTGGGCCCTGCTGCGTACCTGGAAGGACACACACACACACACACAAGAGATATTTACGATCATACCGTCAGTAAAATAGAAACCGGCAGATGTTCTGATTGAATGATTGTGGCCCATGTCTCCTGTGAGTGTTACCTGGCTGTAAGTGCTGGTAGAAAGTAGCAGCAGATCACACAGCAGCTCCTGATGAACCACTTTATATTCACTGCCCTCAACCACCAGCTTCCTCATCTATCCAAACAGAAATACGATGTTCAAATATTATCACAAAAAAACCCAACGCCCACCATTTTCCTTCATGTGTGTGTGTGTGTGTGTGATGATATTGGGGATCCTGCACACCAAGTGCATGTGTTGTTTCACTGACCTCATGCTGGAGGAGGACCCGCTCGATGAGCAGGGCTCTGATGTGCTGCTTTTTCCCGTGAAGCTGCAGAGAGAAAGGCGTCACACGTACAACCACCCTGCAGGTGACTCACTGAAGCTGACGACAATCAGCAGCTTTGTTGCACTTCTCCGACTCACCCTGTTCTCCATCGACTTCTTGACGAGAGCGAAGCTTTTCCAGCGCGACTCAAACTCCCTCTTGTGAGTTCCTCGGAAAAACACGAGGTCACTGATGATCTGTCGTCGGACGCACAGAAAAAGGACGCGTGAGACCTTCGCGGGCCCAACGCAGGACAAAATAATAACATCTCACTCATGAATAATAGAAAAATCACCTCAATGATGATGAAGAGTGACTTTGTGTCATCTTCCGAGTAATCCAAGATGTGATCTGGATAAAAGTGGATATTGATTAATCGTGCAACACGATCACGCTCCCAACAAAGTGCGGTGGCATTAAAGTCTTCGCTCACGTAGCAGCAGTCTCATGGTTTGGCAGATGGACTCTCTGTAGTTCTCCCGTGAATCATCTGGAGGGGAGGAGACACACAGTATGGACCCAGAATGCATGATGAGCAGCCTTATCACCCACTGAAACTGCTCAGCGCGCACATTATTGTGCGTGTGTGTCGTGCGGGGCGGCTTTCTTATGTTTTCTTACCGTAGTCGACACCTATATGCAGCTTGATCTCCCCCAGATTGATCATGGAGGGCACACTGAGGAGAAACAAAAAGCAAGGAGCCAAACGTGACGGGACTGCAAGAGGAGGCGGGCTTTTTATACGTGTGTGCAGCTGCAGGACTCACAGGTCAGGTACGTGCGGTCCATCCAGAGGGGGCAGCATGCTTCCAGCTCCGAGCAGGCAGTGCTGCACAATAGCAAGACTCTGCAACAGCTCCTCCCTGTGAAGCAGATCCCACAGTACAGTGCTTTCATAGCGGTGTGTGTGTGTGTGTGTGTGTGTGTGTGTGTGGGTGTGTGTGTGTGTGTAGTGAATTCTCTTGGCAATTCGACAATGGCGTTTCAACATTTTTGAGCAGCCGAATCCAACTTTTCAACCCCTATGTGCTCTTGATTAGACTTCATCTGGAGCGTTAAGACAGATGTTAAAAACAGATGGTAATGTTAAGGGTTTCATTTTTTGGGGGGGAGGAAGACGAATCTCATTTATGAGTTGTGAAACGCTTCAGGTTTCTCTTGATTGGTTTGTGCGTGTGCCTGATTACGTCAAAAAAGTTGGAGAACTGAGAAAAACAGCAGCACACCTGCTCATTGGCTGATCTCCAGAGACGTGGCCCTCGATTCGCTGCAGCTCAGGATGCAGGAGGCGGGACAACAGCTGGAAAACAAAGTTTTCCTCTACCTTATCAGGTACGTGCCAACGCACACCCAAGTCTGCCACATCTCCGGCTCTGCCCCAGTCCTGGAGACGGAGAGAGATGTTTTCTCAGAACGTTGTACAGAAATAGAACGTTTCCACTGGAACGACCGGCAAGCAAAGCAGCACAAGCAGTCCGCCTCAAAACCACACATCTAGGTCTTCTATAGATACTTTAAACACATGTTAAAGCCCCACTATGTAGTTTTCCCCTTGTAGCGCCCCCTTCAGGTATTTAACGTTTACTTCAGTGTCGTAAATACCCAGTTACGATAGATCAGGTGTCGTGAACCTCTGGCTCTCGAGCCATATATGGCTCTTCCGGTGACGCATATGGCTTTTTTGAGTTAAAAAAAATCTAATAAATGCGAGCGTTGACTGGCACTATGTGACGTTACGTAATCACTGACAGAAAGCAGGTCGAAGCGACCGGGCAGCTACAAAATCTTACATAGTCGGGTTTTTAGCTCACAGACCCCCGATGGCAGTGGCGGAGGCGCAAATCGCCATATTAAAAGTAATTGTAGCGGCACCATTTTTTCAAGCTGTTATTTTAAGGTAGGAATTGTTACATAGTGTCACTTTAAGGCTACCAGTTCTAAACAATGGACAGATGTAAACACATTCTGAGAGAAACTATTATCGGAAGACAGACTGGAGCGTGAATCCAACAACAAATCTAAAAACAGAATCAGTGACCGTGAGCTGCAGATGAAAAGAGGTCAGTATTGGAAAGCAACAAAGGAAGCTAGCTGTATACACCACAACCTCAATATCAAAACAGAAACACTCTTCCCTTGCACCCGCATACAGAAACGTGACCAAATATTATTGAAAATATCTTTTCTCAGAAACACTGCAGGGCAAGCGGACATGAAACAAACAACTTTGAACGTGCATTTAGAAGCCTTAATTAAAGAGAGATTACGCAACTTCTTTAAAGAAGGATTTAGCACATTTGTTATAAAAGAAAATTAAAACTAGTAAGAAACTAATAACTAATGTATATTTGATTATTTGTACTAACTTGGTCAGGTATGACTTGTAGCTTATTGTGGCTAATGTTAGCAACCAGGAATGAGTCTTTAAATCCCAGAACATTACAAAAAAATAATATCTCAAGTGAAGATAAAGAAAATACAACTATTTATTTTAACATGAGCAATAAATGAGACCCTTTTAGTTTGTGTGTGTGTGTAGAATGCACACGCTTCATTTGTTCAAGCTTAAAACAGGATAAACTAATCATGTGATGACTGCTCTAAACTTTTCTATGTAACCAACTGTTTTTTCCAACAGGGAGACAATGTGAGGTATATTATACATAACTTTGTTTTCTGTTATGTGGGATGTGAAGTAATTGTGTTGCTTTTAATTGTAAGCGGTTGTATTTAATTGCTTGAATTGTACTACTTTGTTGTTTAATATCTTCGCGCCTAGAGACTGCAGTTAACCCCTTTTAAATTAATTAACAAACTAAAACTACTAAAACTAGTATTTTGAAAAGCCCCAAAAGGTTAAGTATTCAGTATTATAAAAGAAAAAAACTCATACAAAATAAACGTTAACCCTTTTGTGGGTCCCAAAGCCCAGACTGGGAACCACTGTCCAAGATAAATGAAGGGATCTCTACAGTGATTATTCAAAGGCCATGCAAAGGCTGTTTAGTTGCTATCACCAGTTTCTGCTTTTCGCTTGAATATTTTCCTCAGCAACAGAAATATATTTACAATTCTTATTCACAAACGTTGTTTACAAAGGTTGTTGTGCAATGAAAGCAATGTTTAATCAAAATAGAACGATAAAGAGACACAGTGACAAAGAGACATAATGGGAGAACTATTAGCATTAGTGGCGTCGTCATTTAATTTTAAATTGATAAATGCTTTCTAAATCTCTGCCTGGCGATGGAAATTGCAATGCAATAACCGAATCTGTAAGATCTAATTTAATTAAACTCAGAGAAAGAGCAGTTTTAAAGGTTGTACCGGTGGAAAACCTGATTGATCCGGACCCAGAATAGATACTGCAATAGCCATTATAAGAGCCAATTTGCACTCTAGAAGGTGAGCAAATAAGCGAGAGTCGAGGGACTGGATTTAACTTTAGTCAGTCTAAGTAATGGTGATAAACTAAAATGCCCTTGTGCAGCATCGCCGGCGGTGTGTTTACCCGTATCGGGAGGTCAGTATCAAAACCTCCAGAGGTGCTGCGGTGCTCGGTGGGGTAGATCAGGGACAGCGACCGGAGTGTATGCTCCAGCAGACTGCAGGCGAGTGTGTACGCCCGTTTGCAGCGCAGACGCACACACACGCACACGATCCGTTCCAGGTCCCCCTGGTATTTTAACAGCTGTTCACCATCCACACGGGTTACCTGAAAACAACACACATGGGCAATTCAATGGAGAGTTGTGTCTTAAATATTGAGGTTCTCCAGCATATCACAGCATCTGGCTCGCTCCCAGTCGCATTAAACGCCCAGCGGTAATAAAACAAAACAGAGAGGGTATCAATGTGTTCTGGTTAACGACAAAGCCCCTAGATGCACTGGGAAAAAAGCATTTTCAGCTTTTTTCTTCTCTCATACAATATCACAATCATATATTCAATTCAGTTTATTTGTATAGCCCAGTTTCACAAATTACAAATTTGTCTCAGAGTGCTTTACAATCTGTACACATAGACATCCCTGACCCAAAACCTCACATCATATGCAGTTTTAAACTAAAAATCTCTTTCTGTTTCACTCATTTCAAGTGTTTCATATATTCTAAAGTGTTGTGGAAACACTCGATGAGACCTTGAATCAAGGTAGCATAGACAGTCCCGAGGAAATGGCACACGCATCCAAAATATTATTAAAACGAAGTGATCTGAAATGGAATGAAGGAGATATGCAGAACCCTCTGGCAGACATTCCAATCATATTAAGACTAAATAACAATTTAAGAGACAGGCTGGATAAAAAGAATTAGCAAGATTAATATTTTTGGTGCTGAAGCCCTTGGGAAGTGATAGATCCTCGTCTCACCTCGGAGAGCAGCTGGAGATTCCACAACAGCTCCTTATCCAGCATGTCTTCACTCTGCAGCTCCTCATCTACACACACACACACGCACACACACACACACACACACACACACACACACACACACACACACATAATAAATAAGATACATAATGTACTGTATTGCTCCCGTGACGGACTGAGTGTTTTTTTTCAGGTTTTAGTCACACTAGCTATCACTTTGGTCCAGACTGAAATATAACAACCGTTGGATGGATTGTTATGAGATGTTTTCTAGAAGACATTCATGTTCCCTTCAGGATGAACTGTAATAACTTTGTTGATCCCTCGGCTTTTCCTTTAGAGCCAGCATTAAGTCAAAAATCCAATGTTGTTGTTTCTGTCCTTAATTTAGTGGTATATTGAGCAAATGCTAGCATGCTAAAACACTAAGCTAAGATACACGTGGGAAACACTATACCTCAGGGCTCCTGCACTCGCGCCACACATCGTATTTCTCACGCCCAAAAAAACTCTCGGCTATTTAATGTTTTAATGTGCCGCAGCGCCAACATGAGCCGCTCTCACTGTGGAGGAATCAAGCGCTCCCTGGAGTTCTGCTGTGAGGTGCCACTTATAAGCCAATCAAAAAGAAGAAATGGGCTACACAATCAGCCAATCAGAAAAAGCTCACTAGCACCCACACACACACACACACACACACACACACACACACACACACACACACACACACACACGTTAAACACCTGACGAAGGTTTGATTTGAAAACTGCAGCTTTCGTTTAGCAGTGAACAAACATCTCAATGAACTCATTACATCTGAGAGGTCTTGTGCGGTTTCCATGCAAATACCCTACAGTTGTTTCTACTAGACATACACACGCACACACACACACACACACACACAAACACACACAAACACACACCTACACACACAAACACGTGCAAACACAGTGTGGTACTGACTGTCAGTAATTTGGAAAATGGCGCTGCAGCAGTGAGGGACGAACAGACGGAGAGACTCAGCGGGATGACACTGAAAACAGACGCACACACACACACACACACAAACACACACACACACACACACACACACATTTAGATTCCCAAGTAGAAACTCAAGCATGCAGAAAATAACACAGAAATGAAATAACAGAGAATTAGGAAAGTAACACACAGTAATTGAGAATGTAACTATCGCAAGACAATAAGACATGACCATATATGGTTGTATTTTCAAAATACAAGTCTATGGTTTACAGAGTAAAATTCACAAATGTAGAGTACATTAATAAGTCCAAAATAATTAAATAAGATAAATAACATACCTTTGCTGCCGCTCTGCACATGTCAGCCACCATCCTGCCTGACACACACGTCTCAAAGATGTTGGAGGAGGCAAAATGATACACTTTGTGCAACGCCATCTAACACAGAGGCAACGTTTGCATTTGTTATAATGCATTTGTTTCACATGCAGCACACAACACCGATATTTGACTTATAAAGATATCTGCATCACGAAACATTAATAGCTTCGATTTATTTGTTTTCTAGTTTTAATCCGTGGGAAAAAAATTGTTTTCATCAAGTTGCGATTGAGAGCAGGTTTTAATCTTGTGTTTTGATTGTGGGTTTTCTTAACTTAATGTGAATTGTGTTGGACAAATGCATAAGCTAAATGAAAGTTGTGTGTTGATAACACAAGTATATAACCTCACAACCGTCAACACATTTTGATTCTAGTGTTGCTAAATTCTTATTGGTGCACAGTGCAAGTGACATCATCATTTTCCAACTGACCCTCGCCCAAAAATCCAAATACAACAATATCTCAAGTGAAATAATCAAAACCGTTGGCAGAAATGTGCAAACCGATGTGGCGCTCACAGTGAGAGTTCACGTGTGTAATTAAGGGCAGCAGATTGTGATGAATGTAGAGTGTGTGTGTGTGATACCTTGTATATCTCCGGTGAGCATTGTGTTAGGATGGTGCTCACAGTGGAGGACAGGCCCAGCTCCACCAGGCTCTCCAGATGAGTCTGCGTATCCGTCTCCATCTCGTCTCTCGTCTGTTCCAGGGTGCTGCTGTCTATCAGAGCAAAACACCTGCATACACAAGCGCTTACTTACACACTTGTCAGCCATGAAAATGTCAACAGACTTATGGTGAGAGAAAAAAAAGGGGGTAATACGTGGCCAGCAGAGTAAGCGATGCAGCGGTTCATTTCAAACCGACAGATACACATCCATACTCAGACACTGACAACAAGGCCTTACTAAGTGACAGTTTGATTTGGTAATTTGTCTCTACCTGTCCAGAAACTGGAGAACGAAGTCTTCAAACTCAGCTGATGCAAAACACAGATTTTTCTCAATCTGAGATGGAGAAATATAAATGATTAGTTCATGGATTTGTAGTCTATCCTATGACACTTTTTAGTTCACCATTTTGGAAAATACGCAAAAATGCTCTTGTGCTGAGATAGGGTAACCAGGTTTGAGTTTGTGAAAAAGAGGACACTTCGGCATAACTCCTTCATGATGCCCCCCCTGAGAAAGGGCTCCCATGGCGAGTGGCGTCGACGGGGGACGGGGATGGGGGGACGGGGACAGGGGGGGGTGCTGCTGAGCGAATAACTTCTCTCTTATTCTGCCTGTTTTGTGTTTTGTGATATACATGCCTAAAAGGGGGATCATTTTTGTGTATCTGGCAACACTGAGATCAGTCGACCAATGAATGTTCAGGTGGAACGTAAGGGAGATACCATCTCCAAAACATGTAAGGGGTAAAAACTAGTTTATGAAAGACCCAGAGAAACTCAAATATCCGACGAAGCAAAATTCCGAACGTTTTTGGAAACCCTGCCGGACGCATTTTTTTTGTCTCAAAAAGAGGACATGTCCGGGAAAAAACGGACGTCTGGTCACTCTAATTGAGATATCACTCGATTATTTGTATGCTAAATATCAAGCAGAAGCTAGAAGGCTGTTAGCTTAGCATAACGACTAGAATCAGGGGGGAACAGCTAGCATCACACTAAAAAACCTCACAGTGACGACAAGACTCCAGGAAGTGACTGCTTCCCCTGTAAAACTATTGTTTTGGCTTAAGTTAGCTAGTTAACGTTTTCATTAGTGAGCTTTGAAAATGTAGCTGTTTCCCCATTGTTCGTCATTGTGCTTAGCTAAGCTAACCATCTGCGTGTTCATGAGAGTGGTATATCGACCGTAGCCTATGAGCTAACTTTCCAAAAATGTCCAATTATTCCCCAAAGAAAAGAAAGGAGAAGGTCTTTAGATAGTTGATGCCAAGTACTTCATGGCTTTTGCCCAACATGTTTTATATATTATGCTTAATCATCAGTATTTCAGGACTAAATTGTTCATGCGTGGCGCGTGCGTACCTCTGTGAGATCGCTGTGTTGAGAAGGAGCAGACGAACAATCCGCTAAAGGCACCAGAGTGGTGAAGGTGGCGATGAACTGGAACGTTATCTGGACGGAGCCGCACAACGGGACACGGATCAATTTACCTCATCTGATTTGATCAAGGCCCAAGTCGAACAATGTCCCAAATGTATCAATTCATTCTGCTGTGATGGATTAATGTAGCGATGAGCTCACCGAGAAAGGAAACCAATCTATTTTACAATTCAAGCTGAAACTGAAGACCGGGCCTCACTAATTGCAAGTTCTTCAAACTGAGATATTCATTGCACTTTCAGGAATTATTAATGGGATAGACCAGAGTACACGAGAGGGGAATTTAATCAGCCAGAACTGTATTGTCTACTTGTCTAACAATTCCTCTTCATTAATACTCTTCACATCCATTACTCACCATGCACTTGCTAAAGTCGTTGGGGTCAATCCCCGGCAGGGAGCCCATGAGCAGTGGGAGCACGTGCCCACGGCCCTCTGGGTAATGGTTATTTGGGGAGACCAGGCTGCGAGCCATGCCGATCATGCAGCTGAGCGTGTCGGTGAGGGTGTGCGGCTCCGTCAAGGTCTCCATTGCCGCGTAGGTCCTGTTTTACACGGGATGGATCAACGTGAAGTGAGCTGACGAGTTACAAACCCCAGGCCTTTTGAATCCTATTCATGGGGCACATTTCTTGGGTTATGTCAGATATCTCACACAAACACTCACTTCTCAAGTACAGGTGGTATGACGAGTTTTGGTGCGAGGAGAGCCAGGTTCTGGAGAGCGTAGGCGGCCTCCGTACTGCCGGTTTTACTGCACATCACCACAGGAGGGCAGATGAGCAACGTACAGTGCAGCGTCAACAACAACAACAGGTAGATCATCACAAATGAACTGTCTCTGTCTAGATTAGGCTTGTTGTTGTTGAGGCTTTGTGACACAGCAGGACTCAGATGACTGGCTGGCACTGGTTCAAATGGCATGTTGACAACCCAGTGAACTCTAATATGATGACTTGTAGCCCAAAACGGCTCAAAACTGTGCTAGACTTAATTGAAAAGTGAAGGATTTTTTAGAGTTCTAGGTTACATTGGTTGCTTTAACTGCATTTCAAAGTCTTTATCTTAACATGAAGCACCTCCTAACTACACACTTACATAGTCATTAAAATATTGTTAACATTATGCTTAAATGTAACCTGTATGTTTCCAAAACGCTTATTTTTAAGCCAAATTGAGCAATCACCAAAAATAGGGTTTGGTTGGTTGTTATTAGGGTTTTGTTGGCTGTTATTATTGATATAAAACCAACGGGAAGGTTTAAACAAAATGTATCTGCAGTCGGAATGAATTTAGGAACCAAAGTTCTGCCTCAATTTGGGTCATTAAATGTGGATTAACAAGACCACCGGCTGTGACTGTGCACCACTCACTGTGCGACTGAGTGGTGCACAGTCACACCTGCCTCCACATGACACGTATTGTGTCTATTCCTGTCCGAGTAGAAATACTTTTTATCGCTTTTCCCACTCACTAGAGCACAAGCTCGACATTTTAAATGTCATCTTCCAACCTATTTTTATAGACTGGCATATATTTATTTTTGGGTGTCTCTAAATCTTTATCTCTTCTGTTTGATTCTAATACTGTGAGTTTACTTTTTCACTCATGATTATCAACAATGTTGCTTAAATATTTGTTGTTCAATTTCTTCTGTGTTCTTCATTCATGTCTTCTTAATGAATTTTATTCTCCGACCACTTCGTACATCTTGCTTGGATAGTGCTCTATAAATAAATAACTGACAGCAACTAACAACTAACAACTAACAACTAACAAGCTCATCCTGCCATGTCACGTTTAGTTCACTATGTGCATGGACAGATATTTATAATTAGATGTAGAGTGAATAACATATATGTATGCAAAGGTCTGTATGTGTATATGTAAGAAAACACAGGTGTAACCATGAAGGATTACAAATAGAGGGACATGCTAGTTATTTGTATGGTTTACGTCTCTCTAACTGCAATACCTGAACATGGCCAGTAGTGCGGCGCCGGTGATGCTACGGGTGAACTCCTGCAAGTCTCCATCAGTCAGCCTTTGACACTCAGGGACCAGCGGGATCCAGCTGGGGGCGGCGTGACGTTCCCGATGCACACGGCGCACAACACTTGCCGGGAGCCGCTGAAGCAGGCGCATCAGTCGCAACTGCAAGCAAACAACCAGACAACCAGACAACCACACAAACACACAAACACACAAACACACGTTCAACATTAACGTTATCACCAACAGACACATTCGCACAGTCTGCCGTAAACAGATTAGTGGTATTGCTCTTTTATCCGGCAGTTGTGTATTTTATTATTGTGTTATTAGTGCAGAAAGAGCCAGCCACGTCCTGAACAGCAGGTCATAAATCAAAGGAGTTTGACAGCCAGCCGCTGAAAAAAAAGTGTGTGTGAATGCATGTGTGTGTGAGTGAGTGAAGGAGAAACTCACTTGCCAGCGACCATGATTCGAAGGATGGTAGAAGGAGGCGATGCTGTTGAAGAGGCAGGTGAGCTCCTTCTGTGCTGGGTTTCCTGATCCTCCCTGCACAGATTTGAATGAGGTAATTCATATAATTAGGTAGCAAGGACATGTGTATTTGTAATGTATTCTTTAGAGAAAAAGTCTGCAGGTACCAAAAGGGCTGTGATCCACAACACCAGGTGTCCGATGTCATAGGAGTTGGTGAGATAGCGCGGCGCCATCATCTGACTGACCCCAACTGGAATGTTCAGACTACGCAGGATCCTGGTGAAGATCTGAGAACACACAGTGAAGAGTCACGCCTCGATCACGAGACCCCCAAGAAATACATCAACGCTAACGACTCACTGTGGGGATGTAAGCGGTCCAGTCCAGGTAGCCGATGTTGTCGTTGGCGAGGCGAGCGAACAGGTTCACTAGGTGCTGCGAGACAAAGTCACACACACATTCACTGCGAGTATTGAGAAGCTTTCCGGGAGGAAAGGCCGCCATTGAAAATATTACCGATAGCCAATTTGAAAAAAAGAAGAGTCTCAAGAAGAGATGAAGTGTGCGCGGCCAGGACGCATCAGGCCAGGAGGCTGCGTTAGAGCGGAGCGGGGGCACAAAGGGAAAATTGTTTCTGCGTGCCGAGTGGAAACTACTAATGATTCAATAACATTGTCAGGAAATGTGTTTCATTCCAGATTAATGTATCGACGATTAGGACACTGAGAACTACGTTGTTCATTGCTTAATCATTTAAAAATGTTTCTGAAAAACAACCATTTGCTGTTGTAGGTTCATGCAACAATTTAAAAGGTGGGGTTTTTATTGATTTTAACTTTATTTAGCTTTGCTGAGGCATAAAGACATTAACTTTCAAACTAGTGAATAGTGATGAGGTGTCAAAAAATAAAATAATAAATGTTTAGAAATAATAATATTCAGTGTATATGTGTGTGTGGGCATATTTTACCCATCTTGTGGGGACACTTTTATGTTGTGGGGACTCACATTTTTAGGGGGGTAAACATTACATTCCTGGATGAAGGCTTGGTTTTAGGTTTATGTAAGGTTAAGTTTAAAGGTTAGGATGAATATTTGGAGAAGTTAGCGTTCTTGTTAAACCTGCAGGAAATAAATGTATGTGTGTGTGTGTGTGTGTGTGTGTGTGTGTGTGTGTGTGTGTTTGTGTCTCACCCCTTCCCAGGTTGGCTGATTTTGCACTGACATCCAAAGAGACATCAGTTCATCAAACCACAACCTAAAAAACAGATGCACAAAAACAACACCTTTATATTCAAAGACACACACACACAAACGCACACACCTGTATTCCCCTCATCTATCTCCAACTCCCCAAATTATGAACTCCTCCTTCCCGAGTCAATTCTGGAAGAGAAAGAGAAAAACTGAAATGGAAAAATAGAGTCTTAAAGATGATGAATTGTGGAAAGTGGACGGAAACTGCGAATGAATCCAAGACTAAATCCAGACAAATAGCTCGAGAAAGAGCAAAAACACTGAAGAATGCTGAGGATCGGTAAGCTGGAACGACACCATGAGGGGTGAGAAGAGAGAGGGGGCAAAGGTTTTCCAAGGAAACAAAACCATTAGCAACCAGGAAGAGGGGGGAGGAGGGGGGGGGGTGCAAGAATAACATTATTCATTGAACTCCCAGGTGCAAACGATTACAGAGCCTAACAATGTAGTCATTCATGACACAAGGTCATAAGATCCAATCAGACTACGTGGAAGATTAAATAACATGTAACATTTCCAGTAAGAACAGGAACAAAATTCACAAAAAAAATTCTGCCGCCAGAGATTGTTCTATGAATAAACAACGTGTCGTTTGAAAGCATCATTAACCCTTCGTGTTGGGCAACACAAGCTGCACTTATTATACGTATGGCATATCTTTCCAAACAGAGCCATTGTAGTCGTCCCACTTACTGGAAGCCCTGGCTGTGTTCCTCCGGGGGCATGATGGTGGGCAGGAACAGCTCCATGTTGCTGACGGCCTTCTGCATGACCATGTCGAACACGCACAGGAGGGGGCGCCACTCATCCAGCATCTCCTCGGTGGATGACGCAGTGAAATACCTGTGGAATTCCCCAAGAACACGCACAGCAAAGACACACGTGAGCACACACAGATGCAGACAAGCAGAGGCCGAGTGGAGATGCAAAACACACACATCGATCTCGAGCACACCGCTCAACCGGAGATCAAAGCCACACGTTATCCGGTCCATAAATGACATGACCACAGAGGATGTGACTTACAGCCTGCAGCTTTTGATCAAAGCCTTCAAAACGTGGTCCACTGAGCTGCAAACAAGCAGAGAGAGGAGGTGTGTGAGTTATGCTTTTACTTTATTATGAAATCCACATGCCCTCTTGCAACATATATCATTTCCTTTCGACAATAAAGGCCCACGGGAACATCTTAAAAGTGTTTGTTTTGGTCTGACCAGCAGTCCAAACATAAACGACTGAGAGTGAACAACAGGTTTATTTTCTGTCAATGGACTAATCCATTTATTCTATATTTTACATATCCACTCACAAAATGTGTTAGCAAAGTGTCATGAGGACTGTGTAGTTGTGTGTTTGTTTAGTCTGGCCTGGCTTCGCACTAGTTTAACAATCATCTGACTCACCTACTCACCTGTTTCCACCTACCCCTTTAGTACATATACCAGTCCCTTCTCCTTCCCAGTTTGTCAATGTTGCTAAATGTGCGTCACGCTTTGCCATGCAACCATGCGGCCTTTCTGATTACCCGTAGAGTATCTGTTTGAACTTTCTATCCGTGCCCGAAAAAGAAAAGGAATGTACACTTTTATTTATCCCCATGGGCACATTTTTCTCTGCATTTGACCCAGCCTTAGTTATCAAGGAGCTATGGGCTGCAGTGAAGCACCCGGGGAGCGACCGGGGGTTCAGTGTCTTGCTCAAGGACACTTCGACGTGCAATGGGAGAGCGGGGATCGAACCGGTACCTTGTGGATACGGGATGAGAGCTACAGCCAACCCCAAAGAAAATGACATTGTAATTGAGCTATACTAATGTAACGATACGCTCATTTGCGTTGTGCCGAGGGTTTGATTTGAATACTGATACCACTGTCATGTCTGTATAGTAACTATGACGCTGCAACCAGTAGCCGGCCTACTGAAGTTGACATAGCCAAGCTGACTATCTACCCTTGTTTACAGTTTTTATGCTAAGCTATATTTGCTAAGCTGTTTGATGTAGCTTCATATTCACCCCACATACACAGAAGCTGCATCAATCCAACCTAACGCTCTGCAACAGGATAATAAGCATATTTCCCAGTGTCAAACTTTACTTAATAATATAAATGGGTAATAATGATAAAGTTTAGTTTGGAAGTAATTCTAGAAATTAAATAACTGGGCTTAAAATTGGTCCAATTTTACGAAGCACTCTAAACGTCATACTTGGGGAACCAGACGAGTCCGAGGTGCTCCGTTTTGGAGAAGACGATCCTCTTGTACAGATCGTAAAGTGGTCGCCACGGCAACTGTAGGTCATCCCTCGACAGCAGTTCCTTCTTCCTGTTTGAAAGAGAAACCAATTGTTTACTTAGGAGGGTGTTGCAGGACGTCAGTGCAAATCGTTTAACATCCAAACCTTTTGAAAGAGAAGCTCTCAGTCGAGGCCGACCGATTGTAACAATCATGTTTGAAAGTGAGAAACTTCAGGGTGTCTGAAAAGAGTTTGCATTCGTGTGAAAATGCGTCACTCCATCGCAGGCGGCGCTCAACAGGACTGCCAACATCCAGACGTGTCAGCAAACGCAGCGCTGTGATTCTTTGCGTTGGATAGAGCGTCGCTGGTCCGACAGCTGCCGACATTAGTAGATTGCGGGTGTCGACTCGGACGCAGCTTGCAGTGAAATGACCTATGATTCTTTATTTTCTCAAACACCCTGTTATAAGCTTTTAAATTGCACACTAACTGATGAGTATTTTTATTATGAGCTTTCGAGCGGAGCACATTTTTTAATCCTCTTGAGAAACTTCCACATTGCTTTCTCTGTAGTCGTATTACTTAGTATTTTGTAATTCTGACAATTTGTATAGGAATAAACTCCACGGAAAGGTTAAGAGTCCCTGCACTGAAGAATGTGCACAATTTCCACAGCCTCCCATTCCTCTTTGGCGTCTCCGCTGCCATTCATCTAACAGCTATATGGAACAGACTCTCATTGGGGAAATGTTTTAATTGAAGGAAAGAAGAGGGGGATGAAAATAAAACAGAAGCCAATTGAGACTTGATGTGTGAAGTTAAGTATCACATTTATCTCTGCTGTGAGACCTGGCAATACATGTAAGTTTACCCCAAATCTTTCTCTTTTCATCTAATGGAAACGAGTCAGACAAATGACATCATATTAAGATGTTGTTTTGTGATTGATGTGAAAATCATGGAAACAACCGAAGACAAACGGGACGTGATGAATGTGGCCATCGAGGACAATATCCTGCAGTCGATCGTTATGTGAGAGACAAAAACAGGGAGTTAAGATGTAGGTCAGGGCTTTAAGAGTAATACATGTACCGTTAGGCCAACATACTTCAATGTCCCTTTTACTTAGTATGCGTGGGTGTGTAACTAAGTACATTTAATTTTTGTACCGTCCGTGTCTTGTATTTACATTGTCTGCTACTCAAAACATTTCAGAAGGAAATACATTTTACTCCACATTTGTTTGACAGTTGTGGTTACTATAGTTTCGTTTCAGATTGATGTAAAATAAAAGGAACTATAATGACGACAAAACCCCAATATTTTGGGCTTTGGTTTAAAAAGTACATCTAGTTGAAGCCCCATGTCACTTTAAGATGTCTAGAATGTCTAAACTTCTTACAGCCGTACAGTCAGGTCTAACAGTCTGATGCCTCAAAAAAAAAAGAAAAGACCAAATAGAAAATAACGTCTATTTCCTCTTTCCTGCACCACATCAATCATCCAATGTCCCCACAATATTTATTGTGTGACCTTTTCGAGGAAGCCCAAAGCCATTGGTTGGGACACATGGAATAATAACACTGAACTATAAATTAAAATTATAGCTCCGTCTCAAAGCTAAAACAGTGAAATGCTACTTAAACTATATTTTTTAACAACTACTTTGACTTTTCATACGGTGCTATTAAGTTTTCTATTTAAGAAATAAGGGTTTTCGGTCAATAACTCTTGTTCTGAAGGTCGTAGAGACTTGCGGATGGTCTCCACCTCCCCCAAGTCATGCATTGTGCTTCCAATGAGTCTGTGGGATCTCGGGAAAAGGTTAGACTTAGGGTTAGGGTTAGGGTTAGGGTTAGGGTCGGGGTTAGGGTTAGGGTCGGGATTAGGGTCAGGGTTAGGATTAGGGTTAGGGTCAGGTTTAGGGTTGGGGTCGGGGTTAGGGTTAGGGTTGGGATTAGGGTCAGGGTTAGGGTTGGGGTTAGGGTTAGGGTTGGGATTAGGGTCGGGGTTAGGGTTAGGGTCGGGATTAGGGTCAGGGTTAGGATTAGGGTTAGGGTCAGGGTTAGGGTTGGGGTTAGGGTTAGGGTCGGGGTTAGGGTTAGGGTTGGGATTAGGGTCAGGGTTAAGGTTGGGGTTAGGGTTAGGGTTGGGATTAGGGTTGGGAGTAGGGTTGGGGTCAGGGTTAGGGTTGGGGTTAGGGTCGGGGTTAGGGTCGGGATTAGGGTCAGGGTTAGGGTTAGGGTTGGGGTTAGGGTCGGGATTAGGGTCAGGGTTAGGATTAGGGTTAGGGTCAGGGTTAGGATTGGGGTTACGGTTAGGGTCGGAATTAGGGTTAGGGTCGGGATTAGGGTCAGGGTTAGGGTTGGGATTAGGGTTGGGGTTAGGGTTAGGGTTGGGATTAGGGTCGGGGTTAGGGTTAGGGTCGGGATTTGGGTTGGGGTTAGGGTCGGGGTTAGGGTCGGGATTTGGGTTAGGGTCGGGATTAGGGTTAGGGTCGGGATTAGGGTTAGGGTTAGGGTCAGGATTAGGGTCGGGGTTAGGTTTAGGGTCGGGATTAGGGTTAGGGTCAGGGTTAGGGTCGGGATTAGGGTCAGGGTTTATGTCAGGGGTCTATGCAATCGCTGACTATCGGTCAACCCACCAGAACCACAAAGGGGACCGTCCACGTCTCAGGCTCATTCCACACTCGTTAGTGGCTCATTCAATACTTGTAAGGAGTTCATTCCATACTCATAAGTGGCTCATTCCAGGCTCATTCCATACTCAATAGTGACTCATTCCACACTCATTAGTGGCTCATTCCATACTCGTTAGTGGCTCATTCCATACTCGTTAGAGGCTCATTCCATACTCGTTAGTGGCTCATTCCATACTCATTCCAGGATCACACCATACTCATAAGTGGCTCATTCCAGGCTCATTCCATACTCGTTAGTGGCTCATTCCACACTCGTTAGTGGCTCATTTCATACTCGTTAGTGGCTCATTCCATACTCGTTAGTGGCTCATTCCATACTCGTTAGTGGCTCATTCCATACTCATTCCAGGATCACTCCATACTCATAAGTGGCTCATTCCAGGCTCATTCCATGCTCAATAGTGGCTCATTCTACACTCATTAGTGGCTCATTCCACACTCGTTAGTGGCTCATTCCACACTCGTTAGTGGCTCATTCCACACTCGTTAGTGGCTCATTCCACGCTCATTAGTGGCTCATTCCATACTCGTTAGTGGTTCATTCCACACTCGTTAGTGGCTCATTCCATACTCGTTAGTGGCTCATTCCATACACGTAAGTGGCTCATTCCATACTCGTTAGTGGCTCATTCCATACTCATTAGTGGCTCATTCAATACTCATTATTGGCTCATTCCATACTCGTTAGTAGCTCATTCCATACTCGTTAGTGACTCATTCCATACTCATTCCAGGATCACTCCATACTCATAAGTGGCTCATTCCAGGCTCATTCCATACTCATTAGTGGCTCATTCCATACTCATTAGTGGCTCATTCCAGGCTCATCCCAGCTCATTCCATACTCGTTAGTGGTTCATTCCATACTCGTTAGTGGTTCATTCCATACTCATTCCTGGCTCTGTCAAAATGAGGGCTAGGGGTTGGGCCTGGGGTTAGGGTTAGGGTTGGGGTTGGGGTTAGGGTTGGGGTTGCGGTTTGGGTTGGGGTTAGGGTTATGGTTGGGGTCGGTGTTAGGGTTAGGGACACTTCTTGACTGTGCAATAATTCAGGTTATTGATGTCCGTCTCAAAATAAAGGTCAATTAAATCGTCCGTTTTGCCAGAAACTTTCTTTTAATCAAGTTTGAAGATTGGGCTATTTTTTTATTGTTTTCTATTTTCCTAGGAATTCTCCTGTAGCATTTACTTGAATTACACATGACCTTGTTTAAGTTGATGCAGATGACTTTTTGAGTTGAAATAGGGATTATGCAGCCTTCCCGAAAATACCTGTGCTCTCCGAGTGCTTTACTTACTACAGATTGTTTTAAAATTCCAAAATGGCAGCAATCCAAATGCCAGAGAGGTAAGTAAAAAATCCACTTTACCACGTCATGGGACTCAATATCAGTACACCATTTGTAGCACAGTAATGTTTGCCAACCACGCCACTCTCTGATCTCATTATATTTAAGGACACCAGAGGGGAAAAAAGGCTACAGATGCTGGAACCAACCACCTCCCAGCTCCATCACTGTGTGGCTGAGGTGAGGAAATCAGAGATCCCTCATGCATCTGTGTGTGTGTGTGTGTGTGTGTGTGTGTGTGTGTGTTTGTGTCACACCCACTTGAGAAGCTGAATGAGCAGCCTGGCGTAGCTCTGCATCATGTGAGGCTCCAGGTCCGGCAGAGTGACCAACTCATAGAGCAGCTTGATGAAGAGAATATGGTCCTCTTTACTGAACATCCGTCCGTACAGCTTCAGAAACCTGAGGACAGAGGTGAGGACAGGTTACAGTAGATCCTCTCCTGCTTCCTGCAGCTGACCTATATCCTTAAAACACACTGAGTGCGCAGCTTTCTCCTTTTCTGGAGTCCCAGCACCCAACGGTTAGGTTATAAAGTCAACATGTCTTATAGTTGTGGCCACCTGTAAAGAGAAGCTGACACACTGCACTGTGTATATCAAAATAATTGAAATCGGACAAATAATATTACACATTTGTAAAGCTTATAATGTTATCATTCAACTGTGGCCCATTATGGTCTGGAAACTTGTAAAAATTGTAACGAATATTGAGAGAAATGTATATTTAAGTTTCATTTCCACATGAACTGCTGTATCGAGCATCATTATGAATCTTGGGTGAGTAACTATGGGGTTGACTGGGTGTAGTTTGTATCTGGAGGACAATCTGGCTGCAACACTTACGAGAAGAGTTTCCCAGACCAGAAGGCGACCCCGGGCCACAGTTCTCGGAGGAGGACGGCTCTGGACAGGTTGGCTTTGATTTCCGCCAGCAGCTCCGCGGCCTCCCGCTCCAGCCGGTCGGAGTACGGCAGCAGGCCGTTATACACGACCTCCTTCTGAGGGACGAACCCGGCCACATCCCCATCCACAGTCATATCCCACTGATATCACCTTTCTGCTGACTGCGTTAAACGGGTAAATAAAACCCCGCTCCCCTTTCAAACTAATGGCTGTTGTGCCTTGTGAGAAGCGCGCTGCCGAAGTTGGAGCTTAAATAATCCGCTGTGGCCAGTGACCAAGTGCCAGGCAGGGGAAAGTGTGTCACGCTATAATTGAGCTGTGCAAAGCCCTGATCGCGTGGAGGGCCGGTTCCGCTGCGACTTGCAATGTCAGGGGTCGCATCACCTTTCCAGGAACCCACCGGCCGCCTGCATGCACACGCTGCAGGGCTTGTGCACGCTGCAGGACTTGTGCACGCTGCAGGGCTTGTGCACGCTGCAGGGCTTGTGCACGCTGCAGGGCTTGTGCACGCTGCAGGGCTCATGCACGCTGCAGGGCTCGTGCACGCTGTAGGGCTCGTGAACGGGCAACATGGCGAGCCCACAGGTTGCTGGAGAGGATGCGCTACTCTGTGGTATGCCTTTTATTTCAGCACCACTGAGTCCAATAAAGGAAGGCTTTGATACATGAAATGTTTGGGCTAAGAGGAAGCATGGGAGGCATCATTCTGGACTACAAATCCCAGAAGCGCTGAATGCAGAATAAAAGGATGATCTGATAACAGGATTAATGCGACACTCCTGTTCTACTGACCCACTGAGGCTGTTCCTTTGCACACGGTGTGTCTGTCTGGCGCCTTCAGTGAATCACCACCTCTAATGGAATTTTTCTTTTTACTTTTCACTCCATCATGCAGCTCAGCAAGCGAAGGCATGCTTGTGTGATTTGGCTGCACACCACAAACACACTTGTTTACCTGTACGCTGACTTTAATGTCGCAGTAATGACATGAACGGCAACACATTTGTCCCAGACCTTCTCCATTCTTCCATTACTGTGCAGTCTTCCATGTAAACCCATTTACTTTAAGCCCATGTAATTCGTTGACCATGCATGCTTAAGAGCGGTGAGGCAATTGCACGTTATTGGCCTCTGAGGTTGCTGCTCAACCCAGAGGGCTTAGAGAATAATGCACAAGCCCTTTGAGTTCTCTGGTCTGGTTACTTTCATAGAAATGGGACTGATTGCACAAAGTGTTCTCAACCGTGGCTTCTGCAGCTCCGTCTGCAGCTCAGTCCTGCAACCTTTAATCAGTCTCACCTTTCTGAAACACACAGGGTGCCCTTTACGTTGACACACTTCTGTCTCTAACCACAGGGGAAGACTGACAGTCACAGACTTTGAGAGATCCCAGAGCAGGATGTGCCTCCGCTCGGCATATCAGTCTGAGAGTTTCACGCCAGACTTTGCCAAGCAATCTCACCCAAGTCTGTACTTGAAGTCTTTTTTTCTGCTTCTCGGAGCAGTGACAGCACCTGCTTTCACCGTCTCCATTGCTGAACCACTTCCAGGAGGACGTCTGCTCCCATATTTGTTCTTCGTTGTGACGTTTCTAAGTATCTGGGGATGTGTTTGTATGGGCACATGCATGTGTGCACACATCTGTGTGATTCATTATTCCGTGAGCGGAGTCCACAGATGGAAAATATGATTCAGGATGATGATGCCTCTTTGACTCAGCAGGGAGACGACCAAACAGGGAGAGGGAGGCAGACGGAGAGAGACATGAAGAGACAGAGAAAGGAGGGAAGAAGGAAGGAAAGCGATGGAGGAAAGAGAGAGAGAGAGAGAGAGAGGTATAGGAAAGAGAGATGAAAGTCCCAAAGGGAGTAGGTGTTTTTGAATGCCACCAGCTTGCTTATCTTTACCTCATGATCTTTTGCAGGTAGAGAAAAACATAAACAAATACACACTGACAGACACACACAAACTCACACAAATACACACACTCACACACACACACACATCAAGCTTTTCGTTTTTCTGAGTGATTTATGGTGATGGTTTCTCGCTCCTAAAATATTGGAAAAACTGAGGCAACCAATAAGTGTATGTGTGTGTGTGTGTGTGTGTGTGTGTGTGTGTGTGTGTGTGTGTGTGTGTGTGTGTGCGTGTCAATCAATGAATGTGCGAGTGCATGTCTCAGTTTGGTGAGTGAAGAGTGTAAATGATGTGTCCGGGAAACTGGCAATGACACACACAAACACACACACACACACACACACACACAATTGCACACACACAAGTTCCTTCCATCCAGCTGGGTTTCTCGCTTGGAGATATGCAGCCCAGTTCATCGCCAGACAGACGGGTAATATATAGCTTCTGCCTCTTACACACACACACACACACACACACACACACACACACACACTCCCCCCCCCCCCGCACACACACTCTCAAACAAATACATAACCACATTAGAACTTCAGAACTAACCGAGCCGTCTGCATGTTCTTCCCTCTGACTTACCCCTCAACGACCTCTTTCGTACCCAATTATTTTGGACTATACTGGGAAAGCTGTGCTGATAAGCCTCAGTCCGGTGAGAAAGAAACATGGAGACAAGGAAATAAGGAAGAAGACGAGGAGGCAGACATTCCATCGAAGACCCTGTGGAGCTGCAGCGTGGACGAGCCAACGAGCCGCGATTTCTAATTGTAGAGAAAGGCTGAACAGCAAGGATTACGCAGGTATGCAAGGTTAACTTCTTCTTCTTCTTCTTCTTCTTCTTCTTCTTCTTCTTCTTCTTCTTCTTCTTCTTCTTCTTCTTCTTCTTCTTCTTCTTCTTCTTCTTCTTCTTCTTCTTCTTCTTCTTCTTATTCTTCTTCTTCTTCTTCTTCTTCTTCTTCTTCTACCACCTATCTCATCGGCAGCAGTCCTGCTTGTATTGTGCATTCATCGGCGTTATACATGTTATTGTGATTTATGTGTGAACAGGAATGAGTCCACTGAGAGGTTTCCCCTGGCTTCTGATATTCCTCTTTGCAGCAGCTGTGTGCGCAGGTATACCACACACACTATAAACTGCATTCAAATTTCATGCACATACAGTTTCCGCACCTCTTTTTCTCCATCACTAACTTCGGTATAAAAACCTACCACAGACTCCGCGCATGCCTCCTCCACAGGTGTGGGTGGTGCAAAGGTTGACAATGTGTCGTCAGAAGTCTGTCGTCATCCATGCGACGAGCTGGTGGGCTTGCTCACTGAGATCCATGGCCTGCGTCTTGTGACCAGCAACCTGCTTGAAGACCTGGAGAGAGTAGTAAGACATTTAAAGATTTTTTAAACACATGAAAATACCCAGTTTAACTTATACAATATGGTATATACATATACACTACCGTTCAAAAGTTTCTGGAAATAATCACAAAAAAAGCACTGTTTTTTGTAATGAAAATGACATTAAATTTATCAGAAATACACTCCATACATAGTTAATGTGGTAAATGACTATTCTTTGTTTTTTAATGAAATCTCTACAGAGGTGTATAGAGGCCCATCTCCAGTGTTCTAGTGGTACATTGTGTTATTGCCTTAGAAGACTAGAAGAGGGTTAGAACCCCCTTCAAACCCTTTTTATTATTTTTTTGAACTTTTTATTTTTCATTTTCCACAAACAGATTATTCCTTGACATTGAAACCCTTTTTATGTGAGCGCAGCTGAAAACAGTTATGCTGGTGAGAGAAGCTCTAAAACTGGCCTTCCTTTGAGCGACAAGTTTGAAGAACAACATTAATATTTACAATGAAAATCATTATTTCTAACCTTGTCAATGTCTTGACTATATTTTGTATTAATCTTGTATTCATTTAATAAATAAAAGTGTTAGTTTTCATAGAAAACACCAAATGTTCTCGGTGACCCCAAACTTTAGAACGGTAGTGTATATTTGATTCATTTTTGTATAAAAAAAAAAAACAATTGCAGAAAGCATAGTCTACGTCTAACAGCATCTGTAATGCACATTAAATCGTATTTAACGGTTTGAGTTTTATGTAAAATTTGTACGACAACACCAACAGAGAAGCTTCTTTCAGAGCAAATGGAACAAGCAGCAACATCCTTTTTTCTGGCATGAAGCCCTGTGGTTTGTGGTAAATGTCCTGGTGATTTTTTAGGGGGAAAAAGCATGCATAAAAAATACCATCGGACTTAAAATGTTGGCTGCTGATCAACTCAGCTGCCAATCCCCTCGCATACAATAGATCTCTGTGCTGTTTGGGGCGGACCACGCCCTTCTTCGAACTCTGCCTTCATTTTGATCCCGACCACACACCTGCGTAGAGTTGCGTGTGTGTTTGAAAAAAAAACTCAAAACCACTTCTGTGGTAGTTCCTGCCACAGAAGGTGTCTCCAGGTCCACATTTACCAGGATGACACACACACACACACTCAAAAGGCGGAAAAACAATACTAGCAAAACTATATATGTTTTAAAATGTAGTTTTGATACGGAATTGTTGTTGTTGTTGGGGATTCTCAGTCAAAAGAAAATGAAGAGATGCGCATATCGTTGGATGATCTGAGCAATAACGGTAGCAGCAACGGCAACAGCAACGGCAGGAGCAACGGCAGCAGTGGCAGCAACGGAAGTGGCAGCAGCAGCAGTAGCAGCAGCAATGGCAACGGCAGGAGCAACGGCAGCAGTGGCAGCAACGGAAGTGGCAGCAGCAGCAGTAGCAGCAGCAATGGCAACGGCAGCAGTGGCAGCAACGGAAGTGGCAGCAGCAGCAGTAGCAGCAGCAATGGCAACGGCAGGAGCAACGGCAGCAGTGGCAGCAACGGAAGTGGCAGCAACAGAATCAATGGCAGCAGCACCAGGGGCAGCAGCAGCAGCAGCAGCAGCAGCAGCAGCAGCAGCAGCAGCAGCAGCAGCAGCAGCAGTGGCGGCGGCCTCGGTGGCAGCGGTGATGTCAGTGGTCTGGACAGAGACGGAGACGTCTGGTGTATGCAGGATGGACGGGTGTACTCGCAGGGGGAGGACTGGGAGCTTGACAGCTGCACCGCCTGTGCTTGCCAGGTCAGTGTTGAACAACTGTGACATTGAGTCTAATTCTCTCGTTATTTTTGTTTAACATACTTACCGTCTCCGGTCATATATTAGACCCTGCAGTGCTCTAACAACTTCACTTGGGACTTGAACGCCACAACGTTAAGTCTTAATGTTTGACTGTTAAAGTCTTGGAGCAGAAAAAGTGAAAGAATCCTACGGCAGTAATATTGATAAGAAGATTGATCCCACCCTTCAGAGCGGTATCCGATCTAACTCTTGGCAAGAAAGCGAATGAGGATATTTTCCACGGCTCTTGCTAACGAGTTGAGGAGATACTTATCGTACCTTTCGCTTGTATCCAATATGGTTTCATTTATTTTTCAGAGCTGCCTCATCCTCCACTCTGTTTCATGTCTGTTTCTCCTTATAACACATTAGTTTTTTCGAGGAAGGGTTGAGGCAGTAGCCAAACTACGAGCCATGGCAGCATACTATTCACTGGCATTTAGCACATTTGGCTCAAACTAACACAATTTGACAGCTATTATTGTTTAAAAATGCTTATTGTATGTGTGTGTATCTTCCTCACCCTGAGTAGGATGGAAAGGTGGTGTGTCAGCAGGTGTCTTGCCCTTCATTATCCTGCATCTATACCTCCTTCATCGATGGAGAGTGCTGTCCTATCTGTCTCGGTGAGTTTTCTTTTCCTATTATTTCGAGCGGAAAACGTGTTTAAAGATCACAACAATTGACGAAGGTATACCCACAGTGCATGTGTGTGCGCGGTTTTAAGATGATGACAACATCTGGTCCCCGTGGTCTGAGTGGACCGACTGCTCGGTCACCTGTGGACGAGGAGGGCAGCAGAGAGGCCGGACCTGCAATGACATCAAGCCGTCCTGTGCCGGCCCGTCGGTCCAAACCCGCAGCTGCACGCCCGCGAAGTGTGACCCCAAGGGTAGGACAGCCCTCTGCACGTCTCATCTGAAACTTGTGTTCTGCTTTATTTTACTTCATTTCTTTCGGTGATTAATTGGCCAGTCCGAGGGTACAAATTGATTATTCCACAAAAAAGCCCAAAGGTAAGGAATTTCAGATAAATAGATTTTAGAGACAGGAATCCTAATTGGAAACATATTGTTGTACACATATATATATATATAATTTAATTTTACATTGCTGTATTTACATATATGTTGTGTGTGTGTATATATATATATATATATATATATATATATATATATATATATATATATATATATATATATATATTATATTTCACTTTGTAATGCACAGTCACTTTCTTTCTTTCTTATATTTAATTTTATTGTGTTTAGTTTATTGGTGCTACTGTGTCAATACATTTCCCCTTGGATATATATATATATATATATATATATATATATATATATATATATATATATATATATATATATTTTATTTAATTGTACATTGCTGTATTTACATATATGTTGTGTGTGTGTGTATATATATATATATATATATATATATATATATATATATATATATATATTATATTTCACTTTGTAATGCACAGTCACTTTCTTTCTTTCTTATATTTTATTTTATTGTGTTTAGTTTATTGGTGCTACTGTGTCAATACATTTCCCCTTGGGGATTAATAAAGTATATTTCTATTCTTTCTATTCTTCTATTCTTCTCTGTGTTGAACTCCGCTCGGAGACCTTTTCAGGCTCTTGTACGAATTTTATTTGACTTTTTCCAAGTTGTATGCGCTTAATTCCCATCCAGCGCATCCTGATGGGAACTGGGGCCTCTGGTCCCCTTGGTCTGCGTGTACCACCACATGCGGAGCCGGCAGCATCACGCGGCTTCGTCTCTGCAGCAACCCCCCGCCACAGAAGGGGGGCAGAGGGTGCACGGGCAGCGCCACGGAGACGCAGCCGTGCAACAATACGCTCTGCCCCGGTGAGTCTACACACACACACACACACACACACACACATGCACACCGCACTGTGGAACTCAGCCGGCTAACAGGTACGCCACGGGTGCTGTGTGTAGTTGCCGGAGGCTGGACGAGCTGGACGGAGTGGTCACTGTGCTCAGAGTCGTGCGGCGGAGGTCTCACGAGTCGCCGGCGGGAGTGTTTGAACCCCGCCCCTCAGCATGGTGGGAAGCCTTGTGCCGGAGACGTTGTGGACTATGAAGCCTGTAACAAACAACCGTGTCCTCCAGGTAAACACATCCCTGTCCACAATCCTCAGGCAGTAGAACTGTGTAAGCAGATATGATCCGATAAGGAGGCTAAGCCTATACATGCACAACATATCCTGCAGCGGTCATTCTGTCTTTATTCAAATATCCAGGCTCAGGACAGAACAGACACATTGTTCAAATATAAATGTGATCTTGGACTCTTCGCATTGTGACTCTGTGTCTATTCTTATGCACATTTGCATTTCTAGACACATGTTTGCTCTCAAATCCTTGTTTTCCCGGAGTGGAGTGCACATCACACAGCGATGGATCATGGGAGTGTGGACATTGTCCGTTGGGTTTCAATGGAAACGGCACTCACTGTGAAGATGAGAATGAGGTAATAATTAAATGACTCATCAGTACTCTTCCCCAGCACAGTGTGACAACATATACAACATGCACGTTGATATCAATATATCATTCCAAACTCAAATGGAACTAAAACATACTTTACCTTACATTTTGTTAAGAAACTAATATTTTTTATTAAACACAGATATCCTAAATAAGGTTATCATAAATAATAAAGTGCTTCTGCATAATAAATAACAGATACAAATAGTAATCTATAGAGAAGTATGTATATATGTATATATATATATATATATATATATATATATATATATATATATATATATATATATATATATATTAATTAATTAATTCTAAACAGATTTTTAAAGTCCCTATAATATACCAATAATGGAAATTCCCCACTGTAAATTTTCGCAAATCCGTGATAAAATATCTTATATTTTTTAGATGCTGAAAGATTTTCTTTTGCCCTTTTTAGTCAACTTTGCACATCTTGCAAATTGTAAAAGCTATAATGGGTCAGAGTTCAACCTGAAGGCCGTGGATCTCCTAACCAGACATGGTGTTCATCTCTGACCCTGTACCCGTCAGCTGTCACATCTTTGTATTTACTGTCCTTGTTTGATATGCTGGGCATGGCTAATCCCTTCTCTGCAGTGTGAAGTGGCGAGTGTGTGTGTCACAGAGTGTGTAAACACAGACCCCGGCTTCTACTGTCTGCCCTGTCCTCGCCGCTTCAAAGGCAGCCAGCCGTACGGCCTCGGCCTGCAGGAGGCCCACAACACCAGGCAGGCGCGTGTTCCCCTTAAACATGCTAAACATGCTTTTACTTTCCCCCAGAGTGCTTTTCCCCCCCGAGTTGTAATTCTCAAATGTGTGTTTTGGTTGTAGGTGTGCGAGCCATACAACCCTTGCAAAGACAACACACACACCTGCCACAAGTATGCTCAGTGTGTGTACCTGGGCCTGGCGTCCGAGGTTTTGTTCAAGTGTGTGTGCGCTGTCGGCTTCGCTGGCGACGGCTTCCTGTGTGGCGAAGACTCCGATCTGGACGGCTGGCCCAACACGCGATTAACCTGCAAACAGAACGCCACCTACCACTGTCAAAAGGTAAAGCGACGACACGAAACAGAGCGCGACCTTGATTGGCCGGCTGTGTTCTGATTGGATGGGATTCTCACGAAGCCGAGTTGTGATTGGCTGCAGGATAACTGTCCTACGCTACCGAACTCTGGACAGGAAGACCTGGACAACGACGGGCAGGGGGACGCCTGTGACCCCGACGACGACAACGACGACATCGGAGACGAGAGGGTCAGGATGCCATGACTGAAAACAGGCCAATAGATCACATCCTGTGTGTGTGTGTGTGTGGACTAATGTGTGTGTTTGGCACAGGACAACTGCCCGCTGGTGTACAACCCCCGGCAGTTTGACTCCGACCGAGACGGGGTGGGGGACCGCTGTGATAACTGTCCGTTTGATAGCAACCCGCAGCAGACGGACTCTGATGGCGACGGAGAGGGAGACGCCTGCAGCATCGACATGGATGGAGACGGTAGGAGCAACGCCAGGCCTGGAACATGCAGTTACCATATACAATTATTAGTTAAGGACATTAATAATCCATTCATTGATTCAATCAGTCGGCATTCATCTATCGATCGATTTTTTTTCACTTACCATGGGATTCTATGAGTGAAAATCTGTGTGTTGTGTATCCATTGAGTAAATATATTCAACAACTTAACGTCCTCTTTACAGGGCACATTTAGATTATCTAACAAGCTTTTTCCCCCTGGGTCAATATGTTTAAATCACCCATAGCTTGTATCCAACTGATTAGCCATTGATATCTCCAGAGTGGAAGAAAAGACTTTCACCATTCAAACAGCCTTTGATTTGGTCTAAAGGACAGAACTACTTGATTTTAATCTCTAAATATGTGAGAGGAAGACTGGGACCGGGATCAATTCAAAGTCAATTTAGTGTTAAGATGCTCTTTAAATATAATTGTAATAATAAATACTCCATTTACCCAATTTAGTCCTGATTTATAGTGCTCTCTGTGTCTTGTTTTATTTGTAATAGAAGTGTAAAAGCCATGCCATTTGACTCCTGTGTGTGTGTGTGTGTGTCTGTGTGTCTTTCTCCAGAGATTCTGAATGACCGAGACAACTGTCCCTTCATCTACAACACGGACCAGAGGGACACAGACCTGGACGGTGTTGGAGACCAGTGTGACAACTGTCCCCTTCTGAACAACCCACTACAGGTTCCTAAACACACATACGTCTTAAAAACACCCAAATATCTGATGGGAAAAATGATATTTTGTATATGGATGGTGACATCATTGCCTCGCAGAACATCTGGAATGATGTGCATATATTACCACCAACAAAACCATTTTAATTTATTAATGACAGTGGCAATAAATCAGTTGAATGGATGATTTTTAAAATGTTTGTAATACTTGACAATGAAATCTTAGAAGTCTGTGTGTTGGTGGAAGTAAACGATTTACGACTATTTCCAATATGTTGTGTGTGTCTGCAGCTGGACTCTGACAGCGACCTGGTCGGGGACATGTGTGACGACAACGAGGACATCGATGAGGACGGCCACCAGAACTCTCTCGACAACTGTCCCTACATCGTCAACAGCAACCAGGCCGACCACGACAAGGACGGGAAGGGGGACGCGTGTGACCATGACGACGACAACGATGGTATCCCCGACGACCGGGACAACTGCAGGCTGGTGCCGAACAGAGACCAGCTGGACACTGACGGTCGGTGCCTCGACTGTCTTTATAAATGTTAGGCGGGACAAACAAAAGCAAATATAAAAGCTCCTTAAAATGGATCAGCTGATACATCTCAACAGATGTGACCGTGATGCAGATGTTATCGTAATGCAGATGTAACCGTGATACAGATGTGACCACAGTGCAGATGTGATCATATTGCAGATGTGACCGTGATGCAGATGTAACCGTGATGCAGATGTGACCGTGATGCAGATGTAACCGTGATGCAGATGTGATCATAATGCAGATGTGATCATATTGCAGATGTGACCGTGATGCAGATGTGATCGTGATGCAGATGTGATCATATTGCAGATGTGACCGTGATGCAGATGTGATCATAATGCAGATGTGATCATATTGCAGATGTGATCGTGATGCAGATGTAACCGTGATGCAGATATGATCATAATGCAGATGTGACCGTGATGCAGATGTGATCGTAATGTAGATGTGACCGTGATGCAGATGTGATCATATTGCAGATGTGATCGTGATGCAGATGTAACCGTGATGCAGATATGATCATATTGCAGATGTGATCGTAATGCAGATGTGATCATATTGCAGATGTGACCGTGATGCAGATGTGATCGTGATGCAGATGTGATCATAATGCAGATGTGATCATATTGCAGATGTGACCGTGATGCAGATGTGATCATAATGCAGATGTGATCGTGATGCAGATGTAACCGTGATGCAAATGTGATCATAATACAGATGTGACCGTGATGCAGATGTGCCCGTGATGCAGATGTGAACAAATGATACAAAAAGTTTAAATGAATCCAGAAAATGACATTTCTTCTAATTCCTCCCTCTTGCAGGTGATGGGAGTGGAGATGCATGCTTTGATGACTTTGACAATGACAGTATTCCCGATGATCTGGATCCATGTCCACTGAACCAGGATATCGCGTCTACCGACTTCAGGAAGTTCCAGGTTGTTTTGTTGGACCCTAAAGGCACCACGCAGTCTGAGCCGCTGTGGGTGATCCGCAGCCAGGGCACCGAGCTGCTGCAGACGGCCAACTCGGACCCTGGCATCGCTTTAGGTGAGATTAACTATTACATTCATTTGTTTAACTTAACTTAAAGTAATGTATATAAATAATGATATCCTGTTGTTGAAACAGGATATGATAAGTTTAGCGCTGTGGACTTCAGCGTGACATTTTATGTGAATACCAACCGAGATGACGACTACGCGGGCATCGTGTTCGCCTACCAGTCCAGTCGACGCTTCTATGTTGTCATGTGGAAACAGGTGAAGTTTGAATGCAGCCTTTTACCTTTACGTTAAGTTAGAAGTTTGTGAATGTTTAAAAAAACATGGCCAGGTTTGCTATTTGTTCTCAGTGATTCCCAAATGACGTGTCGGTGTGGAGCCACACACTGCATCCAGATCAGTTTAATGTGGAAAGCTCATCATAATGAGACGTTGGGGGGATACAGAGTTTGCAGAAGTGGCATCAAACAAACAAATGTTCAAAGGACAGGAATGAGAAATATGGGGCAAAGTGGGGATTCTACTTGGGCTATATTGTTAATGAGGTTGAAGTAAAGCACATCACAATGGGTCTCAACCTTTTTTCAGTGATGTACCCCGTGTGACATGTTCTTTTCAGCCGAGCACTCCCTGACCAATGCATTTTGGGTTGAAAAAAAGATCTAATACGCAGCATTTTGCATATAATATATACAATTTAGTTTATGAACTTACTCTTATATTTTATTGAATATTTATTAAATTATTATTCTCAAAGGCTTTTTTAATGGATGCTCATTTTAAATATATTCAAATAAAACCTCACGTCCCCCTAGAGGGCCTCCACGTACCCCCAAGGGTACACGGACCCCCATTTGAAAAGCACCGCTCTATATGTCTGAGAAATAATGTGTACCTCATAAATATGAGTATTGCACTTTAATATAGGAATATTTATGTTTTTTTGTTTTATTTTATTATGTATATGACGGGCGACGCGCCGGCGGCGGGCGACATATTGTATATTGCATATATATATAAGTAATTTGATTTGTTTAACCTAATTGTCTCTTCTTTTTTTAGGGTTTCAATTATTTTACAGTTCTCACCATCAGAAAAAGTGCATAAAATAAAAATACTTTTTTAAACTCTTTCCTCAGCGTGTACACATGTCATCTTAACCTTCACTCACTTTTGTCCTTCACATTCTTTCCCTCTTTCCACGCGAGCAGGTGTCTCAGGCCTACTGGGAGAAAAAGCCGTCCAAAGCTTTTGGCACAGCGGGAGTTTCGATTAAGCTGGTCAACTCCAGCACCGGGCCAGGAGAGTATCTACGCAACGCCCTGTGGCACACGGGAAACACCAGACACCAGGCATGCATCAGGCTTTTCATATCCTGCTTGTCATAAATCACACTAAATGTCTTATTTGAACAAATAAACCTTCCCTAAAACCACCTTGAAGACCGGCTCGGTAAATATCAGAGCACAGCTTCCCCCTCCCTGACATTGACGTGTGTGTGTGTGTGTGTGTGTGTGTGTGTGTGTGTGTGTGTGTGTGTGTGTGTGTGTGTGTGTGTGTGTGTGTGTTTCAGGTCAAAACATTGTGGCATGATCCCAATAAAATTGGCTGGAAGGACTACACAGCCTACCGTATGCACCTCATCCACAGACCCAAGACCGGGTTCATCAGGTACAGATCCATCATATTAAGTGTCAAGTTTTATCACATGAGAACCTAACACTGGTTAGATGTATTCAATAAATAATCCTGAATGACAATATTCCAAGAATATCAACATTAGTGCAGAAATTACTCTTTTATTCCTTATTTTTATGGAAAAGAATTGCTGTTAAATAAAGTAGTTATATGTATTTCTATTGGCAGGGATGGTTCACAAACAGACCATAACAATACAAACCGTTAGAGGTTTTGAGTTAAAGTATAATTATCTTGCTTGTGTCTCCTCTTGTCATAAACCACAGCTGGATTATGGTTATGGATACCGCCAAGATTTGTGGTCCTACTAAGAGGAGAAATAACTCCGTCAAAGTACCTCTACATTCACATTAAACTTCTCATTTTTATTTACAGTTAAAACATTTTGATAATGGCCTGGCTTTTAAAAGCACCATATCAGTGTTTAACTCATTTACTACACACCCTGTATACATAATTTGGTATTTTTCATGATCCAAATGGGAAAAAGTGGTCGACAAAGTCAGGAAAAATTGGATGTAAGGAAACACGTGTGAGATATGATGCAAAGTACACATCTGGGATGTGCAGCAGCGCTAACCCGTTGGCAGGATGAGGATTAAAGTGTCTAAACTCTAAACATTAAAGCATACCTAAAAACATCTAGCAACTCTGTAAAGTCTTATATGGGATCAAGCGTGCTAAGACACTGGTGCTATACCAGTTTAGTTCATATAGTTCATTTAGTGGAGCAGTAATCTGCTGAATAATAGTGTGCCACCATTCAGTGCCACCTTTTTGAAGAAGACAAAATCCCCCCCAGATGTTCTTGTGCTCGAGGACATCATCAATCTCCTAGAGTTATTTTATGATAACAGCGTAATTCACTTTTGTTATTGTTTTTTGGTTCCCCTCAACCTGCCACATCTACTTGTATTTAAATGAACTTCACATTACAACTCTGTGCTTTGTGCTGTTTATGGGCACATAGAGGGAGAGAGAAACATTTTATTGGTGCTCCAGGGAGGTTTTCAAGATGACAAAAAAACGAGAGGAAAGAGGACAAAACTGTGATGTGCCGAGTTCAAATGGTCAAATGATAGAAATACTCTTAAATAAGTAAATCTCAGGGAATGCAATCAAGGCGATGTTGCATTCTGGGTGCTAAGTGATTGTATAGAAGGATTGTGCGACTGTACGCACATTGAAAGCGAGACTGAAAAGAGGCTCCTGCTCTTTGTCTGTGAAGGACAAACTCACATTAATACGTTGGATCGTTGCTACTAAATATAGCTCCATTCGGACGTCATGTCCTCAGTTTTGAATAAATAGTAAAATGTGGATCCAGAAGGGAAATACATGAAGAAATAACAACATGTACGTTAGTTAGAACGTTTGTATAAAAGGAGCTCCGCATGGCGGTGTTGGCTTTGTCGTGTTGCAGGGTGGTGGTGTACGAGGGACGGGGCATCTTATCCGACTCGGGCGCCGTGTACGACCACTCGCTGGCTGGAGGCCGGCTGGGCCTGTTTGTCTTCTCTCAGGAACACGTCCTCTTCTCAGACCTCAGATATGAGTGCAGAGGTAAGACATCCCGTCAGAACGTCTGTCCTGATGGGTGGAAGAAGAACTCAGACGCCTAAAAGCATCAATACAACAATGTAAACACACTCCATTGCAAGTCAAAGTCCTGCATTATTCTCCTTAAATAAAAGATATATTAGCAGAAACATATTCTACACAAATGTATGTATTTTTCTTCTTCTAATAGTTTTATTTCTAAAATACTGGATAATTTCACCAATTGGGGCCATAAACTATTATTTAAAGGAGTCATTGGTTTAGAATGGAAATCTCTTCTCCACTTGGACCAAAATTAACACTTTTGTGTAAAAGTTTATGTTTACTTGCACAATTAAAAAATACATGGACAAAGCAGAGATAACAAATATAACCCAGAAAACTCACTGGGCTTATTTTAAGCCTGAACATGATTGATGTTAGAATTGCACAGTATATTAAAATATGATTATTTGAATGAGGAATATGTACTAATAACAAATACATTTTATATATATTTTTAAAAGACAGAAAATGCGAGTGTGCGTTGCTGTGTGCGAGTGGTGTAAAAAGTATAATATTGCCCTCTGAATGTTAGTAAAGGAGAAATATAAAGTGCTTCTGCTCTGTGTGCCTCTGTCCTCCAGTGTTTGAAAAGCAGTTCATCTTAAAAAGTGTGTCTCTGATATATCTGTGACCTGTTTTTCTTTATTTCCTTTCCCAGATAACTGAATTATTTCCGCTGGATATTCAGGAAACTGTTCAACAACCCGCCAGAGATCCACATTCATTTCAGAAATGCTGAATACAACTTGGAGACAGACACCTGATCACTAATTAATAGCTCCGCCTGGACGAAGGCTGAGACGATCAACTATCCATCATCTATCTATCACCTTTTATGCAACAGTATTGATTTGAGGCTCTCATTCGCTGTATATTACTGTAAGACTCAGACAGCATCTCTAATGATTGTAACTTCTCTTTGCTTTTTATATGCAAATGGTTGTAAATAATTATTTATTGCCAGATATGAAAGGGAGTGATGGCTGGATAAATACATGATGGAGTGAGTAGAGAAGCACTATGCAATTGTCTGGTGGTAACTTAATAATAATAAATAAAAACAATTGCAATCGTTTTTCTTTTCCGAGGAGCTATATTTCACATAATATTGTGTAAATGTGGTCTCCAGCGCCCCTCAGTGGTGAAATAAATAACTTCAACTGATGAGCGCGAGAGAAGAAACTATGCTGTCAAATGTTGAGTAATTTATAGTAATTTATTTATGTCGTAAGCACACATGGTAAAAACAAAGCATTTACGATTAAATTCATGCATTCAAACGTAAGTAAAAGTACAAAGGTAGCTATTGCCAACAAAGTATATTCAATTATTAAAACCGAAAGTACAGTACAGAATGGCCCCTGTCAGTGTTTTCTGTAACACATTAAACATTAACATCTCCTCTGTAATATTCAATTCAATTCATAGTAAATGATAATAGAAGTACACAGCCGCAGAACAAGGAACATGGATGCTGTGTGTAGTCAAGTTAAGTCCAAGTGCACTTCCTGGAAGAACTAGACAAAGATTAAATGTATATTTCAGGGGAATATATCTAGTCTTTACAAATAATTCATTCATTGTATCGTTCTGTTTTCTTGTCGTTACTATATGCTTCATCGTCTGCGTAAATACAAATGTGTTTCACAGTAAAACATCCGCCTCCGGACAAATCTGACCTTAAGTTTAGTCTCAGGTGAAAGCAAATTCTTTTGTCATGACTCAAAACACTAAACCTGTTTAACGGGTTGGAGAGGGGCGTGCAGGAAGAGACGGACACACACACACACACACACACACACACACACACACACACACACACACACACACACACACACACACACACACACACCTGGGCAGCCGTCAATGGGTGACGTCATCACCAGTTTCAGTGAGGTGAAGAATGAGGAAGATCCTGTCCCCCGGGGTGAGAGAGGATAGAAGTCACACGCGCATACCGTCTTCCTCTCTGTGTGATTGACGCGCACTCAGCGGAGAGCTCGCCCACCGTTACCGGGGACGTGATGGTCTGCAGCGGCGGCGGCGACGGCCGGTGCGCTCGGTTTGTGGAGCAACGCCAGTCCGGGCTGTATTTTACGCTGCTGGTTGTCGGTTACATCCTCTACCTGCTGGTCGGCGCCGGGATCTTCTCCGCCATCGAGCGGCCCTACGAGCAGGAGCTCCGCGGCGAGCTGAAGGCGGCGCGGCGCGACTTCCTGAGCAACAACAGCTGCGTGTCCGACGCGCGCCTGGAGGAGCTGCTGGCCCGCGCGCTCGAGGCCAGTAACTACGGGGTGACGGTGGTGGGGAACAAAAGCGAGCGCAACTGGGACTTCGTGTCCTCCCTGTTCTTCACCAGCACCGTGCTGACCACAACAGGTGAGGCCCCGGGGGGATCGGTACGCGGTCACACTCTGAGGACTTTAGTGTCGACCTCTACGCATACGTCATTCTGCGTCCTGAGCAACCGTTACCACACAACACGGGATCACAATCACTTTTTAATTTGCCATATTGTGAAAAGTCTCTTCTGCTGTCGCTTGTCCTTAACATTAACATATATATTATACATGTTGGTAACTTTAGTTAAATATAAGTGCGTTCTTAATATATTGGGAACCATCAAGATGGGTTATACCTTCAGAGAAGTTGATGAAGAATTACTTTTTTTGGAGAACTGACACCACAGAAGCTCTGAAACATATTTAATAATATTAAAACCATAAAAAAAACACTTAACGTTGTGTTTAATTTGTAATGCCATTTAGATTCAAGATGTGGTCACACTTGGATAAAAGGGTTCTGTTGGATGAGCCACTGTCTGAGTCCTTGCTTTGCTTTTGTGCTCCTGTAATTATTGTTGTGCATGTCGAGCTCCACAGGGCTTCCCCCCCCCCCCCCCACACACACACACACACCCACACCCTGTAATTAAGGCAACGCTGCATGTTTTGTTCTGTTTTCAGGTTATGGCCACTCGGTTCCTCTCTCAGATGAAGGGAAGGGCTTCTGCATGTTCTACGCCCTCTTTGGCATCCCCGTCACCCTCTTCCTCCTCACTGTTGTGGTGCAGAGGATCATGGTCCTGGTGACTCGGCGCCCATTGGCCTATTTCCACCATCGATGGGCCTGGGCTAAATCAAAGTTAGCCGCCGTACACGCCGCCTGCCTCGCCGTCATCATGACCGTGCTCCTCCTCCTCATCCCTGCATGGATCTTTGTCGGCCTGGAGAAGGAGTGGGATTTTATGGAGTCTCTGTATTTCTGTTTCATCTCCCTGACAACAATTGGCCTTGGGGATTATGTCCCTGGAGAGAACCAGAGTGGGGAGGACCTCCCACACCCAGACCTCTACAGGCTGGCTATCACAGGTGAGAGGAAGGTGGATGAAAATACTGCTTTGCTTACAGGCCTCCAAAAAGAAAAACAACTTAAACCTTTAACCCTGCAATTTTAGAAAAGGTTTAAAGAGCTCCAGCGTTATTACACTTTCCCATCCTGCAGAGAAGTGTCTCCCAACCTTGTTGGATGGTGACCAATTCCATCAGGATGTGTCTATGAATTGTAAGCTGTAAACCCAGAGACACATTTTTCTCTTCCTTATCATGTTTCGACTGAATGATTTTTAGAGGCGCTGAGAGGATAAAGTATCCAGTATGTCACGGGGGGGAAAGCAACAAGAGTAAGAGCCTACAGCCATGCGAGCTGCTCTGTGAGGCCACGCTAACAGCATATCAGATGATCACGACTGGTTTATAGCCAAGCAGGGGCGGTGCTAATATTCAGAGAAAGGCGGGGCTTAGCCCAAGGCGAGTGTCATGTTTGCGGGCGCAGCAATTTTTTGGGGGGGCCGCCGATACGTTTCAGACTTCATAGATTGGATCCATCAGGGAGAGCGTGATTTAGCTCTGTATTCAGTTTATAACACAAGAGATGGATTGTTCAGGGCCACAGTCAAAACAAATATGAACTTTTCTCAAATAAAGAGAGAGAAATATTGTGTCTGCTTCTAAAGGAAAGGCGGATAAACTATCTTTCGTATTTGCATCAATACCACGTCCTAATTCTTAAAGGGGCCGCACACACACATACCTGTGATGTGTTCTGCTCATTTGCACACTAACACATGAACCAGTCCAGTGATTCATGTTTTTTCCCCCCATTGAATTTTATATTTAACATAAATTTAAACAAAGACATTTCAAGTACATCTTAATTAACAAATAATAAATATTGTATTCTTGGCAAATAGAATTAATCGACTCTCAATCTGGGACCCCCTGCTGCAGAGCAACGTGATCCTTTTAACTGAGGTTAAAAGATAAAAAACACAAACATCTGAATACAACTTGTAGACTTTGTTAATATATTCATGACAGGTTCATCCTGTTTTCTGATTGACAAGCTCAACAAAGAAAGCTACTCCTCCCTTTATGTAATCAATGTACCTCAATGTGATATTACAAGTCACTGGTCTTTGATTTGACGTTTGTGTGTGTGTGTGCGTGTGCGTGTGTGTGTGTTTGCTCTCCCAGTCTACTTGCTGCTGGGCTTAGTGCTTGTGCTGGTGCTGCTGGAGACGTGCTACGAGCTTCCCCAGATGAGACGCCTCACACAGAGGTTCTACCTCGAGAAAGTCCGGGAGCTGGACTCCGAGACCACCAACATCATCGACCAGGACCACCTGAGCCACGAGCAGAGCGACCCCTCGAGTCCCGTGACCGATCACCTGCCGGTCATCCCCTCCGTGTCGGAGCAGGCCGCCTCCTTGCGGCTGCACAGCGAGCCGGCGCCTCGCGGCCAACAGGACCTCCTGTCAAACTGAGTTGACGGATTGTCTGGAAAACATTTGATCATTTGACAGGCGTGCGATAGAAACCCGGCTTTGACCTCTACTTGTTCTTGTGTGTTTCTAAGGAGCCTGAGCACACGTGCGTGTACATGTACGTGTAAGCCGGGTCACTTAATCACTTAAAAGGGGCTTTCTGCCGTTGCCAACACCAACAGACATTGTGTGGCATAACAGAGGAACCACCCACAGATTATCAGGACGGCATTGTGCTCCCGTTCCCATGAGCTCTATCCGTGACACAGAGGAAGGGCTGGACCCCCCAACGGAGGGAAACCCCACAAGGTTCCACTTCCTGCCAACGTCTTGATGCTGTAATTCCAAAGTGGCACCGTTTTCACTAGAGGATTATATACAAACAATGGGGGTATTTGCATTAGGAAAGCAGCATGTCAGCACAAGGGAATCAGGGGTACTATCAGTTGGCTGACTGTAAATTGATTATTTAAAAAATCATAGAAACCCGCAAAATAGTTCAACAGCACCAAACTGCAACCTCCATAATTATCATGAAGTTTAATCAATGTTTTTCTTAAACTATAACAACATTATGATTTCCCGAAAGGGAAGATTTATTGCAGGATTGTTGTATTAGACTTCATTGGTGTTAGCTAGTTGTATCTCATAAACTGGGCATTGAATATATTTTTAAGGGGGTAGTCATACTGCTCTGTCGCCACTAGAGGGCACTACTTTCACTTTATACACAAAAAGAGATTTTGTTACTGGGATTTTGCTGCTGAAGGTAGAAGTTTTATAGACAAATGTAATGTAGGCATTGTTACAACTGAAGGTTGCTTTTTAAATATATTCCATTGTACTCATGAGCGAGTGCAACAGCCGAAACAACGGGTTAAAATCACAAGAAATAAAAGAATGCAATTTGTTTTTTCCGAAGATGATTTTTGTCAATTTGCAAATTTTATGAGCAAAACTTTGTAATTGTTTTTTATAAAATCCTAATAGATGTTTGCATATATTGTAAATAAATAATGCAAAATGAAACATTTCATAATTAATTGTTTTTTTTTTACAAATGATGAGCAATTTAAAACATGTTTATATAAACAAGGGTTATTTCATTTATTTATACAGTACAGTATCATATTCACATCATAATTCAAGACCCACACATGCAGACTGATATATTTACGCAAACACGCAAGCGCCCATTCAAATTCAAACATACAAGCTTGCACACATAAGAACTGTCCATCAACCGCAGAAGCAACATTCACTCTGTAGAAAGAGTAGAGAAAGTATTTGTCCTTCTGGAATCTCCTTCAATCCACATGAGCTGCAGGACTGTTGATGTGCAGTAGACGTTGACCTTTCACCCCACGAACGTTGACTATCTTATAAAAAGTTGACTATCTTATAAAAAGAAATTGGTAGAATACGCCAACACAACCTCCCAGACATCCCCTAACTCGCCGCCACACCGTGCACACGTCTGTGCACACGTCTGTGTCCAGACGTCTGTGCACACGTCTGTGCACACGTCTGTGCACACGTCTGCACGTGTTTTCATACGATCTGTTGCTGTTTGGAGCAGCGAGGCCAGAGAGGGCGCAGGCTGACGAGGAAGAGGATGAAGATCAGTACTGCAATGACGGTTACTATGGAGACGTAGCCGGCGTAGGGCAGAGGCGGAGTGTCGGGAGCCTCGGCTGGAATCATATTGGTCAGATTCAGCATGTAGCCCAACGTCCAGCCTGCGTCACTTCCTTTTATCTAGACACAAACACAGGAAGAGGGAAAACGATCACTGTTAATTATTGATGACCTGCAGGCCAGTAGCACTTGGAGGTGCACTGCACTTTTAATGTGGGGCACTCACTTCTTCTTGCATAACTATTTTTCTACTTTTGCTTAAGGAATTTCACAATATCTTCTCTGAAAAATACCTTTACAGTATATCAAATTAAAAATGAATTAAATGATGTTCAATTCAATAAAATATTAATCCTATTGCCCCATTAAATATCAAATCATAACATGCTTAATGATTGATTTCATTTATTTATAAATTAATCTATTTTAAAAATATTTGAGAAATTCCTGTTTTTATTGTCTATTGTGCTTATCCAACCATAAACATAACACTGCTCTTATACCATAGACTGCATATGAAAATGATTCATACTCTATTCTTCTGCAGCTGACGTGCAACAGTCTGGCCTTCCCATTATTAGCCAACTTTATCACTATCATTATTCTGGTTGCTGCGTCATCACAACACCTGTTGCTTTGCTGTCATAGGCTGGACGTGTTTTTGTAATATTTTGACTCTTGACTCGTCCAGTAGAGGGAAAACACTTATTCACATTATTTCTTTATAATATAAGCATCATGAAAATGCTTCAGGATAAATTTGACTACTTGTAACAATCATTTTAAGACAAATTGGGTGATTATATATCCTGTAACTGTATGAGCCTTTACTAAAGTAGACACTTACTGTTATAGTAAAGGCTTATACAGTTATAATATCCGACTGGACTGAGCAAGTGTGTATCAGGTGACCTCTTCCGGTCAGGTTGCTCTTGTTGTTTTATTAGAAAAGAGTAACACTATTCACATCAATGTTATAAAGTGGGATCATATGAGGTAAGAGAGGAGGACAAAGAGTGATGTTGAGGCTGATTATCTGGGATTTAACAGCGAAGAATGGCCGAAACTCAAATAACTCTGATGTGTGAGGGAGGAAAGGAGTGGACTGTGACCTACTAACCTTTTTTACGAGTTTAATGTTGGAGTAGCTCACTGAGGTGAAGTTGTATCCGTCTATCAACAGGGTGAGGATGTACGTTCCGGAGAAACAGTACTCAGCCAGATACTTTGGTTTAGTCTTTGGATGCTGCTGCACGATCTGTTCAAACAGGTTCAATGCGGTGATATCATTAATTATAGGCCTTGTGCGGGACTTAAGACAGGCAATCAGACAAATAGGGCTTGATTTGTTTTGGAACTGATGCATAAATATGCCCCAACCTGACTCCAAGGCATTGCGCAGTAGAGTCTGAGCTTTTCCTTGACATCTTCCAGAGGGATGGATGTATCAGTCAGATTGAGGAAGTCCATCACAAAGTAGTACGCAGAGAAAGCCTAAAGTGGGAGGGAGGAAGAGATGAGGCAAAAGGAAATGATCTAAAGTAATCACTCTATAAATATTTTATTCTCATTTGCAACATCAACAACAGCAACAACATCTCTTTCCAGGAACGGTATCTCTGTTACTCTGGATCATTCTGTTACTCTCAATATTTATTTGGGAGAAGAACTGAACACAACAGCGATGGCTAGGTTATTCAATTAGAGTTAAAAATGCAATGTGCGACTCAAAGGACAATGCCATACATTGGTGCAGTGCAAAGCATCTGCATGGCTACAGACCACCAGATGTAGGTTAAACAACTTGATAACTTACCCCGAATGTCCCCTGCAGAGTCGGCTGGAAGACCCCATTGAAAGAGCACTGGCTGTATTTGCATTCATCAAAGTTGAAGATTTTTTTTACAACTTCCTGGCATTCTTGGAAGTTTCCTGTCCCGGTGTGATGGAAGGTTTCAGGAGCACCTTGTGGTTTCCTGTTTGACACGCACGGGCTGTCATAGAGGACGGAGTACTTCTTTGTTTCAGAGTACCCAGGGTGGGAACAAGGATCTGCTACTATTTTTGGACCTAACTAGAAACGAGAGCAAGATAGAGAAGTGTAAGAGACACAGAGAGTAAGCTAAGTACATTTAAAGTCAGCATTATTGCACATTTCAACATATCATTTTTTTACATTATTACATTACATGTCATTTAGCAGACGCTTTTATCCAAAGCGACTTACAATAAGTGCATTTCAACCTAGAGTACAAACTAAGAACAACAAGAATACAGAAAGTAACATTTCCTCAACAGTCAAACTACAAAAGTACCATAATAAGAGCTATTTAAGTGCCACTGAAGTGCTAATCTGTGTTTTAATCCAGATATAGTCTTAAATCCTAAATGATTACAGATTAGATTAGATTTAAAGAGATCAGTACTGACTACAGAGGAAAAAAGTCGCAATTTACTTGAGTATGGTCTGCCAGCCGGATTCTTTGTGCTTGGTCTTTCCCGTAACACAGGAAGCTGTGCGTGTACAGATTATAGTCATTTCCGTAAAGTCGGAAGGTGACGGAGTTGCTAGGTGACTCCGAACCGTCATAATTATCGGATACGAAGCTAATCTGAGTGGAGGCCCCGCCGAGGTCAAGGGCGCCGGTGGTTTCCAAGCCCTAGAGCGGAGACAGAAAGGTTAAAGTCAGTAGACCACAGGAGCACGCTCACACAGGATGCACATTGCAAAGTAGAACAAATACGTGCACACTTGCACGACAAGACCTGTTTGAGGCGGTCATCCAAGTAGTTGACTGTCACCCAGCCAAAGGCGCCCTCCTCCTGGCCCTTGAGGAGTCTCGCCCCCTGGTAGGAAAAGGGGGATTTCTCCAGGGCTGCCTCCACGGCCTCAAAGACCTCGTCTGACGCCACTTTGTTCTCCAAGCTGCGCACAACAGAAATTAATTAGACTGATTCACATCCATAATTCAAAACAATGCAGCAGCCCGTAAATAATAAATAGACCGCGTCATATATAATCGATCCGACGGTAACATATTCCTGCCATTAAATCACAAAGCAAATGTGTATGGATGTGTATGTGTATGTGTATATATGTTTGCATGTATATATATATATATATATATATATATATATATATATATATATTTATATATATATATATATATATTTATATGGGTATATGTACAGTATATGATTCTCTGAATTAAGTTTTCTCGTGAAATCATAGGTTAGGGCATTTATAAGCTTGATAGCTTCAGCCTTGACCCTTTCGGTTAGCCACTTTCTTCTTTTGTTGTAAAAATCTTGATTTTTGTATATTACCGAAATAAACTAAACTAAACTAAAGCAGGCATATCAATAGGCTACAAATTGTGGCACTTCAACTGCCAACACAAGCACAGGTATAGAGCGCTGGGATACGTCAGTGTGTCACATGGTGTGTTACTTTTAGTGGATGCATGTGTGATGATGGATCATGTGTGTGTGTGTGTGTGTGTGTGTGTGTGTGTGTGTGTGTTTGTGTTTGCCGTACTCGAGCAATCTCATTCCGGCAGTAGCCCCCAGGTAAAGAGGGGTCTCTGGGTGCCTTCTTTTGGGCACCCACTCCTCGGCCTCCTGCATGCATGCCCTCAGTGACTCCCCAGCCTTCAGGGGAGCAGACGCATAGCTGGAGATACCTGGACCTGCAAGTTGAGCAAAATGTCAAGAGGAGGTTGCAGTCGTTTCGCTTAAATAGCGACTATAAAACGTAATTGGAGCCGGGAGTTCAGAGAACCAAGCTTCATCTGTAAAAAAACAATTAACTGGCAGGGAAATTGCTATGGAGAAAGAAAAGCGTGGAGATCAATCAGTCATGAATGTGTCCGCTTCCTTGAAGTGTGCTTACCAAGAATTCCACAACGTAATAGTTTTGTTTGAAGTGATGTCCAGCACCTCCTCCTTACTTGTGTTAACCTCTTAGGGGATGCAGTGGGTCAAAGGACATGCCTTTATCACATTTGTAAAGACTAAAACTAGGAATGTTTGAGTTGATAGATAGAGCAATACTTTCTGCCTCTGACTGTGGCACTTAGCCCAGCTCCTTAAACCTTTCAAGACAGTTCTAGTTTCACTTTTTTTTACACAAACAAACTGTAAAGTGTGTTTTTAAGCAAGCCTTTCCCAGAGAAGCGTGTTAATCCTGTTGTCCATGGGAGTCCCCCAGATGGTATCATTGAAAGTGTTCTACTTCACGTTGCGTTACCTAATGTACATTCCAGGAAGAGGGCGCCCCACACACACCGACAGTGGCTTGAAAGGAAGCAGCAGTTAAATGAACTTACAGAAGACGAGTTGATTCAGGGGGACAGACCTCTCTGTTATACATTAAAGGGCTTTAATCATTTAGAGAGATTTGGTTGCATGAGAAGTTGCCTTGAGGCCGAGGGCCTCTGGACGGACACATCTGGATTTTCCTGCCAGTTTAAGGACAAAATATACCACGACTATATTATAAGCTTTTACATCTGTAGCCAAGAATGAAAATTCATTATTAATAAATCTCTCTTCCAATACAATAATCCAATGTTGAGAAGTTCCAAAAAGTGGTGTCGAGTTGAAATGATGACATTATTTACAAAGTATTAAGCCATTTAAAAGTATGAACTATTAGACATAAGTATCAAAAATGACATCAGTAAACATAAAGACACTTTAGTTCTTAATGTTCAAGTGCTACATCATTTTAACATTTAATAACGCTTCTACGAAACGCTCCTGGTGATGAACTGTGTAAACATAAAGATTCATGATTGCGCTTTCTTAAATATTTGCATTAGCACGCATTAGTGGCTGAATACTGAGGGCGATGTGAGCCTGTGTGACGACACTGTGCGGCGCATACCGTCCACTGTGCAGGAATGCGTCTGCTCAACTCTCCCGGTGTTGTTATCCTTCTCCGCCGGCCACTCGTAGATATAAAGAGATGTGTGGGAGGAGCCGGCGTCCAGCACGATCCCATACTTGAATGGAGACAAGTAAGGATTCCAGTTCAGTACTGACAGTTTACTTTACGTCCATCCAGAGTTACACTCGAAGTATAAAGACCGTATAGCTCCCAGACAAAAAATTCCAGAAGTATAGCACTTATCTGTGCAAATAAAAATATAGTTTAGTCCAGAACTGTCGTAAAACAGAACACTGGACACTGTAATTACACACATACACACACTTTGCATTTTGCACACTATCTAGATATATTTTTTTTATTTAATTTGACAGTGCTTTATTTACATTTACATATATGTTGTGTATATGCTGTGTATATATATACATATATGTTTTATTTTATGTTATTTTGTATTTTATATTTTGTATTTTATATCTCACTTTGCACACTTTACTTTATGCACTGTCACTTTCTTTCTTTCTTATACTTATATTTTATTGTGTTTAGTTTTATCGGTGCTGCTTCTGTTGTCAACTAATTTCCCCTTGGGGATTAATAAAGTATATTTCTATTTCTATTTCTATTTCTAATTCTAATCAAGGATATCTATATGTGACTCTTCCCGGCTCTGTATTTGTGACAAAAAGGAGTGGTGATATAATATTCACATCCACTGGCCTTATTCGGCAGTGCATTACTAGAACCAGTACAGGTTGAGGTCATATTGACAAGAGACCATATTTGGCGTGTGCACACTGGACAGAGATCCCGCAGTAACGCACTGGGCTACAGCCCCACAGTGACAACACTTTAGTCTTTTCCTCTTCCATACCTTGTACTTTTGGAGGAGGGGCATGTTCTGCAAAACTGCTACCGTCACCAAGGCAACAATCGCTATGACACCAATCACAGTGATGATGATGGTCACCGGCGTGTGCCAGGGGTTCTTCTCTTTCATCGCTGATAGCGGGGGCGGAAACACAGACAGACAGGAAGGAGAAGCGAGAGGGGTTGAAAGGGGGAAGATGGGGACACATTGTAAAAAGGAATGGAGGGTTAGCCAATTTTGCATCCAGATGTGAGTGATGTCACAGCACGTGTGTGTTTGTATGTATGAGGGATAGCCTGTCGGGGGGTTTGCAAATGTCTTTAATTGTGTTGTTGTTGTTTTGTTACCAAGGGCTACAGATGGGATTGACTGATTTGTTTTTTCTGAACTCGTGCAAAGCGGTTCATTGTTTCTTTAAAGTTCTGAGGTAAGGCTGAAAGATCAACACGACTCCCTTTGGAACATGATCAAAAGGGAAACAACTGGTGGAAATAGCTGGCGTGTTTATACAAATGCCATACAATAAAATAATTCGGACCTATTATGATTAAAGCTACAGCAATCATTCACTGTAACTTATGATCTCAACATCCTGTTGTAGGTATTATTCTAATCCTAAATATACATTATCGCTGTCTTTGTTTGATTCCCATTCTTTACAATGGGATTTGAAACACACACACACACACAGTATTGTAGATTATACTGTACAGGCACATATATTACCAAGTTACTGTATAAAGGGATAAAGGAGGGTATGATAGGAGGTCTGTATATTCACAAGGCTGTGTTAATGGAAAAGAGTGATCAACAAGCCTGAACTGTAAAGCACACACACACTTGTCTGCACACATGATTGTTTGATTATTACCAGGTTATGTAAACTAGAAGACACTATCTAGATGCATGGCAGCTAGCAAAGTACACTCATTGTAGAAAGGGACTCAACTGTAGAGCACAGTACACACTTCATAGAAAGCCACAAACACACACACTGCATCAGCAGGACATGACAAACCTGACCCCACTATCTACTCTGGGAAAACACACAGAGACTGAAAGTTAAAGAGAGAGAGAGAGAGAGAGAGAGAGAGAGAGAGAGAGAGAGAGACTTAAAGCACATTAAAACAGCACGCCATTGCAATAGACTGCAAAAGAGAACACGTACCTCTGTTGTCTACTTCAATGAACTTACCACTGGCAGGGGAGGGAGAGAGCCACAGACAGAGTGAGAGAGAGAGAGAGAGAGAGAGAGAGAGAGAGGAGGATGAGATCATAAGAGATTGAAAGAGGAAGAGAGAGGTAGAGAGGAATATGGGGAGGGGAGAATGGACAGAGGGAGGTAGCCGAGGGATTAGAGGAGAGGTGTTTCCATCGTGGCCGGACAGAGGATTATAGAAAAGAGCTGTGGAGCTGCCCTGAAGCACTGATTTTGGTATTTCCTTCCCAAGCCGGGGCAGCAAAGCTGGTTACTATGGAGACACAGCTAAAGTGTGTTTGTGTGTGTCGATGTGCATGTGAACCCCTTAAAGTGTCTCTCTCTCTCTCTCTCTCTCTCTCTCTCTCTCTCTCTCTCTCTCTCTCTCTCTCTCTCTCTCTCTCTCTCTCTCTCTCTCTCTCTCTCTCTCTCTCTCTCTCTCTCTCTCTCTCTCTCTCTCTCTCTCTCTCTCTCTCTCTCTCTCTCTCTCTCTCTCTCTCTCTCTCTCTCTCTCTATTCTGTGGGCTGTGTAGGAGGGAGGGGAAGTGGGGACTCCCTTGTTTAGCTGTTTTTATCCCTGGTTGGCTATGATGTCATCTCTGTGACGGATCGGAATCCCCTGCTTCTCTCCCAGACTGTGTCTGTGTGTGTGTGTGTGTGTGTGTGTGTGTGTGTGTGTGTGTGTGTGTGTGTGTGTGTGTAGGTGTGTGTGTAGGTGTGTGTGTGTTTTTGTTAAAAGGAATAGGCGTTACTGGTGAGCTGGTGTGTGGGCTTGTGAGTGCAGATCCAAAACATGACTTGCCTGCAAATGTGTCGATCCATTGACGGTTCCATTCTGTTGCATCTGGCTGCACACATGTGACTACACAAATATACATGTTTAGACAAAGGTTCCACCGCTTATCATTTCCTTCCTCTCCTCGAGAGAGCTGATTCGAAGACTTGCACATTACGGAAGGAAGGAAGCACGGGCCCACAAACGCACACACACACACACACACACACACACACACACACACACACACACACACACACACACACACACGCAGCTACCACAAAGTATCCTGTAATTGTTTGACGAACCCATTTCACTAAGCAAACAACCAAAGTTCACAGCTATTTTCTCCTTTTTTAAAACACATTATCCGGTAGCTGTTTCAGCAGACAGGTCTCGGAGTAGTCCAGCTATGTCTCATATTCACTGGGCATTCTGGAAAGGGCCATCATTTTGTCACCCAATGCACACCTCTATGTCACATCATGTTGTCACCCAGCCGAATGCCTCCACACACCTCTATGTCACAGAAACGGAGTCATCGGTCAGCTGATTTGAGGCAATCTGTATCACACTACAGCTGCTGGAAAAATGATATTGTGGCAAGTTGTGTTGTCGCCTCGCTGCATTTTTATATACGGAGCATCAGGTGGCTGCAACCAGCCTTGAGCCTTGGTGAGCGGGAGATAAGACGACAACAACATGCGCTATCAAACACAACAAACGGTGCTTTCCATTTGAAAATAACTAATAATAATGAATGTTATTGCATCATGAATAATGAGAGATTACTATTCCTTACTTCTCGCACAGTTTGGGATTTTTGGATTGATGCATATATAAAAAACGAACTAAATTAAAATTATAATACTGATTTGGACGTTATAATAATAATAATAATAATAATAATAATAATAATAATAATAATAATAGTCAAGTGTCAAAGTGAACCTGTTTAAGTTTTTCAAATTAAACTAAATGTGATTACAATATAAAAAATAACAATTATATATAAAGCACCTACAAAAAACAAGCAAAACTAGAAGTATAAAAGAAGAGAAATATATTTTTAAATGCATGCGACAGGTCTGTGATTGCTCTATGCATGGATGTGACCCCACACTCATGGTGACCCTCCGACACCTACATGTTAACCAAAGAAAAATGCAATAACTTGTGTTGTCACCCGAAGGTCTCTTTAATGGATTTTGATTCACGACTTGTCCCTATGGCTTTGCCAGATATTGGAACAACTGCCGGGGAAGTCTGGGTGGAGCTACTTCTGGTTTATTCTGGACTCAAAGTATAACATTCAGGGAGGAAAAGTGCTTTTCAGTTGCTTGCATGAAGAAATAAATTACACTTTTTTTGATATGTCAAATCTTCAGATAATAACAGTCAACATAAAGAACAAATATCCCCATGTAAACCATATCAACGGGTCATACAGGGACTTAGTGAAGGTCCATAGACTAGCTGACTGCATGAGTCGGATGTGCAAACGCATAACGCTTCAAAGAATTTTGGGAATTCCTTGAAAACGGATCACAGCTGCAACAAGGAATGAAACCATGTGTGACACACATGTTGACTCGTTTTACAATGTCTTCACTTGCCTTGATTTATATCGTCATTACTATAGTTTTTTTTTAACTAATGTGTGAGTGCAGCTGTTGATGCAAGTAAACAGCCAGTGCTGGCATTAATAAACAACTTTATTATTGACAGCTGGTGAAAATCAAGAAAACCCCATCTGATTTTCTAGAACAAAATTCTCTGAGGGCAGTGGTGACAGTTTGAGAGGCATTCAGAAGAAGAGGGAACATTTAATTTCCAGTCAAATTCCCTCCATATATTGCCTTTAGTATAAAGTAGACAAAGACTGTTAGTGCATTATGTGTACTGAAGATGATGAAGATGATGATGTTGTTGGCAGCTCGGTACAGATACATATTCACAAACACGTTGAAACAGAAAACAGGGCTTACCTAAGAAGCAAATTAAATGCATGAGATCACGGAGGAACTCTTTTGGAACATCAAAACTGATTGGACCCGCAGGCATTTTGGCCTCAACACACATATTTGTATGTTTATACTTGAGGATTGTTAGTGACATAACTCATTCCATAACAACCTAAAAACAACTACACACCTTTACACCGACCCTTGGCAAATTCCAAACCTAGTTTAATCTCAAGCCTAAAACAAAGAATCACCCTTCTGAAGGAGTGAGGAGCGCGTTGTTTAAAGTTAATTTGTAATATTACAAGCGTACTGATTACAATATGTTTGAGCATTATAAATGAAAGAGGATAATGTTGTTTATAGAAAGTAATCAAACTGCAGAAGCTCAGGTTTATTATAGTTAATTACAAACCCAGTTGTGGGCGATATTGTGTAGACTAATCAATATGATTAATTGAAAGTAAAGCGAGTAAACCTTTTTTGAAGCCATCTCAATTTTGGTAATAGGACATCAGGGGGATTTTTCTTTCCTGCTGGTGCAGCTGTGGATGAATGATAACATTACAACATACAACAATGACTTAAATTCTTGTGGTAATGATTTACTTGTCTTGTAATAATAATGAAATTGCAGCATTTCATGTCTTCAGTCCTGCTAAATGTAATATATACTGAAACACCCAACACTTTAGACTAACAAAAGCCTTCCCAGGTTCCAAAGCACATAAAAGATATGCATCTATGCACACGTCCACGGTGTTTCCATTACCGTCCCTTCTGTAAACGATGTGCGGTGTTAGGGTGAGGAAGCTTCAACGTACGCTGTGGAAGAAGAACGGCTATGAAAAACACGACATCTGTTATCATTAAGTGTTTCTCTTGGGGTTCTTTTTGAAGAGTTTAATGCAAACATTTGAAGGATTTTAAGAGCTTTTTTAACAAGCTAAGGAAAGAGCTTTTTATTTAGCTTTGAACTAACTTCAACTCGTAAGGAGGATTTTTAAAAAGTATGTTCGATCGAGTTTTAACATTTACTTATGTTACATGCAGAATAAAGAAATCTTGCAGCATTTAGATGATAACTCGCCAAAAAAAACATCCAACAACAGTGTTACATAAAATACCTTACCTCAAGTTGACCGTTGACCACAGTCATTCTCCTCATACTTAAACTTTAATTAAATCACTAACTAGAGAAAAGAAATTGTGGCAAAAAGAAGCCCATATTTCAAACTGTTTTTTTGTCACTTTAAACAGTATAGGACAATAAAGGTAGAATACAAACACAGGGCCTCACTCACCATACACACATGCACATAAAAGCCAAGGTACGCCGTTTATAGGATTGCCTCATGCGCCATCCTTACACAAAGTAGCACACGATGAGGAAGTTCATCCTGGCCTTGTCACTTAAGACTCTCCACCCATGTTTTGAATCAGCAGATACCGAGAGGGTTGTTATTTACACTCAGCCATGACTCAAAGGGTGACACAGATGAGAATGTGGTCGCATAATGGCGGGAAGATGAGACGTCGTCCCTCCAAGGCAGGGCTTAAATTTGTTGTCCTGTTTTGATGCTCCGGCTCTAACCAGTCATAGGCGGTGTGTCGACACATGTTCACGAATATTGTCGGGTAGTACACGTGTTACGTAGGCGCGGTCACCACAAGCGCCGGACATTTTTAGTAAACAAGAATCGGCAGTAAAAGTACTCACGCACAAAGCAAATAAAAACAGCAGCTGACCGATAACTGCAGAGAAGCAAACAGCTGTATGTCCTTCTGACAGGTTGTGGAGGACAGGTACAAATATAAATACTGTTAGATCCGTGAGATAAACCTCTCCTACAGGTTTATCTATTTTGCCACTCCGTTTCTTATTCCCCCTCCTTTCTCTACTCCTGTCTCTCGACCGTTAACTCCTCTGATACGCAACTCAGTTTCGTCATACATTATTATAACTTAAACATTTACTTTACAAAGGATTAGTCACAAAGAATTAGAAAAAAGGGGGAACTTGCTTTGTGTCACCGTTGGTGCAACCTGGCCCTTCCGGACGAGCGTGTGAGAACCTCCTCGCAGTTTCCGCCTGCCTCCTTTCTTAAACTGGTTCACACGTTCGTTACTTCTTGACTAGATTACTGCAACTCCTTATTATCAGGCTGCTCTAATAAGTTTCTCCAGTTGATCCATAATGCTGCAGCTTGTGTTCTCACTAAAATAAGAAAATAAAGCACATCACTCCTGCACTAGCTGCTCTGCACTGGCTCCCCGTAAAATCAAGAATCACATTTAAAATTCTTCTCCTAAACTACAAAGCCTTGATTGGTGATACACCATCATATCTTAAGGAGCTTGTAGTACCATAGTGCCCCACTAGAGAGCTGCCTCACTAAATGCGGGGCTACTTGTGGTTCCTAGAGTCTTCAAAAGTAGGATGGGAGCCAGAGCCTTTAGTTATCAAGCTCCTCTTTCATGGAATCAGCTTCACCTTCAGTCCGGGAGGCAGACACAGTCACCTCATTTAACATCTCAACCACGCAAACTTGCGCAACCTGGCCCCTCCTGAGCCGAGAGTGTGGGAACCTCCTCTCGGCCCTTACCTGCTTCCTTTTTCTTAAATTAACCAAATTTGCTCAAGACATGTTATTCCTATGCTAAATACATCTATATAATCCTAACACACAATGCAATATAACACTTATCGGTTATACTCAACTCTACTTACATACATGTTTTGATCAAGAAACCAACCAATCAGAATTGTACTTAATGTATATAAAGTACAGCCGTAAACCTGCAGGCATACTCCAATGTTTACAATAAATGGAAGAAGCCATTAATAACAAGGGGACATGTAGAGGAGGGGCGCTACATTCCCACATTTTGTGGTGTGGCCGCTGCGCCCGCCACCACATCTCCCAGAGTGCCTCATCACTCACCCGGCTAGCGGTGCTTAAGGCACTAAATTGAGGGCTGGAAAGCTTCATTAAGGGCAGAGGGGAGTGCACATGGCGGAGAGGAGCCAGGGAAGCAGTATGGGAACGACACCAGCGTGGAGGAAAAGAATACAGACTGTAAAGAGGAAGATGTCGTAAGCTGGACTTTACTGTGTTGAGGTTTTTTGTTTAAGTAACCACCTTCTCCCGCGGGTAGTGGCGGATTTAGCAAATTGGGGGCCAAAGGCGAAGGTATGTATCGGGCCCCCCATCCGATCTTTAAAAGATAAGGAAAAAAGATTTTACCGACTGAATGCTTCACGTTTATTAATGGACTTTCTGTTTTTGATCGAAAGGAATTATTGTCGTAAACCTTCACCTTCATTTAAACCTTGTAATTGTGCCTCTTTTTCACATACACTGCCCCACCAGGTGACCTCCTGTGACATTACAATGTCTATTGATTATGCTCCAATATTTACAATAGATGTAAGACGCCAATGCTAATTTTAAACAAAAGCACTTTACAATGATTGATAGGAAGTGCAGACTGTATAGTAATGTATATTAGTCTTGCACTTGATGTATAAGAAGACTCAAGCTAGGTTCCCAACAACTCAGGCTGCCCCACACACTTAAGGTGGACTGATCTTTAAGGTGGATCAGCTGTTCTCCTTCATGTCACAAGTTGTTCCTCTGATTTCTGCTGAGCTTTTTAAAATGTGTAATATTGCTGTTCACTCTTTAACTGATAACACGGTTAATCATTAACCATTAACTTATACTGCAAACTATTCTCTTTATCAGGAAAACATAATATTGAATGTTAAAACGTCAGCAACATCATCTTGTTCTATATTACATTTGTTAAAATCAGAAAGTGGGAAACATCGATGAAAATAAAAACACTTTTTCAATTGTAATACTCTGTATCGGCAAGTACTTCTCTAAAAGTGCTATCATCCCTAAATGTAGCACATTCAACATTAAAAATAAATGTTGTGCCAATCCTCAAGGATGAACACACACACACACCATTGTGTCTCTGAACACTGTGTCCTAGAGTAGTCACTGGGCTCCTTGCTTCAAGATTTCAAATGAATCGTGTACACTTTTGTTTGTCCTTAACGTTGAAGGAGACAACTCTCAGCTCTATAAATATTCTCGTCCCGGCTGTTGTGAAACAGCATCGTCTGCTTCCTGTGAAAAGGGAACCACTGTAGCGTCAGAGGGAAGTGGTCTGTCCTCACTGCTGTCCAGTCCGGCCTCTGACTGACTAAGTCCGTCTGGTTTCCCCTGACCTCAAGCAGACAAATATAACGTTGTCGTGTTTATCTCGATGAACATCCCTCATTGAAGGAAAGACTTTTTATTTAGGTCTTGTTGTATCTTCTCGTCGACCGGAGGTGGTTTGAAGAAATTGATGATGAAGGAGAATATCGAGTGACACTTAATAACAATACTCAGTTTATTCTTAAAGCAACACTATGTAACTTTTCCCCTGTAGCGCCCCCTTCAGGTATTTAACGTCTGGCTCTCGAGCCATATATGGCTCTTCAGTCAAGTGCCCTCACAGCTGATCTCCCAGCTGGTCGATGCGAGCTACCAGCAGCGCTCTCTCGGCAGCTGCAGCGAGCCGTTCAGCCGCGGCATGTCACTCTGTCTCTACACGTCGCATATTGGAGCAAATAAAAAGTCACCTGCGAGCGTGTACTGGCACTATAAGACGTTGCGTAAAGCTGCCAGACAGCAAGTTGAACTACTTCCGCCGGAAGTACCGGGTCGGTCCCAACCATCTTACATTCAGCAGTTTTCAGCCCCCAGACCCCCGATGGCAGTGGCGGAGGCGCAAATCAACATATTAAAAGTCATTGTAGCGGCACAATTTTTTTCAAGCTGTTATTTTAAGGTGGAAAAGTTACATAGTGGGGCTTTAACAAGTACATGTCAAAAACAGGCGCCTGCAGGAAGCCTGGAAACTTTCAGCAGCCGAATTGAGAAAGTCTGCCGATAATGCATTTTACCATAATCTTTATACAAAACAAACAAGGAGAAGTTAATTATTTCCTGCCGTTGTGGTCCAAACATATGCAAGCATAATTACCTCATTCTGGGACTGATCTACCAGGTTGAACACAGAGACGTGGAACCACTAAGTTCAAACCTGAAGGCCTGTCACATATGTTCTTACCTACACCCTACATGTGGAGCTCCGAAGTCGAGGCATGTCACATAGAAGCTAGTGGACTTTGGAGGGCCTCACCTAAACCGAGGCGAGTCACCTCAGCCACCCTTGACTCGTTAGCGCCTCATGCCGTACACCTGTTACCCCCTGTTTACCTATTGTGTCAGTCTTTGCCTTGTCACCTGCTGGATTGTTGTCTTTAGTTCTGTCTTTCTTGTGCTCCGGCCCTTTCCTGTGTATTCCGGACCTGCCTGTTTTGACCCTGCCTGACCTGACCTCCGATTCTCTGCCTGCACCTTTTTGGACTTGTTTGCTTTTTGGAACCTTTTATCTCATTAAAGAGAGTTTTTTTGTTATTCTTATCGAGTCCGGTCCTGTTTCTTTGCACCTGAGCCTCACCCCATAACAGACCTGTGACACAATACTGTAGCAGCACCGAAGGTAACAACTCAGTCTTGACTTGAAACTGACAAATGTCCTGTTCGTCTTCAAAAGAACCTTTTGTGGCCAGGTATTTACAGAAAGAATATTTCTGCCCCTCCGTTTTCAAAAATAATGTTGTACACACAAGGTCGTTCTCAAAAAAGTTTTTGTTTATATGAACCCGCATAAATACACCGTCCGTGAAGCATTTTTAGTCGCATACTGTGACGTTTGACAACCTAAAACTCAGTCTGACCTAGTTCACACGCAAACACAAAAACTGAGTTTTCAGAAATCTCCACTTTGGCCGGAGTTTTTAGAAATGATCGTTTTCCGTGATAAAACCTCAGTTTTTGTGTAAATGAAAGGCCAAAACTCATGAAAATATATACGTTTTCCCTTCGTGTAAACGGGGTCTAAGACTAGTCCTGCGATGCTAAATAGCGTTTCACAGGCCGGACGGCTGTGTGCACTTTCACGGCTCCTGTCAATTCTATGTCGTGGTCGCTAGCTAACGTTAAGTTAGGTAATGTTAGACAGCTAGTGCTGCAATGATTACAGCGAAGATGACTCAAATCAACAATCTCACAACTTTCAACACTTCCTCGGCTCACTAACTCACTAGCGATCCGTCTCCTACACTGTCTCAATTGATTTACGATAGCTAGCGAACGTTAGCCGAACATACACCATGTATCGCTACATTAGAAGATCAGACACTTGCCTTCCCCCCTCCCCTGCCAGAGATATACTCCAAGAAGGAGGGTGTTTTGAAGCGGCAGATACCGAGAGGGTTGTTATTTACACTCAGCCATGACTCAAAGGGTGACACAGATGAGAATGTGGTTGTATAATGGCGGGAAGATGAGACGTCGTCCCTCCAAGGCAGGGCTAAAATTTGTTGTCCTGTTTTGATGTTCCGGCTCTAACCAGTCATAGGCGGTGTGTGGACACATGTACATGAATATTGTCGGGTAGTACACGTGTTACGTAGGCGCGGTCACCACAAGCGCCGAACACCAGTTATTTAAAGCCTTTTAATCAAGGACAATTGGCAACACATTGGTGAAAACATTTTTAGGGAATAAGTATCGGCAGTAAAATGTTCATCAAGTATCCAAAGTTAAAGGACACATTTTTCCATATCAGAGTTGTCATGCTTTAAAAACAGCTTCAATCCCCTGGAGCTTAACAAATAAACTCCACGAAAACGCAAAATATGTGCACGTTGATATTATATGGGGCTTTAATTAGGAAAGGAAAGAAGTGAGGGAGTGGATGATTTTTGTTGCCTTTGTCAAGGTTGAAAGAAGGAATAAAGTTTGCCATCTTGGTTAAAACCTCCGTGTTGTGGTTATTTTCATGAACAGGTGCAACTTTACCCACTCCACTCATTCTGATTTGTTGACGGCTTTTATTTGCATAATATCGTTCTTATCTTACTTTACTGTGTGAAAGTATTCATGACCAGCAAGAAAAAACATGTTGAAAGAGTAAACTGCAAATTGATTGCATAAAAAAAGGCCCCTGGTGTTGATTGGCCTAAAGAAAGGAATGAAAGAGAGAAGCAAGGAAGGAAAGATGGAAGGAAACCACAAGATGAGAGAAGGAATATTTTATTATTATATCAGGGATATTTCATGAGAAAGTATCTGAAGGCGCAAAGCAATTAAAAACTGCAGCTGACCAATAACTGCAGAGAAGCAAACACAGCTATACGTTACTCTGACAGGTTGTGGCAGAAAGCCACAAATATAAATACAGAAATGCTTTGATAAAGAACCAACAAATCAAAATTGTACTTAATGTCTATCGAGTCGCACACACATTTAAACTTGCAGCCATTAATAACAAGGGGACATGTAGCGGAGGGGCGCTACATTCCCACACATGATCAGCGGTCGAATATGAAACGAATAACCTAACCTATAATTCGAACCACTCCACCTCAACCTCTTTGGAAAATGTCACAGGGTCAAGGAAAGATGGTGAAGGAGAATTCAGGAGAGTTAGGAAAAGACAATCGCGGCGTTTGGAGAATGCCACGTTCATTAAACCACGTGGTTATGAAGCGACGGCAGGCGGAGGTTAGGGACGTCGGTCTGCAGCGTCAAAACTACAATGTTCCAAAGATGGACCACAAAAAGCGGATCTTAGATATTTCGTCTGTGTACTTATTGTTGCATCGTGCAGACAAGATGAACAACTAGGTTCAAAGTATTACTTTATTAAAAAACGTTGGAATAGAAAAGAAAGAAGGAATAGAAAAGTGAAACGAAGAGATTGTCACACAGAACAAAGCTACAAGCTGTCTCATTGTTCTGTTGCACACATGGTGAATTCATATGTTGTGACACTAACAATGTCTCATATCCCTTTGGGTTATGGTTTTATTGTGAAATATAATTTATATGTGACAAATTGACAATTGTTTATTCAAAAGATGGTAATCAAAAAAACATGACTGACTGAAGAGCTCATCCGTTTCAACCCTTTCATTCAAATAAAAGAAAGAGGGCCGAGGCTGCACTACACGACCAGAGAATATCACATACGTCAGTTTGATCATTTTACAGCATTTTTCAGCAACTGTAATGTAACGTTGGTAGTTTATCAGCAGATTTAACAGATTATTTAATGTATTTCCAAGTTATAGCAACGGTTATTTAGATGACCTGCGTTTGTCGGTCATGATCGTCTCACGGCCGAATGCTGAATGAGGAAGGGCTGGGAGACTTCAGGAAGGGCAGAGGGAGCGCACATGGCGGAGTCCAGCGTGGAGGAATGGAATACAAAGGACTACGAAGAGGAAGACCTCGTAAACTGGACTCTGTTGAGTTTTCTGTTGTTTAAGGAACCACCTTCTCCTACGGGGCGCTCTACTTTCCCCACTCCACCCTCCCTAGCACGCCCTTGGGACCTCATGTGACACTACAGGGCAAAGTGATAACAAATTCCAGCTGACAGATAACTGCAATATATTAGTACAGCTTGAAAGCCAAATATCTAAACACAGAAATGATTTAATAAAGAACCAGTCAATCTAGCATGCCATTGATACATCGTCCCACACACAACACCATGAAGCCTCTGGACACTGTGTCCTAGAGTTGTCACTGGGCTCCTTGCATCAAGGATTTCCAATGAATCTTGAACACTTTTGTTTGTCCTTAACGTTGAAAGAGACAACAACTCTCAGCTTTATAAATGTTTCTGTCCCCCTGTTGGGAAACAGCATTGTCTGCTTCCTGTAAAAAGGGAACCTCTGGCAGCGTCATATGATCAGAAATGAGAGGAAGCATCTCTGGCCGCTACAGGGAAGTGGTCTGTCCTCACCGGTGTCCAGTCCGATCTCCACTCTCTGACTGACACTGACTCTTTCTCGGGTTTTCACTGATTTCCAGTAGAGGAAGACAAATATTGTCGGTTGTCTCTTTATGAACATCCATTGTCTTGAAATATTAGCCACAACTATTCATTTGAAGTTAATCGTTATGGTCATGGGGAAACAGTTGTATTTCAACACTAGTCTTTTAATGTAAGCTAGCGTTTAACCTTTTCATGATATTGTGAAATTTAAAGGAAAAAGAAAAATTGCAAAAAGAACCAATCTTGTTCTTACTGGCTCTAACGGTATCTTACCATGCAGAACGTGTTGGTAATCTTGGGATATCTCTGACTTCAGAAACAAATCCCTTTCTTTCTCAGAGGTCTTTCCTTGCTTCTCTACCAATTAACGATGCTGAATGGAGTTTATTGTGTCACAAATGTGACTTTTATATATTTTCCGGATTTAAACCTGAATCACATACAATTAACTTTTTGGGTGCAAATTATATTCGACTTATTTTATCTTAAAAGGATCAACTCACCCAAATTAAGAAAAAACATCAATTGATGGAGGTGAATTGAATTTGATTACTGGTGATCAAATCATTCAAACATAGTTTAACAAAAATGTCCAGAATGTCTTGTAAATGGCTTTTTGGAAACCATTGCTTTTCTCTGTTTGACAAATAGCTTAAGTAGCACACATGTAATTCCATATCTTGTATTATAACAGGGTGTAAGAGACAAAAATGTCATCACCAAACTATAAGCAAGGCATTATTATATTTAGTTTTTGTAATTAGGGTGAATTTACATTTTAAGCCAAACGAGGAGAAACCAAACCTATAAAAATGAGATGGTCTAAATATAGTCTCAAACAAACCATATAATGTGGGTGCAAATCACATTTGATTTAGCTCACACAACTCTGCTCTTCACTTGAACTTGTCAACAAAAAACAATTGGACCATATACGTCAATCATATTTACTTTTAAACTCAAACCCCAACTCAGCTATTCAGAGAAAGTTGCACCATCACCCTCAGTCACATGCTCTCTTCCTGATAAACTCCTATAAAGCTCACATGACCGCGGCAGTGCTTCAGTAAGCGTGCCACTGTTCATCCTCACGACCACACAGACCCTAAACCTCCCGCTGAATCACAAATGGGAAACACACAGGCACCTGCTCACGCCGTCCGTACGCACACTCAGCCACATGCTGGGGGGGGGGAGTCACACACCTGCCTCACACTGCTACACACAGCTGCTACATGCAATGAGTCACACAGTGGGAAGAGAACACACACTCACCTGGTACTTAACATTGTCTGTATCGACTTCTGGTACATCCTGCTGCCGGATTCACTTCTGTGATAAAGATGTCCTGCTTTTGTGTGCGTTGTGTGCGTTGTGTGTGTGTGTGTGTGTCAGTCAGAGCAGTACACCTACCTCTTTGTGCAGACATGGGTTCTTTCTCAGCAGCAAACACAATGCTCTTTCTATTCTTTGCCCCCCTCTCTTCCTCTATCTCTCTCTCTCTCTCTCTCTTTCCTCCACTCTGTCTCCCCCTCTCTGTCTCTCTAACGCTCTCTCTTCCTTTCTCTCTCTCCCTCTACACAGCTCTGAGCTCAGTCCAATGCTTTTCAGCACCTCCTTTCACATACACTCGCTTTATTAGAAGCAGCGCTTCCCTCCTCCCTCCTGCTCAGCCCAATCCCCTCCTTCCCAGGCGCCTTTAGCTTTGCCTTCTGTTTCCCCCTCTCTCTTCCTCTCTCTCTTTACACCTTTGTCATTCTCTTTTCCGTCATCACTCTTTCACTCCAAGTGTTCCTGCGTTTGCTCCTCTCCACACTTTCTGCATCTTCCTCTCAATCCGTCTCGCCGCCTTAACGCTCTCTTCCACTGGTGTCTTTTTTCAATAATTTTTCTTCCGCCTCTCTTTCTCTTTGTCATTCTCCGTCTCGTACAACTGGGTCAGACATGAAAGAAGTGTGAGATCTGGATAGGAGCTGGAGGGATCTCGGAGACGAAGCAGCTGGTGAACTCTGCGTAACTCCTTGATACCTGGCATCCTCTTTTTTTATAGATGTAATCTTAAATGTAAGAAGCTGGTTTCTTAATGACTCGAAAGAAGTCTTTAACCTCAAACACAAAGCCTGGAAAGTGAACTCTGAGAGGCATAACGTGAGAATTCGTTCAGTTCAGGATGATAAAGAAACCTTGAGTGCAGGGCCATGCCATTGACACTACCTGATTGTGCACACGTTTACCAAGGCTGAAAAACAAAGCTGCATCTGTTTCTGAGCCATGGCCACAGAGGGTGGTGGGGGTCCAATTCAAATTCCCTCTCCAGGCTGCATTTTACCACAACAATAAACCACCACTGATACTTGTATGAGAAGAAATCCGAGTTATGTGAGATTAGTATGCTGTTGTATGTTGATGCGTGTCTTACTTTGCTTGGAGCGCTGCCAGTGATTTATTCAGCGATAGAAGACAAACACATCATTATGATAACTGTAATCCTCATTTACTGATTTTCTAAATGGCATTTCCTTCAAGATGGCAGTAATGTCTCATTGTTCAGCTTGAATCTGTAAACACTCCATCAGCCTGCCACTAAATATGAAAATCATCATTAGTGATGGTAAATATCTGTTTTATCCAGCGGTGAGCACAGTGGGGCGGTTACTGCTGCTGCTACTTGTGCTCTCAAGTCGTGTAACAGCATAACGTATTGTATGCTGTGATCCTGTGAAACCTGTCATGACAAAAAATAAGTTGTGTTTCTGAAGATTTTCGATTTTTGTCTTTGTTTAAATGTGAGTCGTAGAATGTCTCACAGAAGTCTGTTAGAGAAAATGAAAAAGGAATACAAAGAACTCAAGAAATCAGTGTTTTGTAAATCAAAAAGTGACATTAGTGTGTTGTCATTAATGTGAGATGTTGATCTCCAAGTGCGGCTTTGTTTTTTGTGTCTAGAGTTTTGTCTCAATGAGCCAAAAGTGTGTAAGCAAAACTACATAACTGTAACGTGAGAGCTGATGAATAGATGACTTTGGATATCTTTAAAAAGAACAATGCTAGCTGTAAGATACCCGGCGGCTGGCTGTGGTCTCATATTTTCTGCACAGACAGGAGTTTGTTACCAGCGTTGTGACAAATATCAAACTGTCAAATATCAATACTGAAAAAAAACTAGAACGGGCACTCGGTAGAGCACATACCTTCGCATACCATAAGATTGGGCACTGAATTCTGAACATTTTGGCATTAGTTGCATGCCAATTGGATGTAAATTGACCGCGCTGGTAAAAAGAAGATGTTGACCTTTTCATGACCTTGACCTTTGACCCGATCGATCCCAAAATCGAATCAAATTGTCCGCGGCTAATAACCGATCATCCCACCAAATTCCATGCGATTTGGTTTAATACTTTTTTACTTATGTGAATAAAACACACGCATACAAATACACGGTGATCAAAACATAACCTTCCGAATTCTCGAATGCAAAGGTAACAAGGTGCCTGAGCCTCAGTGGTCCATTGGTTGCCGAGAATAAAATAATGTCAGGATTTCCCCATGGTAGGTTGTGTTGAAAGTTTCCACAGCCGGGATGCTTTGACTACTTTGAATACAATTGTTCCCAATGACTTGCACATGTGATGTTACTCTGACAGATTAAGTGTCTTGTCACAACCAACATAGTAAAGCAGAATAAATCAGGCACATCAAAGCCACATGGCATTTATCAACTCCTTCAGCACATCAGGATTTGTTTTCATGACATGAACAAACTCTAAATTTCTGACGCATCTTTTAACTGTTGACACTTATTAGTTTTGTGCCTTTAGTCTACAGAAAACCACACCCTTTCATCTCAAAACAAGCAAAACAATCCGGATATTTAATCTACGTCTCCCGTAGAGAGTCCTTGTTGCCTTTGACCCGTTACTTAACTTACTGGCAATGAAACACCACCGCTGTTTACTGAGATGGATCAGAGATGTACTTTGCATTTAACAGACGTTTCCTGTAGTACTACCAACATCGAATGTATATTTGACAAAGTCGGAGACATAATGTGACATCTGAATATTAATGGGACATCAACATCATGAAAAGTGTGTGTTATCTGAAAAAAACGTCTTTCTGGAGCCGTTCTCGCTGTGAGAAGTGTACATGTTTCTTTGAGGCCTGTCATAATGATCGTTTCCCTTACATGTCAGATTTCTCACTGATGCAACATCTAATGGTTCCTCGGGCATCAGAAGGAACACTAGCTGACAGACAGAAGAAGGAACTGAGAGGGTTTCCAGGAAGGAATCATGACATCTTTTGGACCACATGTTCAATCAGCAATTACTGGAACATGGCGATCAATAAATCAAAGTTTGAATTCGATGGCCTCTCTCCTCGAGTGCCACTCAGAGGGCTTTTAAAATGGTTTAATGAAATGCATCCATATCAACAATAAGTCATGTTTAATGTCTTTTGTTCATCAACGCTGACCTCTTAAAAAGATCCCTGTACATTATTCAGTTTTGTATATCATCACTATAATAAAATGTCAACATGCTGCATAATCAAGCATCTGTGTTGTTGCTTCATTTACAAAAGAAAGATGTCTTATCCAGTCAAATCAGTCCATCAGTAAACTGTGTGGCTTTGGTCTAATGCTGTACATGAAGTCATTTGATTTTCTTGAACACAAATAAAATGTGCGATTTTAATAAACTGAAAGGAGATTAATTACTACTAAATGAGGTTTCTTGACACCACATGTCTCCTGCTTAGAAATGGGAGGCTGACTTGAATCATTTATTTTTTTTAAACACATCAAAGGTCATGTGGTGTCACTTACTGTCACAACAGCTGGACTGGGTTAAGGATAAAGCATTCGGGCTGTGCATTTGTCTCCTCGTTTTATAGCAGATGCACTGAAAACACGCGCTGAGTTGCTTTTTTAATATTGATTTCCAACTCTAGGGTGTCAAAACTCCGCCTCGCATCTCTATCATATTGTGTCCGGCTGTTGAACCGGATGGACTGCCAGTAAGCACTCTCCTTATGAATTACCACTGGAGGTATAGCTGTTTCCTCCCGTCCTATTTCATTCATATTCGTTTAGTTTTTCTGTGCTTGTTGAATAAAGAACAATGAAGTTTAGGAATATTGTGGTCCTATATTAAAGCAGAATATAAGGTTTCATATGATTATGATACCAATAAATGGCAACAAGTTAAAAATTGCTATTGCACTATATTTTTCAATTTGAAGCCTACTTTCCCATTTTGTTCTTCAATCTCTCAAGAGGACGGGTTGCCGGAGAGGGGGACCTGTTGCTGCCCGATATAAATATTTCACAATAAGACAATAAGAAAATAAGACGATAACAAACAGACATGATCAGGCAAAAAGTAAAGAAGAAAATAGTATTTCTCTCTGGGGTCCTTCCCATAATGTCAGTGGAAAGAATTTCACAATTATTCAAGATTATTCTTAGACATAAATCACAAGGTGCAGGATGACAACTACCAAAAATACACTTTAACTATTAAAGAGATATATACTTTCTAAATCCCTCTTACCATTGATTGTGTTGATTCTAACCAGTCCAACACAAGCCCAGCTTTGTATGTTTAAATGCAGCCGTGTCTCCTGGGATAACCGATTTGTAAAGCAGTCTGAAGCCCTGTTATTACTTTTTATGTCTTTTTATTCTATCTTTATAGTTCTTTATATGTGTACATGTCTTGTTTGTTTTTATTGTGTTTCATTAAAGCAGTTACTCATCAATATTGTTAACAAGGCAATAAAGTATTGAGAATTGAAACTTGTTATCAGTAATTATAGGCTTATAACCAACTTTTTTTATTGTGTCCTCAAGCAACCGACCTTGGATGTTTTTCAGCCAGGTTTATTGCAAACTATAGCACGTTACCATGGCACCCGTGCCCAATGAATGAGCAATGATGCTAGTGTAGTTTATGTTTGTGTTCACTTAATTCAACACAGTTGATGGTATTTTAAGTGATTAACTAGATTTATCTGTAAATTGAAAGATAGGGACTTTGCCATATTCCTTAGTAACGTGAAATGAAAAAAAGGGTGGTGTCCCACAGGGGTCAGGTTTAGGGCCCTCAACAATTCATTGCATTGTCATCAGAGATCATAGAGCCTACTAACTTCAGTTTTTTATTTGTTGACAATAATGCAAGGCTTATCCATTAACCAGTTATAAAGAAAGCAGCCTCACAACATATCACAAAAATGACAAGCATTTTGTCTTTTACTTGTAAAGCTTTTTGTAGGGCATTGCATAACATTACATCCTTGTAAGAGCTTCCTGACTGAATTATAGGAAGACTTTGAAGTGGAGCAAGATACTGAGCTGTGAAAAAGGAGATGGGAAAAGGAAGAGAGAGTGATAATAGAGTGAAAATAAATTCATTATGAAGCCAGTGACAGATGTGAAGTAGACAACAGATAGACCAGATAGTAATGGTTCAGTCTCCATGTTCTACCCGGTGACTGTCTCTTTTCATCAGCCTCAGCCCCACAAGAGCGTTGAGATTGTGCTTTTGTAAAAGAGTCAGATACTCGTATCACACTTCGTGTGGTGTTCTCTTTGTGTTATCTTCAGGAGACGGTGAAAGGAATGTGAGCGAGTTTGGGAAAAAACAGACAGAACTCGTAAAAAAAAGACTTGACATACTCATAGTATAATAAGAAATGAGTTTCCTAAGCTACACATGAAAGCATTTCAGCAGCGGGGTCACAGCACTGGGCACCCTGCCAACAAATGGCTCATGTTCCATATTATATTAGAAACAAAATGGGAAGCCTTGTGAATGACAAAGTAAAATTAGTTGGAGGTCAATCAAAATAAGAGTCAGTTAGGGTTAATACATAATTCATATGACCTCTTCACTTGGGTTATGGCCCATCCCGCTGAGGAGTGTTACCATGGCGCCTGGACCCAGAGGAAATGGAAATTGTCAACAAAGAGGGTTTTTGTCACTTGAGTTTTTGTACAAGATAAGAAACATGATTGTTTGGCAGAAATAGCTCAAATATACTCCTCTGTTCTTGACCGGTGGAAAACTGACGTGGTTAGAAGCTGTATGCCAGCACACATTTATATTAAGAAGGAGCAGATCCTTTGTTTGTTGTGTTGTTAATCTATCATGCGATTCTCGGAAAGAGGAACTCTCTTGCCTCGTCTTGTTATGAAGTATCACGTTTTAGGAACGCGTGCATCTCCTACAGAGAATTTTGTGGATTCACGTGGATGTGAACCTTTTGATTACAGTGAGGAGATCTAGAGGTCACGTGACAGCTTCTGATCGTGTGTTCTGATCCCCTTTTTTTAAGCAATCCCAATTTTATATTATTATTATGTTTCTATAACTATAATCTGACTTATTTTAGTCATCTAGAGTTGATGCGTTATTCATTATAAATAGAGCAGCCTGGACATTAGTCTTTATTACATCTCACTCATTGATGGTCAGGATTGTCTGAAATGATCCCGTAGTGTTTTACTAAAATGTACATTCTATTATCAGTTGAATTTTCCTTTTAATTATCAGTGTGCATCTACATATATATTGAGGTACACTGCCCCCTGTTGACAAAAAGTATTACTTCCATAATACGTCTTTCTGATTTTAGATGATTGGCTGTCTTTGAGCAGAAGATGATACTAAAATGATCTCAAATGGGAACTTCCATAGAACTGAATGGAAATGTGGAAAGAGTGATTCAGACCAGAAACACTGGCCCCTATTGTTACTCGGCATGTTTTGAATTAGTTTAAGGTTCTTCTTTATTTGTTTTTCACAGTCGGTTATATTCCTTGTTACTTGTTGTGAGTTCATCTTATTGTTTCTGTTGCTGTTGGTTTTTAATCCCACATTGGGCTTGGTGTCCCTCTGCGGGGCTGGGCTATAATCCAATAGCTATTCATATTGGAATTAAATTTGGTATGTGGATTTTGTCCCCCATCACATCCATTAAATGTGAATTATGAATGGATCTTTTTAATGGTCATACAGGAGAATTACAGTATGGGTGGGCACCTGACTTTATGACAGTTTTATGGCATACAGTTCTTAGCCTTTTTTATTAAAAAGTATACTTTGACTTTTTAGATCATGATCATTTTTACACATACAATAGGATGATTTATTCCAGTTTTTTGACATACTATACTATTGACGTTTTTCAAAATACTATGAATACAAATTACAGACTTTACTGTGACTTCAAACATATTTTTTCCACATATTACTTCATGACTTTGTAATGCATTTTTCAGACTACAAGATTACTTTTTAGTCATAAACAATTATCAAAAATAGAATAATATTAATGTTGGACTTTTTTTAGACGTGTAATCCTATGAATTATGACTATACATATTTAACTAGGACTTTTTCACGACATACGTCCTAACATTTGATGGCACATCATATTTTTATTATAGTCGGAAATTTCTTAAGACTTTTGTACATTTTCTTTTTAATAAGCCGTTTACTCATTGTGTTGCTTCAGACCACAGCTAAAACATCCAATGAAAACTTTCACCGACAACCTAAAGTATTTTCAGATGAATTTAATACTGCAATTGCATTTGAAAGACATTGAGTATCCAAAAGTGGTTCGACCACCCACAGAACAAAAAGGCAAAGAGCTGTTGGTTAAACAAAGTATTCTCCACTTTCTGAAAAAGAAAGGCATAGAAAAGAAACCACAGGAAAGGGTTGTTTAGTTAAGTCTTCTCCCACAGACAGATGGCACAAACAAATGACCGACCACTGGACCGTCCCCTGCTGCTCACTCACCTTCCCAAAGACAGCACTCTCGTCATGTAGTATTTACATGCAACGGCAACAACATTACACATTTCATTGAGCATGAAAGCAGAGCTGGATGAAATTATTCAAAATGTTTGCTTTCATTTTGGAGTACCAGATCGATGGGGGGGGGGGGGGGGGGCGGTTCCGCCGTAGAGAAATGCACAGAAAAGCCGTTTCATGAATAGATCATCGTCTATGAAACCGTCTACTTCTTCATTTTGGCATATGTGGAAAAACAAACCCATGTTTTTGAAAAGATACCTCAACATTGATAGTTTGAGGTGTTTTGTTTTGTTGCTCTGGCGTTAATAAGCAGGCACTGAAGCGCCACACGCGTGTATTGTTTTTGCTATTGCAGAACTCGGCGAAGTACTTTCCTGTCTCTACTGCATTAAGCGACCACACTGACCTTATCTGAGGACCACTGGCCTTCATCTAAGTTTTCATGTCTTAAAAAAAGTATGTATGGCACCGATTTGTGAAATTATCTATCATACAAATAAAGCAAACATATTCGTGAACATTCCAGGTTCTTGGCAAAAGGCTGTTATGTGCTTTTTAATGTGCTGTTATTTTAGCAAAAATACTTTTTGCTGTCTTCAGACAAAAGGCAAACTGTTACATCTATGTTCAATGAAGTTGTATCCCACTTGGTTTGAGGTACAGTTTAATGGTATTTTATGACTGCGATACGTCTCACTGTAAAACTTCTGCCTGAATCCATATTGGAAATCAACCTGTTGGTCATCTTCGCCTCTGTTGCATAACTTTACGTTCTTGGCGTTATGGCTGAAGCGATTCACTCTTTTCTGACAATATTTCCATTGGAAAGAGCATCACACTCGTTATGGGTATGTGGTTTAAATATCGCCTCTAATCTCAGATAGAAGTCATCAATAAATGAAATGATGACTACATTAAAAAAAGAAAATGTTTTAACATTCCCGCCTCGTTCACCAAACTCAAGATTGGAATGTCGTCAATACATAAATACATTTACAATAACTACAACTTTTAAAAATATTACGTGGTCAATCCAAAATAACACTTAGATAAACATTTAAAATACAGTATTATACAACAAAACTGAAAAAGGAGACCAAGTTTGAAACAACACTTCATGACAAAATAATTATCATACATGATGTGAAATATACATTATTCATTTTACTTTTTTCATTTACAATTTGCATCCACTGACATACAGTATATTACAGCGAGGATGGACTTAATGGAGGGACAAGTGCATAGCAAAATAGATCCTTTGACCAAGTTAAAGAAACACAAACTGACAAACCAGCTTTAGAAAACAACGTTAAAAACCATGTTTAAGGCAAATCTGATCATTTAAAATTGGCATAGTCTGAGAAAATGTCCACAAAGTCTTGTACCACCCTGTAGCAGAAGTCATATTGTTCCTATGGAATAATTAGAGAAGAAACCGGTTAGGTGGTCGTCTGTAAAATGGGTTTCCGTCAAAATGAAGCAAGAAACAGGAGGTGATGAATATGAGATGCATTGCATTTTTGACATTTTTTTGAAGCATTTTAATCGGGATCCAGTTGTGTCTCTACGTACCACAGTTTGGACCATATGAGGCCTCTGCATGCGTAAACTCTTCACAGTCTGGAACACGTCCAGCAGGCCTTCTGCCTTGACTCGCTCCAAGATATTGCTCAGTGCAATGAACGTACCGGTTCGCCCTGCACCAGCACTGCAGCACACAAACACAGCAGCTCTTCAACCAATGCAGGCTCCAACAGCAGCTCGCAAATGAAAAACTCTTCATATTTTGAAGGCATCACATGCAAAAACACGTCCACAGTAATTAAAAAAAGGCTCAGATGTGTGTGTGTGTGTGTGTGTGTGTGTGTGTGTTGAAGCTACCTGCAGTGTACGACTATGGGATTGTTCCCAGACTGCTGCTGCTGTCTCTGCACTGAGGCGATGATGTCAATCATGCCTTTCCCCTCGGCCGGGATGCCGATCTCCGGCCAGCCGTGGAAGTGGAAGTGTCTGATCACCCTCGTCTGTTTCTCCTTCGAGAAGAAATGAACAGGTGGACGAGATATCAGAATATCTTTCAAATACGGTTCATTAGCAGCAAGAGTAGGTTCAGAGTTCAGTGTGCAGCAGATTGGTGAGAACTGATGGGGGCGAGTGGAATTTAATGACATAAAATGTATAATAATATACAAGATGGGAGGCATGATCTCACTTGATCATAATACCAACACATTTCATCTGGACCACAAGAGTTTCATGTATTGACTTGTAATGAGACAATAATGTTAGAGAATATTACAACGTTTTAATTGTTAAATATTCACACATGATTGTAACAAGTGTTTAGTTCCTTCACTGTTTATGGTTTGCGGGAGAACTCTGATTGTGAGAGGCTCAAAAATATAAAGTATACAGAACACTTTAAAACATGAAACGTAGTTTTTTTCTTCTTAATTATCTCATCAACCAAATATATATAATCCTTTGGAATAAATATGAATCTATATAAATATAATATATACATGTGTCCCAAGTTGGGACACATTGGACTAAACTAACTAATTAACTGTATAACTACAGCAGTAAAATGCCAATAGCCATTTCATAATGTAATATAAATAATATATCACTCGCAAAAATGTAAATAGTTTTAGTGACACGATTACGATTTTAAGTAGAACCATTCTTACTGATACATCCCTGGGAAAAGAACTCAAATGTTCAAGGGAATTGCATCAAGAGAGCCAGTGAACGCCTCTATCATGTCATAATGTGTCGCTGTCTGACGCATTAACTGCTGCCTGATAGTGAAAAGTGGATTTGCTTACCGGGACAAAGGTGAGCACCAAGTCTCGCAGACTGAACGTGTCGCACAGAGTGTCTCCCTTCAACTCCACTGTGTAATCTCCGTAGGTGACCGAGTCCTCTGCGGGCAAGTATTGACAACATTTGTCCTGCAAAACAACAGACAACAGATGGGAGTGTAAATATTCTTCAATCGCTTTTGGTTCAGGAAAGGAAAAAAACTGCACAAACATAAACTGGTGATAAAAGTAACATTTTGTGAAGGAAGCAGGGCATTGGAACACAGATGGTTCTTAATGCAGCCGGTAATCACAGCGTACCTGCTCCCTCTCCTGGAGCTCGGTGAGCATGACAATGGAGTGGCACTTCCATTCCCACACCATCCTCCAGAAGTCCTCCACCGTGTGTGTCAGAGGGCCCTGGGTGGCGATGAAGTAGTCCTTCTGCCTGTAGCCCTGAGTCACGGCACACACACACACACACACACACACACACACACACACACACACACACACACACACACACACACACACACACACACACACACACACACACACACACACACACACACACACACACACACACACACACACACACACACACACACACACACACACACAGGTTTTCACGCCCAATACTTTGGCAATAGCAAGACCCATGAACTATTGCAGGTAGTTAATATGACTAGTATAATCTGCAGTAGGTAATAAAAATGTGCTTACATCTATAAAAGACGCATTGACGTAGTCGGTGAACTCCTGACCTCTTCTCATGGAGAGAATAACTCGGTTGAAGTCGTCTGAAATGGGAATAGCACAGGAAACAGAAAGCAGCTTGTGAACATGTTCTCACAGTATCACGCACACAGAGTGGTCCGAGTGACTCCCTGAGAAAAGATTTGGAAGATTGGAAAAACATGTTCACATTCTAAACATCGGGGACACTGACGGACGATATAATACAGAGGTCAAAATCCACTGCTGACGTTATTATTACAGGGTTCTTACACATTTTGACCAATGGATTTTCATGACTTTTTCATGACTTTTCCATGACTTTTCACCAAATTTCCATGACCAAGCTGAAATCTCGATATAGACATGAAACATTTAGAAAAAGTTGCGTATTGAGAGTGTACGCCGGCTTATATGTTGAGCGTCTTTCTTCAAAAAATACATTAATTATTTCAAACTCGCCGTAAATGAACACGTGATTATAACAAATTTCCATGACTTTTCCAAAACTTTTCCGATTTAATTTTTTTCCATGACTTTTACAGGCCTGGAAATGACCATTTTTAAATTCCATGACTTTTTCAGGTTTTCCATGACCGTACGAACCCTGTTATTAGTCATAAATTAGCATTGTTCCTGTACTGATCTGAGGTCCTGGCACAGAGGATGACGCATGAGGCACATTTGTGATTTTGGGCTCTACAAAAATTGATTTGAGTTAATTTAATTTAATATTCCACCCGTGTACATGAAACAGGCCTCTGGCCCGCTTCCTTCTTTCTTACATGGAATAATTTGCAGAACTCTGTTCTTCTTCATGTTGGCAGGAAGGTTCCCCGTTCTCATGTTCTCCTTCATTATTCGCATGTTGGTCAGTTTCTGAGCAGAAACAAAGAAAAACTAAATGTTACACACCTGTAAACATCCACAATCCTTTTATTATAAAATCTTAGGGAAACAAAACAAGTTACAATGTTTATTATGAATCACGATTAGTAGATGAACGTTGCTGGATGCTTGTAAAGATATTGGACGAATGAGAACGATTTATTTAATCAAGACTTGAGTTTGAGATTCTACAAGTAAAACACTAGAATATATACATTGTATATGTATAACACCTTTCATCAACAATGGGCTTCAAACAAATAAGTAGAGATATAAGTATCTGTATATAGGTAATGGTATATGTTAAACTCCACATTCTTTTTCTACACATGGAGCAAATATGGCTCTGGAGGAACTAATCTAGTGTGTATTGTTTAGAGAATTTTTCTATCATCGTCGGTTAAATGAAGAGAGGTCATTTTAACAACCTACTCCTGGCATTGAAGCCATTTCTCCGTTTAACATGTAACAAAATGTTCTTTAATGAGAACGTGAAGTAACGGATCGTACCTTAAACTCCTCCTCGAGGCCGACCCGGTCGCCGCTCGCAAAGGTGTTGTGCAGTTTGTGCAGATGTCCTTCCAGAGAGGACACGTCCAGCTCCGTGTCTCCGTAGAGGAAGTATTCAAGCAGTGCCTGGTAGATGAATGAGTACTGCATCTGAGGGGGAAATGCACACACACTGATAAACACACACACACATTGCAAAGGCACCATGTACATGTTACAGATGCTCGAGGAGGGCTGATCCTCATATCTACTGACGGCGTAAGGCGCTAAACAGGAGGGAACTCGTCTCCAACTCACATCTGTCTGAACCAGCTGCGAGCGCTGCTCCCGTATCTTAGCGACGCAGCCGAACACGTCGACTTTCTGCTCCGCGTGCATCATGTCGATCATGGCGTCGATTACGATGAAGGTTCCCGTCCTGCCGACGCCGGCGCTGCAGAGACACGAGACGAACCGCGACGACAGCGGTGAGACAAAGCATGAGAACACACGCACAGTGGAGTCACTCTCAATGTGTCCACACACAGATCAGTTTGATTTCATTTCATTTTAAAGTGATGTTCAGGAAATCAAGGAATAACACACTTATCTCACACTGGAAAAATGTAATGTCAGAATATATTTCAATGGAACAACTCACCTCATCTATCATTTACAATACAACAGAACACCACGACATCTGGTCATCATTCATACTACTATATACTATATTCATACTATATTTTTACAAACATAACACCACTCCTCTTATTTATTAGTTCATTCATAATGCACACGCACACACATATACACATGCATCCGTCTTTCTTTCTTCTTCTAATTATTATTATTATTATATTTATTTATTTGTTTCTTTCTTTTTGTTTTTATTTATTTATTTTTGTTCAGTTTTCTTTTTTTTCACAAATACTCTGACTTTATGATGTTTTGTCCATTGTTTTGTCGTCTGCATTGTTTAATTGTCCACTAGGTGTTATGTCTATGTATTGTCTTTTATTTATTTTTTATTTTTTTATAAATAAATAAAGTGATGCACCTCAAGTAAAAAAAGTAAAAACAGTAAAAAAGAAAACAGAACATAATAAAGGGCGACCTCGGCGCTCTGGTACCTGCAGTGAACCACGATGGGCCCGGCGAAGGGTGGATTGACCACCTTGACTTTTTTGAGGAACTTGAGCATGCCGATGGGGGAGAAGGGAACTCCGAAGTCAGGCCAGCTGGTGAAGTGCAGCTGGGTGACCAGCCTGGGAGTCTTAGCAGCATCGCTGGCTTGCTGCGCAGGGACACAAACGCAGGCGGAAAAACACAGTGAGCGGGATTAAAAACACCCGCAGAGGCAATCTGGAACACGTGTCCCGTCGTGGGCTTAAAACAAATAAAAAAGGAACCGAGCTACACATATTCAAACATTAATTAACGTGTCTACGACATTGTTCACAAGCACCACCCATATTCCTGTGAACACGCGACCTCTGAGCACGGCTCTTCAACGCACATGTTGTATGCAGAACTTGCGTATGGTGTAGTCCACGAGGACCGTGAAGTCTTCCACCGCCACCCTCACGTTCCCGTAGCTCCAGCAGCCCTGATCGGGCCAGTACTGGTAGCACTTGTCCTGGGGAGAGATGACAGAATAAAGTCCTCCTGTACCAACCAGTTGTTCCTCTGGAACGTATTCAAAGCTTTCCTAAACTGGCTCGAGTCAAATCAGGGTTCTTACACATTTTGACGAATGGATTTCCATGACTTTTCCATGACTATTTCATGACTTTAAACCAAATTTCCATGACCAAACTGAAATCTCTGTATAAAGATGAACAATTTAGAACATGTTGCGTATTGAGAGCATATGCCGGCTTATATTTTGAGCGTCTTTCTTTAAAAAACATATTAATTATTTCAAACTCGGCGTAAATGAACATGTGATGATAACACATTTCCATGACTTTTCCCAAACTTTTATGATTTACGTTTTTTCCATGACATTTCCATGACCGTACGAATCCTGTCAAATGCCCGACTTGAGCATTACTAATGGTAATTATGCCTCAATTCCACAGCCAGTCAGTCCAGATTAGTAAAAGAGAAGTCAATAGAAGTCAATAGAAGACCTCGCTGGGTGGTTGTGATACTGCCGTGGAGGACCTCATTACACATTATGTAGACATCGACTTTCACATGCCGATTAAAATTTCCGCCAATTCTCTTCGTATTGATCTGTTTCTCCTTCCTCCCTCTCTCCTCTCGTTCAGAGAGGGAGTTCTGATTCATGTGGTTCACAATAAAAGACGGAGCTATTATGGCCGAGACAACAGGTGTCAGAGGTCGAGCTTAAAGGTGTGAAATTAAGAATGTAATTAAGCTGCACGGTATCACCTTTGGCCATAAATAATGTGTTCTATTTGAAGCTCATTTGAACTTTTTGTGATGCTCCATTAATGAGAAAATTACTTTTTCTTTGTCCCCGTAACAGGAGGATCAGAGTCGAAGGCCGACTGGAGAAGAAACCCTGGAGCTCGTTTACGTTCATGGAGCCGACACGCGTTTTAAGAAAGAAGAGATCACTCACTTCTTTCCTTTCTTTCAGATTGGTCAGCATGACAATAGTCGCTACTTTCTGCTCCCAAATCGTCCTCCAGAAATCTGCTACGGTGTCTTCTTTTGGACCTGTGAGACAAAATGTTTAGAATACCACATGATTTATCAAGACATCAGAATAATACTGATTACATAATTATGGATTTCATTTCCAAGTGCACGATATCTTACCTTGTGCTGCTATGAATTTGTTCTTTTCCGTGTAACCCTGTTGAAGATGAATATGAAGTTAATAAAGTGTGTGAATATACAGATCCAGAGCAGCCACTGAGGAGCTTTGGGGTGAGGTCGTCTCTTTAACGTTTCCAAGGTCAAGACTTTGAGGCCTTCACGCCGCGTGGAGTTATGTCGATATCTCAGGAAGGCCTGGAGGGAATATCTTTAAATTGGGCAAAAACGACCACCTGGACTCAAGAATGAACCAATTCGATTGTGTAGGTCAAAGGTCAAGGTCACTGTGACTTCACGTCTCTCTCATTCTATGATATCTCAGAAATGCCTTGAGACCATTTTTTTTTTATTCTTCACAAAAATCCATTTGGACATTTGAACTGAATCAATGTTGGTGGTCAAAATAAGATAAAATAAATATAGGAAATATTACAGTCTCACAGTGATATTTTGGAGACAGATGTAAACTGCAACGTGGCTGGATGGAAGAGACATTGAATATTTTATTCTAGCTTTAAATAAATTATAAAAAAATATTTTAAACCAAATTTAGTAACAACATGGAGCAGAAGTCCTTACAAATACTCGTAAGAAAAAGAGAAAATTGTTACCAACCATCAACCTGATTTATCAAATTCAATCCAAACAAATTGAAGCATTATTGTGCTACTGTAAGCGTTGACATTTTACAAATGAATGCATCGTGTTCAGCAGAATGAAAAATAAAAAAAAAACACACAACTCACATCAATGTAAGAAGCATTCACATAGTCTGAACAGGGATTCCCATCCAGCTGAGTCAGCACCACTCTTGAATGATCATCTGTTGGTGAAAATACCATCAGAAAGTATAAAGTGTTACACAATATGTAATATTACTCTGACTAAACACGATTACAGATCATATAACACGGAGAGAAATAAAGGGATGAATTGACCTTTTGGGAAATATGTGTATTTGCTTTCTTGCCGAGACCTAGATAAGAAAATAAATAATGCTTTTATGTCTGAACGGTAAATATGAAGCTACATCCACCATAAAGACCGGAAATAATTGGAAACACGGCAGTCTCCGCCGGTTGCCTGGCAACTGCTCCTGGCAAACAAATTGTCCGGCACGTAATTAGCCATTTTACGGGAGGTTTAGTTTTGCAAATGTATGTGTACCGTGTTGTTTTCCCCTCTTACAGGGGGTTATTAGTGGCTTACAAATCGTTGTATTCCAAAGTTGTGACAATGAGGAGGAGGGTACGCAACGCAGTCGCCGTATCGGTCATCACAGCCATCCACAAGTATGGCGGCATTGGAAAATTAATATCATAAAAGAAAATTATCACTGGTATCCCGTTTCATCCTGTGACCTTCAAATGTACAAACATATTTTACCATTGGGGTCAATTTAACCGCAGCAATTAAAACCTTAAGAAAATTATTAGAATTAATATTGTTTCCCAAGTTTAAGTGTCAGGTACTTTATGTTTGTTTGTTGACTACCTAAATAGCCCTTTCAATAAATAAATAAAAAAGTTGATATTTCTTATATGTTTTACACAGTGAAACACAGCCTGGGGTCAAATTGACCCTAAAGAACACCGATGCGTACAAGTTGTGTTCAGGACAGTGAAAACATATCATCATGTGAATGTTATGTTTTCCCAGTTGTCCCCAATAAATTAGGAAAAATCATGAAATATGAAGCAAAAAACTTGATGTTAATAATTTTTTCAGACACGTTAAATATTGAATAGGGTCAAATCGACCCCAAAGGTAACAGGAGGGTTGAAGATCAGAATGCACAGGTAAGGAACATGTAACTACGCAGATAAATATTAATGAGACAGATGAGGGAAAGGAACTGCAACTGTATGAAGAAAGAAGGGTGAAGAAGCTCTCGGGACTGAGGCGTTTCATTGTGAATGAATCTTGAGCTGAAACTCACAGAGGATCAAAGACACGCAGGAAACTGAGCGCTGGGTGTGAATCTAAATAAAATCTTGTGGCTACAGAACAGAAAGTCAACTCACAAGGAAGGATGTTGGGGTATCTGTTCTTCTCCTTGTTGTCGTCCTTGTTGGCCTCCTCATACGTCCCTTGGGCATTACCCCCTGGCAAGGACTGCAAAGCAAGATTACAGTTATCAGGGTTCTTACACCTTTTGATCGATGGATTTCCATGACCTTTCCATGACTATTCCATGACTTTAAACCAAATTTCCATGATCAAACTGAAATCTCGGTATAAAGATGAACAATTTAGAAAATGTAGCGTATGGAGAGCGTACGCCGGCTTACATTGAGCGTCTTTCTTAAAAAAATCATATTTTAATTATTTCAAACTCGCCGTAAATAAACGTGATTACAACAAATGTCCATGACTTTTCCAAAACTTTTACGATTTCAGTTTTTTCCAAGACTTTTCCAGGCCTGGAAATGACCATTTGAAAATTCCATGACTTTTCCAGGTTTTCCATGACCGTACGAACCCTGAGTTATGTTCGACACAACCTCCCATACGGACTAAACTACCGTGAGCCGTGCATTGTGACCCGCTGAGAGTCGGCTTGGTTCAGCCTCGATGTGGGCACTTCCCTCACTTCCCTCACTACCTACAGCAAACAGTCCATTAAGAGAAGCTTCAACTTCCTCTGTTTGGGCTGGCAAACTGAATCAAATGATATTTAAATGTTACATGAACCATGAGTCATGTATATTTTCACTCAGTCATAGCCACACATACCCAAAAGGGTATTTTCCATGGGTGTGCGGTTGTGTGTCATAGACAAGTATTTTTTTTGAAATATAAATACACATGTCTGAATCTTCTGCCTTCTCATGAACACAGAGCTTATGAAGACAAAGAAATACAAAAAATTAATGTTTTTTGACATTTTGGAAATGCAAAGTTATTTTATCGTTTACCGTACTTAAATAGAATTAAATAGAGCTTTAAAAAAGGCCAACACAGATGTTGCCACTTCTTAGTGTCTCAAGTGAGTCAAACGCAGTTCTAACTCACACTCTTTTAAAGCTTATTTTCATTATAAATTATGAAAAATGACTATAACCCCAGATGACGGATGAGAACCAAGAAGAGGGGATGCTTACGTTATACTCCTCCCTGAAGAGCTTGCCGTCGTCGGCCGAGCGGAGCCTCTGCTCGTCCTCCAGGTGGTCCACTGGGATGGGGAAGTAGGTCTTGGAGGCCGAAGGAGATCTGGGCAGAAGAACCACCGTCTGTTGCTCTGTGGGGAGAACCGTCACTGGTTTTATGATCCCCACTGGACACGAGGTGAACTATACGCCGTGTTCGAGAAGACAAGGGCCTTTTTTAATTATTTAATTAATGATCGGCTCAGAGAAATTATTGGGTTTTAAAAGACCTGTTGGTTCCCAACCAGATGACACGCCTATCTAACACTAGTTGGAACAATAATGTTTTCATACCACTAAATGTGCTCTCGCCGTTTGTTCAAATATTGATATTTACAACTACTTGCGGTGGCAGAAGGACGTTGCAACCATTTACATTGACATCAGGACAGCAGAAAGTCTAAAAGCTTCCGCCAGAAACTGAAAACGCACCTTTTCCGACTACATCTGGATTAAAACACAGATTAGCACTTCAGTGGCCCTTAAATGGCTCTTATTATGGTACTTTTGACTATGTTGAGGAAATGTTACTTTCTGTATTCTTGTTGTTCTTAGTTTGTACTCTAGGTTGAAATGCACTTATTGTAAGTCGCTTTGGATAAAAGCGTCTGCTAAATGACATGTAATGTCATGTAATTTAACCGTTAGCTGAAAACAACCATTTATCCATTTCTGTGTCAGCTGGCTCTCTAGTTTTCACTCAACCTCAGTAGCAACAGGCTCATATATACCTGCTAGGACTCCATATGCGGACATACACTTTAAATCACACCAAAAACCCTGGTTTGGAATCACTGAATTTGACAATCCGCTTATTGAATTACTCCGCAAGGATCTTCACAAGCAGCTCATCAACAGACCAAACTGTCTTCAAATCTTATATTCGCCTATAAAAATATGGGTGTAAGTATTCTCGATGATCACCGAACATCAGCAGGAGTTGGAGAACCAAAGGACCCCGGGGAGGAGCACCATGTTGGGAGGTTTCTGAACCGAAACTAAAGCATTTCTGTTAGCGCTCAACATTTTGTGAGTGTTAGTGTTATGAGGCGTGATACCGCCACCCTGTTTTGTGTACTCCTGACCTGGTGGAACTGTGACTCAGTACTGTATCCAAACTCTAAAACACAACACAAGTCAGCGCACACACACACACAAACGCACACAGGGTCACAAAGGCAAAACATTAAACGCTATTAAATAGAACATGTGATTACAGTTACTATGCACCGGAATAGGACACGTCTGAAATGTGTCATGTGGGTGATCACTGTAATCAGCGGCTCGGATAATACCTTCCCATTTGCTCTTGTTTGTTACTACAGTGGGCGTGCTGTGGGCTTTACAGCCACGTATCCTTGCTGCCTTCCTCTCTGCAAGAATACAACTTGCTATGCACTTTATCATCGTGATATCAAATAAGAGACGACTTCTCTTCTCCTCGATGTGTGGCACTTCCTGGAGAGCCTTATAGCTGTTAACACACTTCACACTTGAACATGCAGAGTCTAAAAGCATCATCATGGTGATAGCATCACATTGCTGTTCCTCATTACATTACATGTCATTTAGCAGACGCTTTTATCCAAAGCGACTTACAATAAGTGCATTTCAACCTAGAGTACAAACTAAGAACAACAAGAATACAGAAAGTAACATTTCCTCATCATAGTCAAACTACAAAAGTACCATAATAAGAGCCATTCAAGTGCTACTAAAGTGCAAGTCTGTGTTTAATCCAGATATAGTCGGATATACTCATATTAACGACAGGAAGTACACAACCACAATGCAGTGGTGGGATAACCTGCACACGCATATAGTCGGATATACTCATATTAACGACAGGAAGTACACAACCACAATGCAGTGGTGGGATAACCTGCACACGCATAACGCCGGTGCCTTTCAACCCTCCAATGCACAACATTACCTTGTTCCTCCAAGATGCCATTCGGTATCTTCTTGTCAACTGTTGTAACGACTGCTTTTCTCTGGTTTTTCAACCTGCAAGAAATACAATAAAAATTTGAATAACAGAAGATTCAATGATGCCGTGCTCTTTTTTAACTCGGGGCTTCAACATGAAACTTGAAGATCTCCCAATTGATGGTCGCCATGAAGAAAAAAAACATTCAACCTACCATCTAAAACTCGAAAACGTAGTCTTTCTCATTAGCTGAAGTCTTGGAAAAAACTTTGTTCTAGCGGTGCCGAATTTGTTCTCTTTTGTTGCCCAAATGACGTCCACTGTCACAGCCCGACTGCCTGCTCTGGTCTCTCTAAGCACGAGAGGGAGTCAGCTAGCAGCACTTCCTGGCGGGGCTCCGCCTCAATGACTAAAGGAGGAAGTGTTCGTCACCCTGGCATCACACGGCCAGTCAGCGAGGCCCTTGGGAGGGCGTGAGGTGAGGTGGGTGAGTCCTTTGCGAAGGGCGGGAGATTTTACCTGAGGAAGTACCAGGCTAGCAGCGCGATGATGAGCAACAGCAGGGACAGGACCAGCACGGTGGGGAGGATGTGCTGGCTGTGGGATGTCACGTCTTCTGAGGAAGGAGGAGAAGCGAGAGCCGGGGGGTCAGCGGGCGCTGGCAACAAAGAGAAGCAGGAAGAGGTAGCGAGGCCGACGATATATATACGTGCAAATGCATTCACTTGTTTGAGTCTCGTGTATATTGCATTAACTGATAACAACTTTTTTTTTAAATCAATACTTGGCCCATTTGGTGCTCTCATCCGCTTTCAGGCCTGATTGAATAACTGGCCTCTGCAGTATTTTGTCTACAGAGATAAGACTCAGCTCATTTCGGATCGTCTGTCTGACAGAAAAAGAGAAGCTCAAAGTGTGAAGACTCAGCCAAGAGTCACCGCCACGCAGCCAACGATTAGCTTTGTCTATAAAGACGCACAATGAAGCCGTAAATTACAGCTGCTGAAGTTCATTGTCATCCGGTAATAACAGGGCTGTAGAAAAGTGCTATTATCAAGCAGGAAGACACTTCATAATCACATCTTAGGGAAAAGTGATGACTGCAGCAGTTGGCAATGGGATTGTTTTTTTTTTTCTATCTCCAATTGTTCAAAGTTGTTTAGTCTCACATGCCGAGGAGGTGCATTGCCCCCGGTATTACGCCTACCGTGTGTGTGGTTGCCATTGCCGCTGGAATTGGATGTTGTTGTGGTTGCCACCAAAAACAGAAGTGGGACCATTGTGGCTGCAGGAAAAAAAAGAAAAAGAAGGAGGGCATTGAATTTCGTGGCGGACATGCAAAGTAAAGACTCATGTGAACATGGCCGCTGGATAATATCCCCGTTTAGGGAACACAAACACTTTTGACAGATCTGAGGCATATTTATTTATTCATGACTGTTGCTTTCAGGAATGTGCTCATCGGTGCAAAGTTCACGGAGACACAATGGAACAACACACTCCCATCCTGGTTATTCATTAGCCTTGTCATATAGTGTACAGTGCAATGCCTAACATGTCCACACGGGGGCACAATAATACAATATTTGAGAAACAAGGCGGCCACAATAGCACCCTCACCAACCCATTGAGAAAAAAATGTCAAAAGATAACATCCAGGCCAAGGAAACATCCGTTTATCTCTTTCTAATTCAACAGAAGAAAAAAAACATGTGTCCACAAAAAACATTCTTGTAACTATTCCGTGCTTACCTAGTATAATACTCCCTACTGCTGTATTCAGGTGCATGCTCACGCTGTAATTGGTGCATTATCAGATTGAGCTTAGAGAACGAGAGGGAATGCCACTCTGATCAATTGTTGAGCTGATAACAGCTGTTTTCCAACAGCCGTTTCCGTGGCAATGCCATGATGAAATGTGTGATTTCCAGGGTCTAGTGTGTGCAGGGTCTTAGTGAGATTCACGCCCACACACACACACGCATGCACAAGAAGCCTGGTTGGAATCTAGACTGGAGGAGGCTTAACACCTACACCCTCATGCTTTACTCTTTGCCACCTCCCCTCCTCCTATTTGATAACCTCCCCCCAACACAAGCACTCATTCACACACACACACACACACACACACACACACACACACACACACACACACACACACACACACACACACACACACACACACACACACACACACACACACACACACACACACACACACACACACACACACACACACACACACACACACACACACACACACACACACACACACACACACACACACACACACACACACACACACACACACGCACACGCACGCACGCACGCTCTGTCCAGAGCTCCCACACACAGTGACATCCAGGAGCCTCAGCCGAATGACTCTGATCATTCCTTCTCCCGGGAGCAGAATGCTGAGGCCGGAGGATAACGGAGCATCTCGGATCGATTCTAGCGTTTGAGCATTCACAATGGGTTTCACATCACATCGATTGACACACCTCACTTCGTTTGAAACCCGCTAGCACGGTTTGAAAACCAATAAGCCTCGAGATGTTTGCAATTTTAACAAAACTTGGGTGCCCAAGCCATGCGCAGCAGCACAGAGCTGCTATCCCCGTAATGAAGCAGAGTGGAGTGTGCTTTGTCTGCCCAAGGCTGCAGGTGCGTGTGCGTGTGTGTGTGTGTGTGTGTGTGTGTGTGTGTGTGTGTGTGTGTGTGTGTGTGTGTGTGTGTGTGTGTGTGTGTGTGTGTGTGTGTGTGTGTGGTGCTTTGCAGCTGTGGTGAAGTGAAAGCCCAGGCCAAGAGCAGAGTCAATGAAGACACTGTGTGCCGAAGCCTCCGCGCCGTGCCGCAGTGTCCTGTGATGTGTCCAGACAGGACACTGGAGGAATGTGGACGCAGCAGAGCAGAGACACGGCTCTGCAGCCGGGAGAGCGGCAGCAGAAGGTCCAGGTCAATAATATTTCCTGGAGCGATTAATAAACCCTGACATGTCCCCCCTCTCCGTTGCATGGAGGAAGACTGATGAGAGAATTCTAATGAGAGAAGAGAAGAAAAGAGGAGTGGCGTGCTTCTCTCTTCTGCTCTCTTACATTTACATATATGTTGTGTATATGCTGTGTATATATACATATATATTTTATATTTCACACTGTCACTTTCTTTCTTTCTTTCTTATATTTTATTGTGTTTAGTTTTATCGGTGCTGCTTCTGTTGTCAACTAATTTCCCCTTGGGGATTAATAAAGTATATTTCTATTCTATTCTTTCCATTCTTCTTCTCTTCCCTCTTTTAAGGCTCTCTCTGGGAGGTTATCGAGCGAGTGTGTGTACACACACAGCGTGTGGATCTTTCGGGCAGCGCTCTGTGTATGAGGCTTGAGGTTTTTGCGATGTGAAAAGTCACTCATGGTGCCGTTTGGGACTTTCCGCTACACGGGCCGCGATGAATTTTCACGTATGCGGGGTGCGTTTGTTTATTTGTGCGTAGGGCGGCTCGTCGGGGACAGCCAGCAGACGGCTCACAGCGAGGCCTGAGGCGGCGTCTTGTTGCAAAGCGCTGCAACTTCTTCTAAGCATCCCTCCGCTGCCGGCTTCCTCTTTCCCCTCCGTCACCTCTGGAGATGTCGCCCTGTCCCTGGGGCTTCGAGGGCCGCTCCTCCACCGCGCTTCAGCTTTCCCAGCTCGTCACCGCTGTGCTCTCCCGCCTGACCTCTTCGGCATCTCCGAGGAGAACGCCGACTTCCTTTCCTCCGTCTTTGAGGGGAAATGTCCATAGCGTAACTATAAATAACGCCGCTTCCTATTCCTCGGGATATCTTATCTCCACTTCTCCGTTTCTCCTCACTCGGCATAAAGCTCAGTCTCACACTCGGGGCAAAGAGCTATTATCCTCACATTGTGTCTTCCGTCATCTGAGTATTCTTGTTTCTCCATTCAGCACAGCACAGCTATCCACCAGCAATCAGCCATGATGAAAATAGGTCATGGGAGATGTCAGCTCTGAGGAAGCCTTAAGGCGTCCTTATTTTTCGAGAGGGAACATTTGCGAGTATCTTTTGAAAAGGGTATTGTCCTGACCAGCTGGACAGCCAGTTATTTATGTGTATGCAAGTCCAGAGTTATCCAGCATAGAGTTCCCTCGGTCTCACAGTGGGTCAGTATCGACCCGGGCAGCCTCAACGGTATTGACTGGACCTACCACACCAATTAAATACAATTAAATTAGACCACTTAAACCACTGCAGTTAGCAACACATCAGCATATAAACGGATATTTTCAATTAAATTGTATTAAGTAAATCTTATCTTATACCTACATACCAGATATACATTAAAAGTTATCAGAATGTACTCATTCATCTTGTCCTTTCTATAATTTCTAAGTTAGCCAAATCAAAAATGTTTTTTTTATTTCAAAATTCCCTTCATGTATTTACAGTATTGACTTTGAGTTGATTGCATTGTGATTATCAAATTGATATCCTGTTACTTCATTTAGTTTTGTGCAAATTGAATTAAAAAAATAAATAAATCTGCACATAAAAAGGGAAACATTTATACTGTTTGGTTTCAATATTGCAATATTGCACAGAAACCGATCAGAATGAGGTTATCTCTCCGTCAGCATATTGGGAGAACTTGTTTTCATACAAACAATCTTTGTGCTTCATTTAACTGTATTAGAATAAGAATAACATCACAGTTTCACCAGATGCATTAAGAGCCCAACGACACAGGAAGAGCCACAGACTCAAACCTTAATATATGTATTTTATTTTCTCGCCATACCAGAAGCGTTCACCTGGCCCTGCTTACACATCGTGTATGACAACACCTCAGCCGCTGTCACGTGTTCATAGAGACCTCCAGCACCTGGTCTCCCTGTGTGACTCACAGCTCTGACTCCACTAATTACAACCTGCCACCTTTGAATACCTGCAATCCCGACAGCATACAAACAAACAGAAATGTGGACGCGCACACACACGCACACACGCCAGAATAATATCACAATGCAACAGAGAATACAAGCAGGCCTCTCTTTGCTTCTTTATCCTTGCTCCAGACATGAAGAAGGTAGAGTGGGAATTCTGACTGGAACAAACTGAATCTTGTTATTTTTAGCCCCATCCAGAAAGCAGATAAATGTATCTGCCCGACAGTGTTTTGTTTGTGCGGATGAGCTACACCTCCCGGCGGTCTTCTGTTTTCATTGTGCTGTGCTTCTCTGTTCTCTCATTCTTTCAGTCTGTGTTGTGAAAAGTGACATGTTGACACTCTTTCAGAGCTCCAATGTTGTCACACTAATTAGCACCAGAAACTTAACCATACAAATTGTAACAATGAGAAGATGAGACCTCTGACTGGGAACATGGTGTTCCGCTGCAGTGTGTCGTCCCCGGGACAGAGCCCTGTCACATCCACTGGACGTGGTTTCTCTGGGCTCAGTCGCTCTGTCCTTTCCAATACGTCAGATGGGGAATTTGTAAAATGGGTTTTGGGTGTCGGGGCAATATGACAAAGAGAGGGCAGTAGGTACATAGTGTCCTCCGAGGAAACCGCCGCCAGACTATTTAACCTTTAGGCAACACACACATACATACATATATATATATATATATATATATATATATATATATATATATATATATATATATATATATTTTGAAACCTGCAAAATGGCTTATTAGAGGAAAAGAAAACAGTAACCTTCAGCCTTCTTTTTCAGTTCCTCACAGAATTAGAAGAAGACGGATACTATTTATTTCCAAGTAGATATGAAGCATTAAGGCTGGGACCAAGGCAAAACAGCTAGTTTGGCTCTGTCCACGTATACCAGCTACCAGTAGCTCTAAAAACTGGACTAATCGACATGTTCCATATTTATTTAATCCATAAAACGTGGAAAAAGCGACACGCTGTGGCTACATGCACACAGAAACGTGTATTATGATTAATGTGGCTCGGCAGATAAAGTGGCTGTTTGATCATGGTAAATATATCAGTAACAACTCATATCAGGTATTCTTAAAGCCTTATTGTGTACTGTATGTATATGAAGAAAGCTACAAGAGCGGATCAGTGTGGTAGTGAGTCATATTGTGGTTGGGTGCTAAAATATGTTTGTTTCTCCAACTACAGACACAGGTGTCAAATTAGATCCGTCATGTTTGGTTTCCATGGCAGAAAGGTGTAGACGACGTGGGAGATTTGTTAGGGAGAGGGTGATCGTGTGTGTTGTGCAGCATGTGTGTTTTCACAATGTGTTGCACAGCGCTACAGGCTCGTTAACGCGTTTGCACAATAACACAAAGTACAAAGCTTTCAATAAACTTGCAAAATCATAAAAAAAGGGATCAAGTTGCATTATGGGGGGAGAAGATTGCAATGCTTTTTGCATCATGACCCATTTTACTGGGTTAAAAATCAGGATATGTGTGTTTAGGTGCGTGTATAGGTGCAGTCGTCTGGCTCGGCGAAATGAGGTGACCTCTTTTTATTTATTTTTATGTATTTATTTTCCTATACTCTAGGACTAGGTGGGTGTACCAGTGGGAGGGGTGGGTGGGGGGTATGTTGTATGTTTGGGTATGTCAAGAAAAAGATGGAAATGTCAGTTGAAATGCATGTTTACCATGTTATGTGTCTACCAACATTTCTAAATAAAAAGAAATATATATATATATATATATATATATATATATATATATATATATATATACATACACACACAAATATAAAAAAAATCAGGATACCTCAGCCTCTGCTGAAATGTATATTTCTTAAATGCATCTCCCATGAGTCCCCTAACTTTTCTGAAATGACATACAAAACCACTGTACTCTTGGAGCTTTCGTTTTGACCAGAAGACTGCAGGAAGTTTACAAGTTGTTGCTTTCTATTTCAGTTGTCCGTCCACATGTCCGCGCGCTGCTCTCTCTCGTCTCGCTGCTCTCAGCCTTTGGGGAGCGGCAGTGTGTCGGCCTCGGCCGGGTTAGCTATTTAAAGCCCCGTGCACTACATTCAGTCTGAGCCGAGGACATGGAGCTGGCTGCTCATCTGCTCTCACAGATGTGCGACTGCTTCCAAAACCACGTAGCCTCGTCGGAGGAGGTGATCAGGGTTGCCCTTTTCTGTAGACTACGTCAATCTCAATTCAGACTGTGACAAACTATTCATTTGTAAAGAGTACACTTTAAGAGACAATTTAGCATGCATGGGTTAGCTAGTTAACTTTGGTATTTTTCAACCTCTTATTTTCCCAAATTACATTACATTACATTACATGTCATTTAGCAGACGCTTTTATCCAAAGCGACTTACAATATGTGCATTAAGTGCAAATTAAAAGTCTTCTCGAGCGCCTGCTTGATCCAGTGTTTTTGTTATGGAGACCAATAAAGTCCGTCCTCCGACACAACTAAGCGTCAACAACCTCTCTCTCTCCAGCTCTCAAACTTCCCTCTTCCGGTAACAAGTCACATGACAGAAACAAACAGGAAAAGAAAAGAACATTTCTTTTTAGGGTCCTTTCCATAATGTTGTCAGAGACTTATGATAACAATCTTTAAAAAACAAGCTCTTAAGTGGATGTACATTGATAGTGAGGAGTTTCCCCGAGTGCCATTTTTAACCGTTTGGTGGCATCGGTCTGCGTCGCTCTCGCTCATTACTGGTGCAATTTAAAAAAAATCCCTATTAGTCACAAAAGGGTTGAAAATGGGTTGAAAGATTAAGCAACTTGAAAGTTTATTTGAACCCGTCGGTGCCTTTAATGGAGATTAAAGACAAAATAGATTAAACTAACTATTATAATGGATGATATAAATTGAATACGAGTAGGTTTAATAATAAAATAACTTTTTTTTCGCATACACAAGACTATAATTATTATCAGTAGTACAGTCACACTCTGCAGTGTAGCACCAGTCAAAGCAGCATTATACAGTAACAACTCTGCAGCACTGGACTCCTCCCCTCCTCCGCTCCTCCGCTCCTCCTAGCATCGTCATTAATCAATTCCTGCCTCCTTCCAGGGCGCCCAGATGCCATAGCCGTGGTAATGACCTTGGAGACCCGCTGGCTCCGCTCTGCAGCGTCAGCCCGCCACCTCTTTGGGAACAAACGGGGCATTTCGCCACAGAGATCTTCGCTGAATGTGGGAGAAAATGCATGTGTGTGTTGAAATATGGGCAACTATCTTTGCATGCGGGAGAAAAAATGAATAAAAGAACTGAGAGAAGAAGAATAAAAAAGATGTTCACCACTGCTAGGGAAATAAATAAAAGAAAAAGCTGTGGTTGGTGGCAGGTTCAGGCCATAACGTCCTGTTGGTATATGGCGGTGCGGCCACTGAAAGCACTGCCATTAGCGACGTCCTCACCGTAAATAACAGCTTTTAGCTGCTGCATATTAGTTTAAAATAACCACGCTGCTGGATGAGAAGCGATTATTGATAATCCTCTTAAAAACATTCCAGCCACAACAATTGAGAGCAGCTCTCGTTTAGTGTACAAGTCGAGGCCTTCAGCATTTAAAAGCTACTGTCACGTTCTGGTGAGGCGTGGAAACCAATAACCTAATTGGTAGTAAATATTTACTCTGCACTCGCAAGCACTACATCTGAACTGGGACTTGGTCGGCTCGTTTGATTATCATTCTGTCTGTGTGTTTGCGCGTGTGCATATATGAGAGAGAGAGGGGGGGGGGGAAGAGAGAGATAGAGAGAGAAAAAAAAAAGAGTCTCTCAGACACACACACACACAGTCACTGTAAAGGAGCCAGAAGGGTTTTACATCACTTCAGATCCACATATTTACACGTTTGCACAAGCATACATTTCTTTCCCAAATTGGCTCACAGTTGGCATTCATAGCTAAACTGCAGAGCTCCTTGGCACAAAGTCCACACACCCGCGTACAACCAAATCCACAACCACTTCAGCTCGGGATCCCTGGGAAACCTGTGTGCCAACAAGGCCTGTTGCAGGACCACCGTGCCAGAAACCATTCTACTGGTGGTTCATCATCTGTGTGTGGGGACAATCCCCTCCCCTTTGAGGGTCTCATCATGTCCTCCAGGTCCCTTACACGTCCATACCTGACGGGATTGAACACCGAGTCGTTCATCTTTCTGCCACCTTGACACCTCTGGGATTTACCTCCTCCCATCTGTCAATTATTCAGAGGTAGAGCAATTATGGCCTGGAACCAGAGTCGCCGATAGCTGGAGTAATGCGCGGCAGCTGGGCTGGAAGTGACGAAACCACCGCTGTGACACTTCTCATTATCACCCAGCACTCTGTGATTACCGGCACTGTGCTGTGAGGTATTAGTGAGAGAGACATGTGGAGAAGGAGGAGAAGAAGAAGACGCTCCTAGAAGACGCTCCTTTTCAAACCAGTCAATAAACAAAAATGTGGCGCAAATTGGAGACGCTAAATATCCTCCCCGCATTCGCATCTTCTTCTCAAGCGTGCACACACACGAGCTAAAGAATGCTAGTGTACTACGAAATGAAAAATAACATTGAGTGAGCATTGAAAATAATAAACTGTGATTATCGACAACGAACATAAGCTGTAGAAACGACTCTGCAGGCAGACTCTCCTGTATGGACCTGAAGCTCACCCTCTGTTTGCAGTTATATATTTCATTTAGTCTGTATGCTTTTACGTTGTGTCTCAGACATGTTTTTATTCTGTCCATTTTAACATTGTTCTTCCTTATTTTATTTGCTTTGTCTGTAGATTGTATTTTCAATTCAATTCAGTTTATTTGTATAGCCCAATTTCACAAATTACAAATTAGTCTCGGAGTGCTTTACAATCTGTACACATAGACATCCCTGCCCCAAAACCTCACATCGGACCAGGAAAAACTCCCAAATAACCCTTAATGTATTTGTATCTTATGTTTTTAGGTTTGTTCTTAACATCAGCATCATTGGGACTACAAATGAAAAATAGCCTCTTGGCTAACTCTGGCACATTTACTGAAATGTTGTTAACAATGTGCACTGACCCTTATTAAATAAAGACAGTTAACACTCACGTGTGTCCGTTTGTTTCAATATCATAGGTGAGTAAATGTACACGGCACTATAACCGTCAATCTTCATACCGTGACTGTGTATCGTGAGAACATAATACCGTTAAAACTTCATTCTCTTTGTCCTTGTCGGTGATAGAGACCGTCACCAACAGCCATTAGAGTCACTGTAACAAACATGTAAATGAGGCACAGATGCAGTCATTTCATTTTGAAAGTACCACGTTTTTATCAGGCCATTTTATGGATATGAGTTTGATTAGTCTGTGTGGTTCCTTCGATGCAGACGAATAAGCCATTCAGCATCCACATCTTTCCTGATATTAAGCTTACACATCAGAATAAATCTGAAACAATAAACAAGATGATGACAGGTGGTCACATAACGGGTAAATCAACTCACCATAAATCCATCAGAGGTCCTTTCTAGAAAGTTTTCATGGTCAATAAAAAGGATTAAACGGATTAGAATGTGGTTATACGTAGAATCATAACCGCTGACTCAGATGTCGTCTGGCACCTTTGGTTTTAGAGCGTATTAAGACCAACCGCACTGCCTCCCCTGAGAGTGTATGGCTCATTCTATATGGCATCTCACTCAAGGATATTGACAAATCCTGCGGGGTAAAACTTCCCTCAAATGAATGTGAATTAATTGCAGTGTCAGTGCCTGTATGGATGACAAGCCACACAGCGTTTCTGCTGCCACAAGATTTATGTAACACCAGTGCTGACGCAGAGACTGGGGCTAAACAGATCTGGCCCCCTCTTACGGTCTCCCTGGGGTGAGACGGAGGGGTGAGACGGAGACGGAGGGGGGGGGGATCTTGCATTGAACCCCCATTTTAGAGATAGCCACAGTCATTCGGGATCTGTGCCAGTCAGACAAGATCCAGCCCCCAAAATATCCTTCCGTTCCCGGAAGAGAAGGACGGGGAGGAAGAAGTGATAAGCGCTTCTGCGGGAGAACAAAAAGCCACTTGATTCTGAGGGGAGGAGAAGAGGAGGAGCGGAGACGCGGGGATAAGTGAACGGCCCAGCGCTGCTGCTCTGCAGAGATAGAGCAGACCCGTCTGCTCGGTGCAGGCGCATACCATAAAACACTCCTGTGGCTCTTTCAGAAGAGATGTGAGGACTGGACTCTCACACGTCCCCAGGCTGTCTGCACAGGAAGCAAGTTTTTACTGTCCAACGGCTCCGGTTTCCAGAGCAAAACCGCAGTATCACACTTCATCTCCCAGAATAGGAACACGCCCATCCAACGCTCCCTTATCACAAACCCAACGACAACAGGCCGGACAAACAAGAGGGGAAAATCATAGCTCTCATAGTCCACAGCAGCCTGCCTCCTATAGGAGGAACTAGACGTGATAGCACAGTAATTAAGTACACAAACTCAAACCTAAACATTTTTCAAAATCCTCCTTTGCAGGATCCCGGACCCGGCAATACTTTGTTGATTAAGTTTGTTTAACCCTGTTGTTTAGCCTGTTCTGTATGAATATGAGTCATTCACTGGGGCCTTGGGCACCATAGTGAGCAGCATTGTCCTTCCTCCTAAGCAGCCTTGTTACACAAATGAGAAAAGACACACACCATATGGAGAGCAAATGACTGTCCAACGCCTCTCGGAGAACTCGCTGCCCTCTTGAGAAAAAGGAAGTGCAACATCCAGTTTGCTGATAAAAGCCCTGCGAGACGGGCCGGCCTGCAGGGAGAGGCTGGACCCACCACTAACTGCTCCTGAAGGAGGCAGGCGATCTGAAAACATAGTCATGCACACCGCTCGGAGGTTGTATAGAGGGAGGAATGAAGTGGAGGAGGAGAGGAGATGTTAGGTATCATCAACTCTTCAGACAAATATTTTTGACCTGCGCGGCCACGAGGGTCAAAAGCTCAGCTCTGCTGATACCTATGAGACCAGAAGAATAAACTACACCGTAGAACTAAACTGAAATGGATCACATTTGTTTGCCCCAAGGAGCTGACTGATAGAGTTTCCTGAAGAAGTTAACGCAGTACCTGAAATACCTTTTTATACCTCACATTATTAGCTTTTTTGCAGTTGGGGTAACGAAACCCGGCCGACACTCCGACACAAGGGAAGCTGTGAGCCCTATTTCTCAGAGGTGTATACACAAATTAAGGTTGAAGAGCTACAGGGGACTGCTGCACTGTGTAAAGCAGGGCTATTCAACTTCAGTAGCAAGTGGGCCGAATAAGAAAATCAAGGGGGGTGTGAGGGCCGCGCAGAATATTGATAAAAAAAATGTCAGCGTGAAAAATACAATGTGTGGCGGGAGTGTGGGAGTTAAGACCGAAATGCGTGAGTCTCACGCTCAATGCGTGACACTTGAGAGCCCTGCAGACAACTTCCCGACGCTTCGGCTTTGAGAGACGTGTTGCAGCTTAACGGTAGCGTCAGCTAGCGCCGGTGTTTCAGTGGTCAGACCAGAGCGAGGGGAGGAGTCACGGCAACCAACACGGGGCGTAACATAACGATACAGGTCTGGTGGAGGCAACAGTGAAACTCAACGGCTCTGGATCAGATGTCTCAATGTATAAAAGAGGCGTGTCCGTCAGTTTTATTTTTTATTACCAAGCTATACTGATTTGCAGGCAGTCTGGCGGGCCGGAGTTAAATTCAAACGGGCCGTATCCGGCCCGCGAGCCGCTAGTTGAATAGGCCTGGTGTAAAGAATAAATACAATGGATGGGAGGGGGGAGGGGGGAGAAGCTTTGAGAAAAGTTGAGGGCAAAACAACCTACCAGGAAGAATAGAAATCCTTTGCTATTATGAAAACATTTAAAAAGCGTCCTCGATGTTCCTCATTCCATTACGACGCTATAGGATTCGCCTCAGCTAACAATCAGAATGTGTGATCTAGGTCACACTCTTGATAAAAGCTCCTTGCACATAGCTTATGCGTGCCTGTGTGTTTATTGCATGTGTGTGCATGTGTGTGTGTTTCTGCAGTGTAAGCACATGCTGTCCTCCATCTGCTGTTTGATAGAGACCGTTTCCTTTCCTGTGCAGCCAGCCAACCAGCCAGCCTTCCTGCACCGCTCTGCTCCGGTGCGGAAATGGGAACAAGACGGCCACACACTCCTGACAAAAACCCATGATAAGATACGTACACACGCAGACAGTTGTGGAAAGACAATGACTTGGTCAAACACTTTAACACAAACACAGTCTCCTCTCTTTTCTCGTTCCTTCCGTCTTATTCTTCAGGCTTTGTTTTCCATTCTCCTATCGGCTGTATGTTCCTTATTTCGTTATATATTCATTAAACAGCTTGGCGAGGACCAACATATTTGATTTGCATAAGTATGAAGAGGGTTGTTAAATACGAGAAAAATCAAAGAGGCTTACGGTGTTACACAATCTCTTATTGCCACTGAGAATGTGGTACACCAACAGGTTGTGTATTTAACACTATGAATACAAACCATTACATGTTATGTTCACGTATGCATGGGTTAAACTAGTAGTGATTTTACTCCTGCCCACTACTGTGTAGTGCTCCTTTCTCACTACCGTTTCAAACTACTGTCCAACTTCCCGTTTCCCAGCTGACACAGGCAACGAGCTCTTAAATCTCCAGATTGAGGAAGTGACAGAATGGCCACAAAATGTATGGGAACTTGTGATAAAAAGAAAAGCATTAAGCTTTACAAAGAAAATAAAAAAGTGTCCTCGATGTTCCTCAACAGAGGAGGATCCCTCTCTCCGGATGGACGGAAGCAATAGATGTCATGAGTTCAGAGGTTCAAATGAAACCTGCCATGTATGAAGGCCACAGTGTGCTTAATTACCTGGATGAATGTTGATTCAATGTATACTGATGCTCCGATCCATAATTCGCGTGGCAGGTCACATGCTTCTGACAGGAGTCCCGTAGTCACATTGTCCTCCGTGGGAAGCTTGAAGCTGGAGGCGAGAGATGAGCCCAGTGAGTCCAGACGGTCCCCGGCTCCAGGCGGTGTTGAAGTGTGGGTGTCAGCCCTTCACCTCCGGGGGCTCACCGAGCAGCAGCCAGCCGAGGATGCTGGGATGCTGAACACCGCCTTTATTTGAACAGAGAGCAAGAAGGACAGCGAGCATGTTAGATAATTAACAACACAGCGTGGCTGAAAAGAAGCTGTGGAAGGGCGGTGAGTTCCTGTCTTGAGCAGAAACAGTATGTAGCAAGAACATGAGAGAGCAGTTGAGATTAAAGAACAACTTCCTCAAAAGAGGAGGAGGTGAAGTAGTAAGGATTCACTAGAGCATTGTGAAACAGCAAATATATCCTCCCTTCAAACCTCCTGAAGCCATTAGGCTTTGCTGGAAATGCAGAACATTGCACCCTCATCAGCAAAGGAATAGCGAAGATGGGACAAAGTCTAAGAGGGTGCCCGAGGGCGGATATGCAGACAGTCACATTAGTTCCTTTTGGGTGGGCTAAGATTTTACAGAGCGCCTACAATGCAAATTAGTCTTCCAAAACGAGCAGACACCATCTCAGAGTGCACGTCACGTTTTATCCATGGAAACCTAGTTTGAAACCAAAAAAGATCCTAAAGCCTCTTTCTATCTCATGTTTTATCGAGGCGAGTGTTACAATATATGTCACTGGATTCTAATTTAGTTTTTTTTACTATTTCAATCTATCTCTATTCTTTTTTGTATTATTAATACAATCTGGGAATAAGCTGTAGTAGAGATGGTGCCATCGAATACATAACCCCTGCTCTTCCCAACAGGAGGCCTGTAAGGACTAAGGAGGTAGAGAAGGTGGAAAAAAGGGGACTAGTAGGAACACAATTTTTTCTACCTAGGAATGCTGCGCTGGCAAAGAAACCAGAGGCAGTATTTTTATGTGGAAACCTCGTAAGTACAGTGTTACCTTCAAATGCAAGGTGACAACTTGGTTCAATTACATTATTGAAAATCAAAAAAGACATTTCCCATAACCACAAAAACTAAAGTTTTCTTTTTCTCTGCTCTTGCAACTTTGACATTTTGGAGGTAGGCCTACAAGGTGTTCACCTGCCAGTGGCAGGGAGCATGCTGAGTGGTTGCTATGGCAACCTTCTTGTCTAGCTGAGCAAAAGGGAGGTGTGGGGGTGGGGGGGTTCTCTTTCCCCGTTTGCCTCTTTTTCTAGGCTGTAAAATGACAAAGAATAGACACATCTAATACAGCCCTCCCCTTAAACACCCCGTTTCCCTCTGGAGCTCAATGAAAACAGGCAGTCATCATTTTGCTCTTTGACATCCTGGAAAATAAGTTGTCATGCTCGAGGATTGCCATGACAGCCAAAGAATGGCACAGGCGAAAGAGTCTGTGCTCGGAAGTCCGAATAGAGAAGAAAAAACGGATCAGATATGGAATCCTGTGTGTAATTTAGTTTTCAATTTACACCTTCCAATTTCTGGAAAGCAGTGTGGGGAAGTATTTCAAATAACATATCATCTCAAAAGTCATAAATAAATAATACAAGGTCTGACTATGGAATCCGATCAAGCAACCTGCTGAATAATAGAAGGACCTTCCTGTAATGCAATCGGATGCAGAGCACCAGGCTCTAGGAAAAACACAGCAGGCCATAAAAGCTGCCGAATGCAGACCATGATTTATCGATATAAAGTCTAACTGTTAGGTGAGACTTTGTATGGACTTTATAAACCATGTGTGGGAGCTGTAGTCCATCTAAGAGTCAATATTTGTGGGAGCCTTTAATGGGAAAAGATAGCCGACAGTCATAAAAATGTAACAGGTGTACCATGATTTATACCGAGCGTCATTAGGTTGTGCCCTGAGAGTGAACTAATTCATTCACAATGCCCACCTCAACAGCGTTTTCTTACATATTTTCTCAAAATAACATAATTACATTTATTTATCTTTTCGGAGCTACAATGACACAATCATGTTCATGTTCAGAGTTCATAAGAGAAAGCAGGAGCACTGACAGAACGTGGTGACTGTGGTGACCGTCTACACTCTACAGCCATCAGTGCATCACTTCCTCACAGTCATACACCAATTACCACAATGCAAGTGATACGCTAAATATGAGTGTTACTCATGCAACAAGATGCATGCGTCTTGTGAAATGAAAAAATGCAAGCCAAATATGTATTGCGTAACCCATTGATGCTTATCTTAGAGTTGAATGACTCCATACGCCTACAAAGGCAAGAAAACATTCCTTAAGATGAAGTTCATAACAGCTACTAATATCTGGAGTTAGAGCACCCACTGCTCGAGGTTAAAATGGAGTGCAATAACACTCTTGGATCCATATTAGCATTAAGAACAAGAGGTGGTGAACATTTGCTTCACATTCAAAGTCAACAAACCCAAAGAGTTTTCACAGCAACATAACACACAGATATGACAAGGCATCTCTTGCACTGCATCGGCTCTCTGATGCTAGGTCTGTGTGTGTGTGTGTGTGTGTGTGTGTGTGTGTGTGTGTGTGTGTGTGTGTGTGTGTGTGTGTGTGTGTGTGTGTGTGTGTGTGTGTGTGTGTGTGTGTGTGTTTGTGTGGAGTCAGTTAGCTTCTCTGTGCTCAAATCCAACATTCATTTATTTTAGCAGAAAGGGTGGTCCTCACTTCCAATGTGAATTTACTCGGTCCTCAGTCCGATGCCCATACGGGGATGTGTGTGTGTATTTTCTGTATATCACCTCTCTGTGCTTCATCTGAAGATTGAATGGATTGTCCAACATGTTGACTTTTGCATGTGTAAGATTTACAGCTGCAGATTCAAAAACACACTTTTACCAAAACTGTCATGGAGCTGTTATTTCCCTGACAAGCTCAGTTGAAAATACGTAGAGCCGAGGTGACAAAAAAACATCTCAAAGGCAGGCGGACCGCTCACACACCTATATGCATACAGACAGGAACGCACACTTGGCTCTTTGACTAGTCCACCTCTGGGGTTGTGGTCAATCAGATTACAACATCACACTGAGATCTCCGAGTGCACCAACACAAATCCATTTATAGAGATAAGCTTTGAGGGTGACTGCTGCCAAACACACAGCCAGAGAAAGAGAGGGAGAGAGACGTTACTTTCCTCACTGAGGAGCCATCTGAGTCACTATCGGGCTCCAGCATCAGTGCAGCACAAGACTGTGTTTACAGAAGTCCTCTGACCTGCCGTTGTGTGTCACTTCCAAAACCACCCAAAGGCCCCCATGGAGGCCAAGATAATTCTTGAAAGGTCTTGAGCTGATTAAATCGATAAGAGACCAGGCAACATATATTCTTCCAACACATTTCTTTCTTTTAAGTATGAATTACTGCAGATTTGTTCTCAGGCCTCTTAACAATTACTGAAATAAATTAATTTGAGGGGAAATGTGTTCAAAAGCTGCACAAAAATACTATTTAACCACTAAATTAGAAATGATTTCTTAAGCAATGTAAAATATCAGAGCGCGACTATTTTCCAAAAAGCTGCATGATAGAAGAAAATAAGCTAAGCTAAACATTAATAGTGGTGATGATACTTTAATTAGAATTGAGCAGCAGTCCAGAGACATGCAAAAGTGACAGAAGTGGCGAGGCTCATTGTGATTGATGATGTTTACAGGAAAACCTGGAAGGGACTAAATCAAGAGGAAATCTGCCGCAGCAGAAAATTAGAATAAATGGTACTGCAGGAGGGAAATGCTGCACGTGGACTATGTGCCTCTATTATCAGATGTTAATAGAGCAGTGTCCTCGATGAGCTGTCCACACATTGTGAGCTTAATGGTCCGGAGCGAGAGGACAGACTGCAACAAGGACCGGGAGCTGGCTTGCCGAGACTTCCTCGCCCGATTTTCTGAGCACCAGCGGGTGGCTCTGTGCCAAGGCAAGCAGGATGTGAATGTGATAATATCATATAGCGTCTCTTCTAAACTTGGCAATCGCTGGTACAATAAAATATCTGGAAATGTCCTCAAGGTCACATGACTGATCATGTATTGACAGGTTGTGTATGGGTCAGCCTCCATCAATAGTGGCATTCAGCTAAATGAAAAGCCCAATTGAAAGCCTAACCTGCAGCTCTCTCAGATCAATAAGTAATAAAGTGATGGAATGACCCTCTGAAAATGTGTGAAACGTCCAAAGATCATGAAGAATATAAGACACCACTGCAAATACAATAACTGGAAGATAGCTTTAACTTATTCCATTATGTTTGCATGTTAACATGCTAAGCTACGATGGTGAACACATGAACACTATACCTGCTAAACATCAGGTGTAAAATATTGCCACACTATCATTAGGATGAAGTTGTTAAGTTTAACTCATTAAGCCTCCGATTTCTATTTAACTAGCTAGCGTGCTGATTTCCAACGTGCTTTCTTCCTAAACTGGGTTCAGAAATTGAGCGTATGTGGGGAACGTTTCCTGACAAAAATCTCCTCAGGTTTAGTCAACAAACCCACTTGTTTAGGACAATTATAGTTTGGGTAAAAATACAACCTTTGAGACAGAACGCCCTCATGGCGTTACAAAGCAGAACACTCTTTGGGGGGAAATTAAAATAAAGTGTGTGGGAGTCTACCATGTTTTTATTATATTCCATTCTCCTACACAACTATTTTGGTGCAACAGTACAAAAAGTTCACGTTCTAAATCACTACACCCAGACCTGACTTACAGCTTCATTTTAATTGCAGCGTGTAAAAACAGAAAGGATTCAGCTTTCCATCCCACAATCTGATATGTATCCCCTCAGCGGTGGCGTCTCTCTTCCCTTCTTCCACTTACATCTTCTCCCAAAGCCTATTCTCCCGGGCACCTGGGAGCAGCTCAGACAGAATGGGGTTAGGATTAAACAAGTCCACATCCCAAGATTCCCTGCAACACTTAAACTCCATGAACCAGACCGTGTGAATATTCATGAGAGAGAAATGGTGCCTTTACACAACAGGGGGACAAACCTCCCTCCACACATAGACAGCTTTAACTCCTTCTCTAATATGCACACACACACACACACACACACACACACACACATCGCCATGTAAGAATCATGTACACCCACACAAAGGAAGGAAATAAACGCCTTCTGGATTCTCAAGGTGTGTGTGTGTGTGTGTGTGTGTGTGTGTGTGTGTGTGTGTGTGTGTGTGTGTGTGTGTGTGTGTGTGTGTGTGAGTGTGTGTGTGTGTGTGTCTGGCAAAAGCCCAAGGCTACATGTCTCGTCTGTCTGCACAATCTCGTCCGGAAACAGAGATGTTTCGCACATTGGTGAGAGGACCATGAACACCTCCACTTCTTTCACAGAGATCTGCCAAAGGTTGGAACCGGAATGATAAATCAAAACACAAATCTAGCTGTGAAGTTATATAAAACAATGCTCTTTTTCAGGAATTGGTTTACTTATCCGCTTGAGAAGCCCACGACAGAAAGGTCAGGCTGTCTACTGGATGATTAACACATGCATATATAAAAAAAGAAAGAAATGGATGAGAATTGTTTTAAGCTTGGCAATGGAAGATACTCTCTTTCTGTAGGCAGACCCAACCCCAATGGGCCTCCTGTCTATAAATCTAACATTGTTGGCTACTGGTCAGAGGAACTCCTTCTCTCTGCTTCACAGCTTTGTGATTGTATGAAAGTGACTCAGAAGCCTCGCTCCCCACGAGCAGGAAGAGACAAAGTTTAGATCATATCCTGTGTGTGAACTGTAGTTTACAGCCAAACATGGTGAGGACCAAATTAGCTAGACTGTGAGAATTAGAAAGAAAGAGGGCAGAGATAGACAGTATAAAAAAGAAAGATTAATAAGAGGGAAAGATCTTGAGCCAAACTTGGAAAAGCCTTGCCTTCTTCCTGTCCAGTGTGACAACAGGCTGGACCAACACAGATGTCACCGTTTGCTTAACACCGGCTCAGCCGAGTGCCTTATTAAACCAGATTAGAGAAGGAAACAAAACAGTAAAACTGGACATTTGTGAGCTATGACCTAGTCCTAGACCATTTATTGTGGGTGTGTCTTACAATCGTGAGCCAACTGTTATTTGGCTAAAGTGACTCATTCTGTAATAAATATGGAAAAATACCAAAACACAGCTGACCAATGGCTTGGTGCCAAAAGAAAAAGATCGGTAGCCATTACATCGGAGCAAAACGTTAGATGGATGAAACGTGGAGAGACAGTTCCTTAGTCGGGGAAATTATGTACAACTTGGTATGTAGGAGGCACTGCATTATAATATTATCATAATCTCAAGTTACAACTATGGTTTATCAGAATCCAGCATTAGGATGGAGGAAACAATAACACTTGTTTGTTGAGATATTTCACTGAGGACCAAAGTGATGGATCATGTGACCTTCACTTCCTCCTTTGAGCTACTTTGCAAGTAAAAAAAACTATTCTTATAACAATTTTAATAACCCCAAACATGGTTGTGAATTGAAAGCAACATGAATGTGTGTGAATGTTTTATTCATCTCCCATAAACTTGTGTCAAGACTAGGGATGGGTATCGTTTGTGTTTTTTTCGATCCTAAACCGGTACTTTTAAAACGATACCTGTGCCTGAACCGATACTTAAAAATAAAAAAGCAGCACAATGAGGACATTAAAAACCTCTTCGGCCATATTCTCTGTAAAAGCCGTTATCATGGCCGCACTGACAAACAATGGATATCATACTGTCACGCTCGTAGCTTAAACACGGTTATAATGGCTAATTTATTATTTGTGGCCTACTTTTATGAATGCAAGACTTGCAAACAACGTCATGGTACTAATTCGACTTCAGGCTGCTCATCATCATCGGTATCCACGTTTTTAGGGGGACCGGTGTTTCGGTCCGGGTGGCACCGGTTGTATAGGAACGATGCCAAATTGGCACCGTTTTTTGGTACCCAACCCTCGTCAGGACATACCTGAGTATAAGTGTTTAATAGACTGCTGATTAATTTAGGAATGATTACTTACATTGCTGACAAAACATCCTCATCTCATGGAGCAACATGAATATTTGCCAGTGTTAAAACATTTACACTTGTATATGTATAGAACAAATGTATGTTGACATATGTGGCCACTTGGGGGCAGCAGAAACAAGCTAGAAATAACATTAACATATTATCACTTATTATTAAAGTCATACATAAAAAAGGGCGAGTTAAGTTCAAAGTCGAGTGGAAAGGCGGCAAAAGACAGTACCAGTCTGTTGTAATAATTATAATTTACTTAAAGCCGAAGTATCACAAAAGTCAATGGAACTGCGACCTCACTACTAGCTGGACTACTGCACACTATCCATAAAAAGTATGCCTGCCACAGGAAGTAGGAGCTCATAGTAAGAACGCCCTGTAAACTTAAATCAACAGGATATGGATAATTCACAGGGTAACATCCACTGTGCTGCAGGAGCAGTAACCAAACACGGCTGAAAAAAGGTTCTCAAACCTCTTGCTATCTTTCTCTTCAAAGGCATCGCTTCAGCTGATCTACAGGCAGTGGGGCCACGGGCTCGAGTAAATACAGTAATCTCGTCATCTACACTTGCAGTCCCCACCAGACCCTCCTTCCAGGAAGTAATCATGTAAATACTCTGTAAATGCTCCGCTGACATGTAACGTGAAACACGTTGAAGGCCACTAGTTGCAGCTTGGAGGGCAAAATAATCAACTTTGCACCGCTGATGACAGATGCATTGATCACAATTTCTATACTTTTTTAAAATAAAGTTACAATGGGATTGCATCTCCTGCCACAGATATGCGGTGCATTTCACCAACATGCCTGAGAGAATCGAGTCTGGCTCTTGAGAGAACAGTGTTACTGCATGCCACACTTCAAACAATATGAAAAGCGGGATATCTTCTTGGATCACAAACGACCCAGGGGCTCAGGCTACAGATGCAAATACCCTGGCGTGTTTCTTTTATCTATTTCCTAGCAGTTACAGCAAACCAGAGGGAAATCACAATTTGGTGAGCTGCAGGAAAAACTCTACTCTATATAACAGGTAACAAGAATCGGCCAATCAGCACAACATCTACAGTCCCGTGACAGCCAACAGACTGATGGATGGCAAGTCACACTCAAGCTGTGACACTATTGATTTCCTTCGCAAACAACCCCAGAGTGCCGATTCAAGATAATGTTACATTTTTAAAAGGTTTCGCTGTGATACTATGGTGATAAATTCAGCCCATGAAACTGATAAATGAGTTCAGGAAACATTCACAGGTGGAATTTACTTCATTGATTTAAATGTCTTGGATGATGGACAATACGTGTCATTTATTGTTAAACGTGTGCCTCCCTCTCTGGTGCAGTTTCAGGCTTTTAGAGACAAATAGATTATTAAGAGGGCTGCAAAACTTCAACCGTCAAGACTGGTTTTCCTGTGAGGGAAATTAAACACTGTCCTCTGTTGTAATAAACAAATCCAGAAGTGTAAAATACTTCACATCCAGTGAACCACAGTCATTTAGTGACATTTCACGTTATTTACCACATCACACTTCAGCAGGATGATATAAACGGGGGTCTTAGTGAATTTGTTGTTGGCCTCCATTGATCCGAAACATCGATGCCCTTTTTACAATTGTCTGTAAATCAGACGAGTTACAGTAAATATCCCTGTGCTCAGCTCAAGTGATATTCTTTAACCCTTTATCTTTTAAATATTCACATTACTGTGGCCCAAGCTCCCACCCAGTCTGCTAGCGACACATTTTTTCTCTCTGTGCTGTCATTCCTCAATAAATCTCAACTTTTCACCAAACTGTGAACTTGAAAACGCCGGCTTGAGGCTTTAGTGCAGATGGGGAAAGAAGATCGGTGGCTGTATGACAATATACCGTGATAAAAGAGCAAATTGTACACACGTAAAAGTTAGAAGTAGTTGCATAAAGAATGTCAAAAGAAAGCTTGACTACCACAGTTATAAAAAGTTACGTTTCCAGAGCTGGTGTTCAGATGCTGTTTGTTTGAAGCATGTAATGCCTGTAAAAAGATAGATATTTATGTCACTCAATTTAAATCGATCACACAGCACAGATGCTACAATGGTAGCATGGCGCTCCCTCAAATTCTTGAGGAAATTCTTGCATACCTTAACTGTGATGATTTGCACACGCACGTTGAAAGTCCATGAAATGCATGAATGCATGTCATTGAGGAGGCGTTTTAATTTAATATGGCAAAATTCAAGGTTGCACAAAGTGAACAATTGATGTCTAAATCGTCATTTTGAGGTTGAAATATTCCTTACATTTGCTGTGAAATTTCTTTTGGAGGTATCTCTTGAGTAAAAGAAGAGATAAGAAGAAGAGATTTAGAAACCTAACCTGTAACAGTTTAGCTCCATACCTTCCTTTTTTATTAGTTGTTGTTTTCATCCTGTCTCACTTTCATGTCGTTCCAGATCCTGCTTCCCATCTCGTCAGTCCAACTCCCTTCACCTGCCTCTGATCACCTCGTTAGTCCCTCATTCCCTTCACCTGGTCTTCATGCCCGTCTCACCTGTTGCCCATTCCCTCATTAGTCCCCGTCTACTTAAGTTCCCTCACTTGCTCGTGTCCTCTGTCAGATTGTTTTGTGTTCTTCTTGACCAAGCCCTCCAGCGTTACCAAGTGTGTTCATCTGTTCCCATCTGTTTTGTTCCTGCCGGAACTTGGAGTAAAATCAATTATTTTCCAGTTCCATCTCCTGAGTGCATTTGGGTCCACCCGAATACTCCCGTGACATAACCTGATCTTAATCTTAAATTAAAATGAAATCAACTTGAATGCCCATTTGTCGAACGCGCTTTGCACAGCCTCAGTGCTAGCTCTAGTCCAGCTAGTATCCACCTTGGCCACCCCGAAGCGATGAAAGGTTGGGGGCTCGTCAGAGTCAAGCTACCTGTCATGGGGATTACTGGTGTGGATCACTGGAAAGCGCCGTAAACAAAAGGCCAACAACGTGCACAGCTCTGAGGAGTGGAGATAAGAAGCTGTAGGAGGGGTTTGGGTGGAGGCAGGGGGGTCGTTACTGATCATTGTGCCAAGCTAGCAGCTGTGAGAGGGATTTCTCACACACACACACACACACACACACACACACACACACACACACACACACACACACACACACACACACACACACACACACACACACACACACACACACACACACACACACACACACACACACACACACACACACACACACACACACACACACACACACACACACACACACACACACACACACACACTATGTCTACTTGTCTACCGCTGCATCACTTTGTGTCAAACAAAGAGCGAATCAACCCCTTCTGAGTGCCGCTGTAGAGGTTCACCATTTTGCCATTCATGTCATTGCCCTCGCTGCGTGTAGCGCACGGGCGAGCAAACACCCCCCCCGTGGTCCTATGGCGCGCTCAGCACAGGCATGCAATTATTGTCTTCGTCAGTCACACTGATCCCAGGAGGAACAAAAAAACACCAAATAGCATTTGCAGTCAAGAAAACCGGTTGAATTCAAAACGGATACATCGGACAAATCCAGTAACATAACAGAGCTGCATTGTCTGTTCTGGTATCAGACAAGTGCAGCATCTTGGCGTTCACAGCAGACATCTCAACAAGATATTGCATCTCTCATGACATAAGCTGTGAGCAGCCCCCTTTTATAATCTGTGACTTTAAACAAGCAACTAACAACAGAGATGCCATGTCAGCCTCTCCAGAGGGTCAAAAATGTGCGGATTAGATTGTCATTAATTCTGAATCTGGATTATGGCAATCCTGAGGCTGCTCGACAGCTACAGATTATTTCTATCCCAGAGCCGCAGCAATGAAAGACAATGGCACTTTGTGTTCCCACAGAACTGACAGTACCTCGCAGTAACAAAGGAGGACTCATTTCCAACAGGGTCAAAAGTGATAGACAAGCGGCATGAAGAAGAGAGGTGCAAGATATCCCAGAATCAGACTGGGTTTGTCCGATTACGACTCCCAACTTCAGTTAGCCCATTAGTCAAGTTAGATGTTGTAAAACAGGTTAAAATGGCAATTTAGTTTTAAGACTGCCAACATGGCCTTGTAAAAAAAGACCAGACTCAACATGAACCGAATATAGCTTATTTGCAGGATAAATCAGAGTTACGAGCGACACTTTACTGTGATAAACAAATGGCACCCAACTGTCTAGACATCTTAACATCTTGCGATGGCACCCTATCCATTACAGATGATGTGAGCGCTCTAGGGGTTTCAATGCATAATTTATTAGTAAATTGTATATAGACCTTCGAATCAGACAATACAAAGCAGACTGGAGTTGTATTGTTTTCAGCGGCTAATTATTATGCTGCAACTTCAACCCAAAGCTCAGAAATATACTAAATGGCATGATTGTCTCTGGCTGTCACAGCTAATTTTACGGAAATCTAATGCAATAATTCATAATAAATTGCAGCATCACAGAAATGTGAACAGTACAGGGGGGAGTATGATCTCAGGCTTTGCCAGTCATCTCGTGACGATAAAGAAATAGATCTTCGAATACCTTCAGTTTCCTTAGCGTTCCTTTGTTCACAATACAACGCGTTATCGATATTCCAAAGGAAAGACACAAAGTAGAGAGACAGGATCAGTGGGAGTTACAGTAAACAAGAAGTGAAGACGGGAACAACACAGACAGAGAGACACAGAGAGAGAGAGAGACAGAGACAGAGACAGAGACAGAGACAGAGACAGAGAGAGAGACAGAGAGAGAGAGAGAGAGAGAGAGAGAGAGAGAGAGAGAGAGAGAGAGAGAGAGAGAGAGAGAGAGAGCATCAGCGTGACTTGTCCCCACAAAAACAAATGACATCAGAGTAGCTGCCAATCAGCTGACGCGCATCAGAGGCTTTTGGAATTCACTCCAGCTCTTTTCTCACATTAACAAAAGAATAGAGAACTGATGCTTGAAATCTCACATGTGAATAAAGAATAAACTTCATTGTAACCGTCAGTGATGACTAATGCCGCTGGTTTGAGCGAGTAAAGAAACCTGTTATTCTTCATGTACAACTAAATGACTGTACACGACACCTCAGTCTACACAGTAATTGAATCGCGGACGTATTAGAGGGAGAAAAAAATTAAAAAGCAATTAAAATGATTAATGCAGCTGGCTCTAATTAACTAAATTAGACGCATCTTGGTGACACTTCTATTGAGTTGAATCACATCTCGTCATTAGAGCGAAAAAACATTATTACTCTTTGGACTACGCTCACTCACACGCTTTTATACAGTAACCAAACCTGGTGCTACATCTAAGGTCAAGAGTTTAGCACTTAAAGGAGGTACTAAAGTTACCTCATTAGCTAGACAGCGGAAATGCAAGCAAGAGATAACTCCAGCTGCAGACACCTTTTTTTAATGCATTTGTTTAAAAAAAATAGGAGAGGCACTTCTTCTCAGGGCATCATCCGCTGGAGATAATAATTTCAGATCTGGTGCTTATCCAAAGGTCAAAAGCAGAGTGCACTCCTGCTAATCAACCCAACTACTGATCCAAAATCCATCAATCAAAATCATAGAACATAGCAAAATGATGTGGCTTCACCATTAGATGCTGCACCGTCTCTGGTGTTGTGCTCTGCTTCATGTCCTGCAATGTTTCCACTATTCATTTCCACATTGTTGTACAATTAGACAATAGGAGTGATACAATAGCAAAAAGCCAGAAATCCTCCCATTGGCGAAGCTAGAAGCAAAATAAATGGCAATCGATTGGTTGACTATTCAAACTGTTCTCAGGTTAGTTTCTTTTAATTAGCATTTCAATATGTCGCGTTATGATTCATCTGCTGGAGGTTAGACTTTGCAGAGAAAAACATACACACATCATTCCCCCAAGAAACTACACCCGAACAGATTGGTTCAGAATGCAAATACTGGCACACCCATGTCATGTCTGGAAACCACTGAGGGCTTTAAGAGAGGAGATCCCATCCCAGAAGCAGCCTGTGCCACCATCACCCCGGCAGGATCTGAAGGAAACCTAATTGAACGCATGCAAATGAAAGATGCGGTTTAAAATTCCTCTTCATCGTGGAGGGGGGTGTATTTTGGCACCAGCAACCACAGCTCCCTGTGTGTCATCTCCCCCAGTCGTTCTTGTGCTTGTAGTTTGAAGTCACACCCATCCCCACCCCCAATTTTCTCGCACTCTTTCCTTTCCTATGCACAGCTCACACCCAGGGCTCCCCACCCCCCTCCCCCAATCCCCCTCCTCCCGCTTACGTACGTCGACAGTAACCAATTACATTCACAGGAATGCAGGGTGAAACGTGTGCACTGGAGTGTGTAGGTTTTATATCAGACGCCATGCTGATGTGATAGTAACAACGTGGGTGGGGACGCTATAAAAACAACCCTTCTGCTTCACCTTCTCATATTTTTGGAGCTTGTGGAAAATGACAGCTTTAGTGGCGGCTGGCCGTATCAAGCTACCGCCGGCAGACTAATGAAAACAATCACGCGGAGCCGCGGGAGTTCTGTCTGGTTTCGGGGACAAAAGTCCACCGTTCCGACGGACCAACTGCTCGTTGGTGCAGCCACACAGGAAAATAATGAACCTACAACGAGTCTGCACTAATGAGTTTTTACAATGAGACTAAAAGCATCTCTCTGACTAGGCGGCTAACTTGTCACCTCCTAGGGTCCAGCTGCTTGAGGTCCTGTATGTAATGTACGGTAATGACTGAAAGCAGAGCCGTTTACTCATTTCCTGTTGTAGTTCAGCCAAGCTGGACCGGCAGCACTGATGCTTTAGGTTTAAAATGCTGCACAACAGAGTCAACATCAAATCAAATGAAACGCAGCAAGTAAACACTGCAATACAAAACAGGTCCCTGTTTGGGGACTGAGTCCCAGCATGCAGTGCTTCAGTCCTGCCTCCACATCCAACACAAGCTCATCCGAGGAGGTCATAAAAGACTGAAAATGAGGGAGTGTCTCTGAGCGAGGCTTTCTCCCTCTCCGGGGAGGACAGATCTGATGATCAAACCCTTTCCTCTCTCAGTGTTGAGCCCCTCTCTCCGTGGCAAACAGAGGTCCTCTCATGTGTCGCACTCTGCTGACCACCAAATTTTGATAAAAGGCCTAAATATGTACAGATAAGTAAGATTGCACTTGCAAGAAGTAAACAGGGACATGTGGAACTAATTACAGACAAACTCTGTATGTGCAATCCCTTCCACACTTTCTGAGCAATAATGCAGTAGTACACCCAGGTAATGGTGGGTACATAATGATAAACACACTTTTAACTTTACACCACAGAGACAGCACAGCAGGAAGTGCTTTATAAATAAAAACAACACAGACGCACAGCGTGGCTGTTTAAAGTGTCCGTGTAATTGCTCGGAGGATAACAAATGAGTCCTTGTGCAAAGACACAGCACATGGAGGAAGTCCACAGGGGGATGCAGACTCACAGTTTCAAAAGTACATATCCCATCACGTATATTAGTCTTCTGTTCAAGCTCCAGATGCAGAGGGAGTGAAAGCTGGGAGAAAGAGGGTTCGAACAATTCGTAGTTCACCAGCAGTAAAGTGGACGTTTGTGTGAAGAACCACCCACTGACTAGCGTGGGCCTACAAAGAGAAGCACTGTGTGATATTCGGCCCTGGGACACAAGATTTTGTATGATTACCGTGCTCTCTAACCTCATTTGCCTCCATGTCTTGGTTTTCCAGGAGCGGCAGAGAAAACACTCGGGTGCTGTCGTCGGCCGCCTTGATCCCTGCTCCGTCTTAGCCGGCACACAACCGTCTTACAAGGTGCCCTGAATCAGGGAGGCTCAGAGGAGGCGTGGGCAGATATAGGAGGAACTACCGGTAGGCTGTCGGCACACATTGCTCAATCATCATCACCACATGTAGGGAGCACTAATTGTCCAACATTTGCGATGCATTTATGAAATAGCTTATTGACAGCTCCAGAATATATCAAACCACTCGATTACATCCAAGTCTGACCATTTGGAATTGAAATGTCTAAAAACAACAGGCGAAAAGACTTGAGATGAAAACCAGACATTGAGATTACTTGGGTATTAATACTACAGCCTATGTGAGCTTTAGTTTGATACACTGTAACAACAACAGCGCATAAAACTCCATAAGCCTCATTGTTTCATTGCTTAGCAATTTCCCATCTAAGAAAACTGGATCTCCTAAAGATTGGTTGAAACTAGAACGGAGTAATCTAATAGTTGATAAGTCAATCAATGGCAACTATTTTAATAATATGAATAATGTTAGTCATCAAAAGTAACATATATGCTTGTTCTAGCTTCTCCAATGTGAGGATGTGTTGCTTTTTTCAGCTTTGTGTCATTATAAACTGAATATCATTGAGTTTTGGACTACTGGTCATTTTTAGTTATGTCTGGCTTTTTATGAAACGAAGCAACTAAACCATTAACTGAGGAAACTCGCTTACTTTAATTATATTATTCAGCCAATCAAAATGGATTCGAAAATAAAATCAAGGGAACCTTTTGAGGAAAATGCATGTGAGATGCAGATTGTGCACCCTTTGATAAATAAAAGAATCATAAAACTATACAGAAATGTAATTTCTTTAAACTCAGGTAACACTTTTTTGAGGGGTGGTAATGGAAGCTGAAAACAAGCCCCACATACATACGCATATATATCTATCTATCGATCGATCGATAGATAGATCGATAGATAGATAGATGGCATTGGCATTCAATTATTATCCCTGACTTCTGTAAAACACCAAATAGCTCCTCATGGTTGAATCTCTGCTGGCAGCGAAGCAGACTCTATTATGATGAACACATATCCCGCCATTGGAAGTGACTGGTGTGGATCTGGCATCGTCTCTGGCCGAGCACAGAAAAAGACTTTGGCGGTGTGTTTGGATGAGTGTGATTGTCAACAGTGTGCTTTCCCAGTGTGAAAACATATTGCATGACGATTACAAACAGACAGCATCGCTCAGTTTCTGGGAATCAGCATGTAAACAAACAAAGAAAGCATATATGTGGAGTGGACTTTTTTCTTCATCCGCCTCGCTGCACCGCGAACACGTCGCCGCACTGATAGATTACGTCTCCGGACCAGAGCTGAAGGTCAGCGTGACTAAATTCATAGTGTGGCATGTGTTTTCTTATTTGGATGAATCAATCAAATCTCCCCAAGTGGACCAGGCGTATTGTCTACTCATAATTATCAGTGCTAACTACGGGTGATTTATTTTCTGATGGAAACAATCTTACGTGATGACACTATGAACAAGACAGAAGCGGCCGCGTAATTTGTTTGGAGAGGATGATGATGTTAATCAAATGACGAGCACTTTCCAGTAATTAGATTTGAGGATTATATTGAGAGTCGACAACTGGAGCATCTTTGATCAGTATTATACAAATTTAACCCGCTGTTAATCAAACACTGTAATTACAGCAGACGTGTAAATCGACCCTCTGCAAAATGAATAGGTACCGACAGCCACTTAAAGACACGTCTTCATGAGTAAAGAGGTGACATTTGAGAACATGTCAACATTTGAATTGACCAGCAAACCAACATCCTTAAAGCTAATGTGGCTCATAAAAACTCATATTGGGGCTATTACCATCATCAGATTTCTTTCAAATCAATATCAGACTCCGCTCGGATCTGCTAGGCTCCACCATCCAGTATTGTATTTGTCTTTTAGGTATCGACATATTAATGATTTCCAAAAGCTAAAAGTTGATGTTGCATGCATCACTGTGGGCTCGCAGTCATTCCGTTTTTGCTTTATCTGAAACCGCATCGTCTCTCTTTCTGCACACAGATGCCGATACCATCACATAACAGCAGCTGAAGTTACATCCTTAAACACAGACAGGAATTCAATAAGATGAGGCATGTTCAAGGTCCATCCCCTCATTTCATTCCAACATGCTGCCTGACCCGGGCTGCCGGTAACCTTGGTCGTTTATATCACCCGGGACAGCTCCGATAATCATCCCATATATTAGCGTTTTCTCTGGCGCTCCACTGAGCCATCAGCATGCGGGGCGTGTCGGCTCACCCCCGGCTCGCTGCCGCATCCAACTACACTCATCTGGACCCGTTCATCACTGTCACTAAAAAGGCCTCAATTAGGGTGACCAGATTTGAGTTTGTGAAAAAGAGGACACTTCGGCATAACTCCTTCATGATGCCCCTCCCCCCCTGAGATAGGAAAGGACTCCCATGTCTCCCAAGATACCATTTCCAAAATGTGTAAGGGGTAATAACTAGTTTGTGAAAACCCAGAGAAACACAAATATCCGACGAAGCAAAAACCCGGACGTTTTTGGAATCCCTGCCGGACGCATTTTTTAGGTCTCAAAAAGAGGACATGTCCGGGGAAAACCGGACGTCTGGTCACCCTACCTCAACACCACGCGGCTCCTAAAAGAGTCACAAGTTAAAAGGCGCTCAAAGACATCGAACAGCTCTTTAACTCGCTCACCACGCCACATCCTTTTTCAGCTCGACACAAGTGACAACTCAAACATTGAATTAACACCCGTCCCGGTCACTGCAGGTCTTCGCGATGCGATCAGCGCACTTTTAATTACTACGAGCCTCGGGAATACCGATGTTAAAAGGGAACCTCGGCGGAGATAAGACTTTGAATGAGTAGAACTGACTCCTCCCCCTGTGCCGTGTTAAAACTGTTGCTCTGAAAATATTTGACACCATGATCAAATAAAATAAGCCGTCGTTTTGAATGAGCCTATTGTGCGCGTGTGTTTATTGGATTTGCTCCAGTGCCTTCAAGCTGCGTCATGTAACCGAAAACACAATGAAAATATTGAAGGGCTAACATGATGATCACACACACAACTCCCTGTGTAGCAGCCTTAAAAGAATGAATAGGAAATGCTTTAGTAGGCATCCATTATTCATTGAACACTGCACTCCTCCATGTCAACAACCTCTGTGACGATACAGACAAACCATTATTTCCCTTCACTCTCTTTACTTCTCTCTTTTGGTCTTGTCCAGTCACACCCTTTTTGTTTCTCGTGTGGCTGGAGCCTATAAACTCCCAACACATCCAGCAAAACAGGGCATAATCCAACTGCCTTTTGACACTGACGTTTGCAGCTGCTCCTCGGGGCATTTTATGGATGTGGAAGAGGAAAAAACTATTGCACGTGCTTGATATATGCGAAAAAAGAAGAAAAAAATAGGTTACAGGCAGAGAGACTGATAACATAAGTAACAAGACAGACTGGGACCTTGATGCATCTCCAGCTGAGCTTTATATTGAATAGTGCTTCAGAAATGAGGAGAGATAATCACTCTTTATTCTCCACTGCCCTGTGAGACTCAGGCCACCTTTACACATAGCCGGGTATTTACAGAAACAAATATTTCTGCCCCTCCGTTTAAAAAAATAACGTTGTACACACAAGGTCCTTTTCAAAAAAGTGTCTGTTTATATGAACCTGCATAAATACGCCGTCCGCATACGTCCCATAGGACGCTCACATGACGTGACGCATTTTTAGTCGCATACTGTGACGTTTGACAACCTAAAACTCTGTTTGAACTCATTCACACGCAAACACAAAAACTGGATTTTCAGAAATCTCCACTGATGATACTCCGCCGGAGTTTTTCAGAAATGATCGTTTTCCGTGATAAAAGTTTTTGTGTAAATGAAAGGCCAAAACGCATGAAAATATATACGTTTTCCCATTGTGTAAACAGGGTCTCAGCCACATGCCAGCATTAAAGTTCTGAAATGTTTGAGGGGGACATTTAAGAGAGACATCAACAACAACATAAACAAAGAGCTTAGTAAAATTCATCATGTACAACACAAAGCCTTAGTCTCACAGTATGCATCATCTTTTATCCCCAGAGAACGATGATAAACATCAAGCTATGAAATAATGTGTGGGTGAGACTTTCTATTTGCATATGAGATGACTGCAAGATCGAATTAATTACCTTCAAGGATAATCCACAAAAGATGAATATATTGCTCCTTCTGGCTGTCGACGCGATATTAAGCATGTTTTCAGCCCTTTGTTTGACAGAAAACGCAATATTAGTTTTTCCAAGTGGTTCATTCAGATACAATGAAGTGGGCTGAAATATGTTTTGAACCAGAGCTGGAGATGTTTGCTTTCAGTTCACTTGAAATCAGGCCACATAGCGCAGGGAGTTAATCTCCTACGGGCTCCACCCTGCTTTCCCTAAGCAGGTCACCAAATTAGGTTGCCATATTTTAGCCTCAAAAGATAAAAAAGAAAGTCGGGGGCTCAAGTGAATAAGAGTTATCACGTTAAAATCACATCTGTCCATGTGCTCCCCCCTCCAGCGGCGGGTGTTATGGGATTATGGGACTGTGTGATTGCAACAAATAACTGTTGGCAGGCTGCTGACTTGTGCAAGCCAGCAAATGCAAACATACAGATCTTAAGAAAGGTTTTCAACAATGTATTTCTTCCCCTTTGGAGACTCCTAAAACGACTGCAAGGTCACCGTTTTAATCTCCCAAGGCGCGTCTTTGAGGCCGGGTTGTGGTGTGCTTTGCAATGTGCTCATGTAGCAACTCACAGAAACACAATAGAGAAACTATGTGTTGCCTGGAGGCGGGAATACTCCCATACTACTGGGCAGCTGCAGAGTGACATCATGCTGTACTTCCCTGGGCCAAAATATCTTATTCAAACCAGAAGGGCATTACCTAGTGGTTCTCAACATAGTGTTCAGGATCCCCTGAGGGGTCCTAAGATCAATTTGAGGGGTCTGAAGATAAATCGGACTGATTTCTGCTTCACTGAATTGTGTTAATGGTGCCGACTTCTACATTCTCTTCAGGCCTCTAATGAAATCTCTCTGATCGATCTGCTCTCAATGCAGGTCCCTGCTGAGGCCACAACACGGTCACAAGCATGTTCTTTACTCGTCATCCCCTGGATTAAAACTACTACAATGGCTTACAGTAGGTACAACAGAAAACAGTCCATTTCCAATTCCAATGGCGCTGTCAAATATCTGGTTTGGTCCGAGCACCAGTCCAAAACCCCCACATATTCAATGTACCAGAATTTTATACAAGGAAAAGCAGAACATCGAATGATTGGCTTTTTAGCTCAAAAGGTGACTTTCATCAATCATCAAAATAGTTCCTGAATACAGTTCTTTCCATCGACTAATCGATGAATCTCCTAATTGTTGCAGCTCTAGTTGACTCCTCGTCAATACAGAAGGGTTCATTACGGATTATTGCACAATTTAGGGATAACAGATGGGTTTAATTCAGCATCTCTCAAAGATGATCCCTCTGTTGGGTCTCATGTGCTCGGCCTCACTTACAATGCCTCCTTTGAGCAGATGGCAGGTGAGTCTTGACGCATCTGAAAAGAAGACATCTTGATCTCCGTCCAGCTGTTTCAGAGCTGCGGTGGCCTAGCCGAGTTTTAAAAACGCAGCCGATAGCAAACAAACACAATTATGCACAGCTTGAGTTTGTACATCTATCAATCCGGAGCCACAGCGGTGTCTCATTTGCCTTCCCCGGCAGCCAGCAACAGCAGTGCTGGCCGCGGATCAGAAGTGTGTGGGCTGCAGGTAGCTGCTTGAACAGCCGTGGTCTCTGCACAGCGTTGACTGGGGCCTCCTCGGAAGGAGGCGCACCTTCTCGGCATCTGTGAGGTCCCAGATCTGCGTGAGGCTGCGGGGCGTTTCCGGATCCTATCTTCCAAACAGGAAACAATACAACGCTCACGCACGTAGTTTCTGATGTCCTTGGTTGTGTGGTCACTGTTGCTATTCTGGCACCGCTTACAGTCGTATGTCATCGTTTGTTTTTTTAATATCATATTTCAATGTTTAAACCACCACAAACAAGCCCTCCCAATAATCATTACTTTGCTTCACCTGGTTAAGTGTGGGTTGAACTCTTGCCACTCTGCATGGATCCATCCATCCATGCATTCTCATCGGGTCGCAGACCCAGCAGGTTGGCCCAGACTTCCCTTTCACCCACAACATTTTCCAGCTGGGGAATCCAGAGGCGTTCCCAGACCAGCTGGGAGATATAATCCCTCCAGCGTGTCCTGGGTCTTCCCGGGGTATTCTCCGAGTTGGACGTGCCTGGAAAACCTCTAAAAAGGAGGCGTTCAGGAGGCATCCGAATCAGATGGCCGAACCACCTCAGCTGACTTCTTTCGAGGCTCGATTCCAAGCTCCCTCCTGATGTCCGCGCTCCGTACCCTATCTCTAAGGCTGTGCTCGGCCCCCTTACGGAGGAAACTCATTTCGGCTCGTTGTATCCGTGACCTATTTATTTTTCGGTCACGACTCAAAGTCTGCGACCATAGGTGAGGGTTGGAACGTAGACCGACCAGTAAATTAAAAGCTTTGCCTTTCGGCTCAGCTCCTTCTTCACCAAGACGTTCTGGTGCTGCGCCCGTTTCACTGCTGCAGCCGCACCAATCCGCCTGTTGATCTGCATGGATATGTTTTCTTATTACTAAATAATTCAAGCACGATGCCAAAGCCAAAGGATGACTGCAGGGTTTGCATTCTGTAGCACTTGCCGCAAGCACAAACAAGTTTCCAATTGCAACATGCTGCAGCCTAATGCGCTTTAACAAGCGTCTCTTAACACAGGCAGGGAAATAACAGGTTGGATACAGATGCTGTTTGTATCAAGAGTATGACCGTACGACTCTTCCTTAATGCATAAATCATGAGCCCCTCTGCGAGGCTGCCTGAAACCGTTTAATGCCGGCACATATCTGACAAGTTCTGGGTCGAATCAGACTCATCCCTAATTGTCGTGACTTTATACCAATTAGTTCCTTCTCTGCCTATTTGAGGGGAAAACGTGTACCTTCCAGTGTGTAGTTAATGTGGCAGCAGCCTCGGAGAGAGCACGTCGCAGTGTGTAGTCTCGCAGCTCAAAGTTAGGAAATGGGAGTGTTTCTGTGACTTAGAGAGAGGTGGCAGAGAGATGGAGGGTGGGCGAGCTGCAGGATTTACTCCGGGCTGGCAATTTGAGGTTTATACCCAGCAAGCTGTTAGCAAACTGTAGGGGTGGGTGTGTGTGTGTGTGTGTGTGTGTGTGTGTGTGTGTGTGTGTGTGTGTGTGTGTGTGTGTGTGTGTGTGTGTGTGTGTGTGTGTGTGTGTGTGTGTGTGTGTGTGTGTGTGTGTGTGTGTGTGTGTGTGCAGCTCGCTCGTCTCCACTTGGCTGTGGATTTCATTAATCATCACATCTGTTCGTTTCGCACAGTGCACCCACGTTTAAATAAGATGCACTTCACAAGCATTACAAAAGGCCTTATTACATCTGTGTGTGTGTATATATATATATATATATATATATATATATATATATATATATATATATATATATATGTATGTATGTATATATATATATATATATATATATATATATATATATATATATATATGTGTAGAGATGGGGGGGGGGGGGACTAGAGGAGAACATCTTGGCAGTGTGTTAAACAGCAATTAAATGCAGGTTGAAAATAGCTACTGCAATTATCATCCTGTCAAGGTTTTTGCACCATTTCATTTAGAGACTTAGACGCAGTATGAAAAACCTATCTCATCCCAGTGAGATACATCACGGCATACACATGGTACACATTTGATATTCTCGCTCCCGAGACCCCACCAAGAGAATAGAGTTGAATATGAATTGTAACGAGATGAAAGCCGAATCAATCTGCCGACAGCACCCGGCAGTTTAATGTTATTCCTTCCCGCGTCCTCATTTGTCTCGGCGTGACTATTTGTTTATTTCAATGCATCCTTATTACCTTCTGCCACAATAATTACCGTTCTTCCCTGGGCCTATACTGGATAACTGAAATAGTATCACAGGCAGACAGACTAAACCGTTATATATCAAGGTGAATGACATGAATATGAAACTAAAAGGACTAGTTTAAAGCAGCCAGGTGTGTTATGATGCATCTCTCTTTTAACATGTGTAAAAACAAAACCTTTTCAAACTTGGCAACGTAAACATTCTTAAAGGGTCCTTTAGTATTTCCTGTTGTAATGTGTATCAATACAGTAGCTGAATGTACAGCTGATTGTCAGCTAATGTCTGGCGGCTGGTTCCATCGAGTCACAGCTCTGTGTCAAGAGGTCGGCCTGTTAGGCATGTTAAACATGTTTAACTCGAGTTTTTGATTACGGAAAAGTCGGGTGTCTCTGAACACGTTGACAATTATTAATGGAAAGCAGCAGAATTGATCATTGTTAAGTAAAAGACTCTAAGTCCTGTGAAGCGTTTCATTGAGCGTTACCAGACGGCTGACCTCGCAACCCTTGTTGGAGAGACATTTCTTATTGTCACATGGGACAAAAGTTAAACAGTTCCCAGGTTAAACTGTGTCATATTTTTCTCTCTTCTGTTGATCCCACCTTGCTCAGTCTGCAGTACCTGTCCCTGTCAGATAAGACTACAAGATTTATTAGAAGACATTTAGCAGCCTCTCTCTGATGGTGATGAACTCCGCTTATTGTCCAGTCATGTTATGGCTCAAGATACAGTTGCATCATAGCTTTTAACCCACACAAGCTGTCCATACAGGTCCTCTGAGTCCCAAATGAGAGAGAAAAACATGACAAAAGTATGCAAAATGATTAGTAGTTCAAAACGTAATAGTTTGTTGTATGCTTCATCGTGTTCAAAGTCTCCTCAGGAATATGGGCAGTCAAAGTCCCAAAGTTCTCTTGTTAATGGTCAGTGGAGCACAATCATGACGGTTCATTTAACTTTTCATTTCCATGGTCTGATAAGACGAACGTCAGACTCGGTTCATCTCCCTTCTCTTTAACCGGCACCGTGTTACAATCTGCTCCAGGGATGCTGATCTGTGGCTGACCGTGACCTCTGACCTCCCCAGGGGAGAGACCTTCCCTGTGGAAATTAATACTATCCCTGTCCAATGATTATTGTGTCACGAAATCCAAATCTGTGCATTCCACATTTTTGCATCCAAAGTCAACATCTGAGGACATAACTCTAAAACCTGGCTTGAGGAGTCCTCCAGTAACAAGTCTTAGCAGATCCATCCATGATATCTGAAGTACCAATAGACTCCAACATGTTGAAACTGGCTCAACTGCAGCCCACACAGACCCAGCGGGTAGGAAAACACGAGTATTAATCTTCACTGAGAAGAATCCAAAAGATAAGACACACAAACATGCACAAGAGGAAAGTAAAAGACCACGAGTTGAGGACAGAAAGTCAAAACGCGAGTCCCATCGACCCACATTGACACCCTGGTTGGACTCGAGTCTGCAGGGTGTCAAACCGAGCCTCTGTAATCACACGACACACACCGCCGGGTTGTGGGAGTGCGTTAGCTGCCAATTCACAAAGCTGCACGCGCACCTGAAATGGACGGCTCGTGTGAAAAAAATCAACCGTGCGCCGCCGCCGCGCGTAACGGACAGGTAACACGGTAACACGGCGTTTTGTGTGACTGAAAGACGACAGCGAAGAGGGTTGGAAAAACAAACGAAACGCATCAAAAAGATGCATTGACGACATAAAGTAATCGTGCCACTCACCTTGATGGCACCGACAATAAATCCCGAGCGCGAGCCGTGTTTGGAAAAGGCGAGGCGACGCTCCGGTGTTGCCTACTGTCACCGGGAAGGAGGAGTTTGTGTTTACTCCAACAGAACACAACTGGCTGTCAGCGAGCACACGGGTCCTCCTCTCCGGGTCTGGCGAGGAAAGGGAGCCACAGCCTGGCCGCTTATTTTACTGCAACACACATGCGCGTGCTTCCTTGTGGGTTCGCGCACTTTGTCCCGGTGTCTTCAGACGTGTTTGTTGCATCATCTAATTGCAATTTACGGTTATTGTATATGCATGAGTAGCCGAGTGCATTATAATGAGTTTTATAAAAGACCTAGGCTATAGTTAATTAATATGTAGCAATGCTTCTTCGTTACATAACGTGTAGGTAACACACATATATATATATATATATATATATATATATATATATATATATATATATATATATATATATATATATATATATATATATTATATATAACCCTAAAAAAAAAAGATTGCAGCCAGGTAGGTAAGAGGAAAAAAAAAATTATTCTGGGAAGGCATAACATGTGTGATGTGTATTGTATGCATGCAGAGTGCATTATAATTATTTTTTTTTATTATATTATGATGTTAATATGTTTTTTTTCATTATTATTTTTATCTTTATTTTATATATATATATATATATATATATATATATATATATATATATATATATATATATATATATAATGTTTATTATATACTTGTAACACATTTTCTGTCAGACTTCAAAAATCTTTATTATAGGCATGCATGAGAAAACCCTGTTGCAGCCAGGTGTAAGAGGATTGGCAGAAACATTCTGGGAAAGCATAGAGTTTCTCTATGATGACCATGAACCAGGAAGTCCTTCATCTTTATAGCTCCACTAATGCTGGAAAACGAGTCTTATCTGCTTACATGTTGTGCCATGAATCAGTGGCAATAACCAGGTGACGTACAGTGAAAAATGACACAATTCTAAAGGTCAAAGGTCAGTTTTCTCTGTTTTTTGTAAATATCTTTCTTTATGAAATTATTGATACATCATCGTTGATGAGGCATACATCAGATGATCCAGCAGTAACTTTTCAGTCACAGGTAAATAATTAATCTGCATTGTGTTTTATGACCATATGACTTCAAGAACAGGACTTTGAATGGAGGACTCTGAACGTGGTTCTCTCAAAGTGCGCCACAGCTTTGTGGATGTGTAATGAACAGCAGGAACTAAAGTGTCTTCTTAAAGAGCTTCTTTTACGTGTCCCGGAGCTACTTTGTTCAGTTGGAATAAGGAATCCTCTATTGGCATTGTCCATTCAGAAAATATCTCACAACCTTCACATTACATCCAGGAATGAGATGAGATGTTCTGTTGCAGTCTGAGACCAGACACGACACAGTTATCATGCTTCAACTGTTGAGGGGACTGGTTTCCTACCATGACAACCAACTCAGTGTTTTCCTTTCAAACCAAAGGTCACTATCATAATCTAGAGACTTTATGACCAGCAGTCTACTCCTCCCAGGAAGGAAACTCATACACAGTATCTTCAGCGGATCAGGGTCCTAATCTGCTTGTGAGGCTTTATCCGACTTTTAGCGAAGAGACGCTGTGATTTAGATTGAACTGGCACAACTGGAACAGCAATAATGCCTTCCGTTCAGAAGATTCTGCTTTTCCTGTCCAGTGCGCTCGCTACTGCCATTTCTGTTTCGGTGTTGGGGATCTGCATGTCAAGAACGTGGGTTGAGACGACCATGGACTGCACAAGAAATGGAACTAGCTTCTCCAATGGATCTGCTGTGGTCAATTTCAGTCTTTTTGATGGCATTATGATCAGAAACTTGTGCCCCTTGTTTGGAGGTCAGGACTCGTTCGACGGTAAATATGTTCTCACTTAATTACCCCCGAGAGTCAAGCTAAAAGTTTGGGTTTTATTTCCCCCGGTTTTCCCTATATCTAAGATTCCTGCCTTCAAACGGCAGTACTGAAACATTAATATGAAACAATACAATTACTATGTCTTTGACGATACTGAATCAAATCGGGTATTGATGACAATGGAGCTGATTCATGCAATTCTATGTTGATATACTATACTGTAGATGTATTATATATATATATATATATATATATATATATATATATATATATGTGTGTTGTTGTATTTATTGGCTTTACACTTAAATTGTAACCAAATTGGTAGTGTATGGTTTATTAATTTCAGTTAAGGTCTTTATCTAGATCATGTTATTCTTGATAATGACAAGAACAAACCGTCGATCATAGTTTTTGTACAGTTACTATTTCTTCTGTCAAAAGTATTTCCGAAGAAAACTCAGTGGTTTGTTTATTTTTGGGTGAGCTGAGCCTTTAAAACGAGACATAGTACTCTGACTATACGAAAATACAGCCTGTACATTATAGAGTTTACATTATTATAACATTATAACAACTGGGGAACATCAATATTATCGATTTTAAAACAAAGGCTTGCTCACATAGTTTCACCAGTATAATGCATGCTCATATAACCATCACGTGGTCACTTTGTGTGTGTGTGTGTTTGTGTATTTGTGTTTGTTTGTGTGTATAGTGTTTGATCAGTTGGCAGACATAGGAGGAAGCCCTTTGGTGCTGCACGGTTTGGTCGTGTGCCTGCTGGTCCTGTGTCTGCTGTGCTCCGCCTGCAGCATCCTCATCTCCATCTACAACAGTGTCAGCAACCCTTATGAGACCTACATGGGGCCGATTGGCGTCTACGTCTGCAGCTCGCTCAGCGGTGAGTGAGATACACGTTACGGCACTCGACATCTGGGAGTGACCGAAGTGAAATTGCCAGAAACAAATCAGCACATGTTTTGCATCGCGCCCGATGAAGATATTGAAGTTCCAGTTGTCATTTAATGTTTCTCTCTTTCTCCCGCAGCATGTTTGTCTGTTGTGGTCCTGATAATATTCGCGGTGAACGTCAACAGCTTGGCAGAGGATTTGGTACAGAGCTACGCCGGCAGTATTGTGGCGGACGTGAAGAACAAGACTTCGGTGTTCTATCTGGGATACTTCCTGGTCCTCCTTTACACGGCGCTATCTCTCCTCGCCGTTTTGTTGATCTACATTTATGAACACGCAGCCTACACTCATAGGCGGGAACAGCAGAGGCCTACAGAGGACGCACCCAAGGAGATAATGATGTATTAGTGACCTGCAAATGATAAATCACTTATCATATCCTCCAAGAATATATTATTGTAATAGAGAATTACAGATAGAAATCGGCAAAAACCCAATAATATTTTGAAAAAAAAGTGACTGTAAATAAATAATTGAAATAAGGCTGTTCCCCTTATTTTGCATTTTTCTGTATTCCTAATTATGCGTATTGTATATTATTTATATTGTTTATTGCATGCACCGAACACCAAGACATTTCTTGTAACAACAATACTTGGCAATAACCCCCTATTATATTCTGATTAAAAGAAGTCTTTACAAACATTGCAGCCAACCTTTATTAAATGTTGTCAATTAATATTCCAGGTTTATTGAAAGGGTGGAACAAGTGCTAAATATGAGTAGTTGATGAGTGAGTGCAGTTGTTTGAGGAACATGTGAGGTTACATTCAATTCAAGGTGAAAACAGGTTTTGAAGAGGCAAAAGGGGGATAAGATGATCTCTGCTGCCCTCTATCTGTGAGGGGACATACATGTGAAAAGATCAACCACCTCTCCCCCTTCTCCCCCCTCTCCCTGTAACTGTCAGTGTTTATGTTTATTACCTTCACATTGGAAATGCGGAAGGTAATGTTTTGATCGCCGTGTATTTGTATGCGTGCGTGCGTGTTATTCGCATAAAGTAAAAAAGTATTTAACCAAATCGCATGAAATTTGGTGGGATGATTGGTTATTATCCGGGGACCATTTGATTAGATTTTGGGATCGATCGGGTCAAAGGTCAAAGGTCAAGGTCATGAAAAGTTCATTTTACCTCATTTGTATCCAATTGGCATGCAACTAATGCCAACATGTTCATAATTCAATGCCCAACTTGTGATATGTGAAGGTATGCACTCTTCTGAGTGCCCATTCTAGTTATATTTGTATTAGGCCTACTATTGCATTAGCTTACTATTCAACTGGTAGCCATTAATTTCAGCAGTATGTTTAGGCTTATCAAATTAAGAAATACCTGAATATTAAACATATTCTAACCTTCTACCTTTAGCAGATACTTTTGGATGTTTATTCAATGTTCTTACTATCTATTTCCACCATTTGCCCATTAGCTACTTAGCTTTAACTATTTTGACTGACATTTGCTAACTTCAACTGTGTAATCATTAGGTTACTTAAAGGTTTCCCTTCATTTGAATGATTCTACCGATTACTTTTTAGTTTACTGTATCCATTGACTTAAGAACTATTTCATTGTGCATTGTTTTTGCATTTTTGCATTAATTCATGGCTCTCGATGAGCCCTTTAAATGCCAGTGATGCATTGTATTTTAATTGTATCCACTTCCTTTTGGGATTAACTTGCATAATAAATACATTATTACTCCAGATGTGTTTAATTCATTTCAAAAGATGAAGGAGAAAAAAACGACAGAAAAACAAGCCATGCTGACGATGTGTAGAAGCTGAGAAAGACCTCGCAGAGAGTCGGCGTCCATTGTCTCCGGGGTCTTCAGACGCTCTCTCAGCTGTGATTCACAAGACTGTGTTGACATGCGAGCGGGGCCGAGGTGTCCTCTTACCGTTTCCCGCGTCCCATCACTCAGGGCCTAAAGTCTGTTTGGACATGCCCTTCCCAGCACCTCTCAGCCCCGCAACGCCTTCTACCTGCCTTCAAAAGAACTGCTCTACCTTTAAGTCTCACACTTCAAGGGACGTGTGGAAGGATGCAACAATCTGCTTTGTGGTCCTCATCGGGAATATGTATTACATTTCTAAGGATGCGCGCTTTCTACAATAAATCAAAAGACAATTCAGGCTGAGTAGAAAATCCACTATGCCTTCTGAGATGGAAACGTATATATTTTAGATAGATAGATATATACTTTATTAATCCTCAAGAGGAAATTTGTCGACACAGTAGCACCAATAAACTAAACACACAAGAATATAATACAAATATAAGAAAGAAACAGTGACTGTGCATAAACTATACAAAGTGAAATATAAAATACAAAATAAAGTAAAATATATATGTATATATATATATATATATATATATATATATATATATATATATATATATATATAAATATATATATATACTGTATAAAGTGTATATACACAACATATATGCAAATACAGCAGTGTAAAATGTATTTATTTTCAGGTTTGGAGAACCATCTGTTTATTCAGATTAAGTTTAATTCATTAGTCTAACATCTGTTTTTTTTTAGCCTATAAAGACATGGAGTTACAGTGATGAATATCAAAACGTCTACATTTATTTCCCCACCTCTCATCAAACTACTCCTACCCAATATTCATGATGCAGCCTGATGTAACCCTAACTGGGTCTCAGTGTGAAGCCGGGGCAGGTTGTGTTCTCCAGAGGAGGCCACGTCAAAGCCTGGTTCAGTGCAGCATCGCCTGCTGTGAGATTGATAATCTCTCCGCAGCACAGAACCGTCAGCCATTAGAGACCCTCTTGTTCTATTGTTCACCCTTTGAAAGTCATCATTGACCCAATCTGACAGACATGCAAGAACAAAATTCTAAAACTTGACTTTTCTTAATGTCAATACTTGACAGTGGTCACATATACGCAGTGCATATCTTTACCCTTTTAGAAAGGACTCCTCATAGACGTGAATGTAGGCATCACATTGATATATGTCCTGCATTCTGAACCTGTTTAACAGCTGCTGGAGGAGATATTTAACTATATCTATTACGGCTCTTCAGCCGTGTGCACTGAGGTGTGGAATAGCTGATTTGCTATGGAGAGATCCCTCTCGCCGTTTGCTGTGCAAACATCGATCGAATATAATAAGAGATGGGCAGTAATCTCTTCCTCTCTGCATATACTCTGTGGATAAACCTGGGATTAGGCACAAGCCCTGAGCCCTGACCATGCACTCTGTGTGATAGGATTAAAGCGGGAACTTTTGTACCTGTGAAACCTTATCCTCCGAGGTCCCGCATTACAGAGGCCTGTGAAACAGACACCTCCAGCTGCAGGGCAGGGGAGGGGGCACACACTCAGCCACCGAGAGTCCACTCTGGTGGGGCGCGTGGGGGGAAGGGGGTCTTCTCTTCTGGTCTTCAACCTTTGGGAGAGTTAAGAGGTGTAGGTGTAAGTGTATATGTGTGTGTTTGCGGGGGGGGGGGGGGGGGACTTCAACACTTTCACAAACACCTTGAAAGGCTCCTCACCTGCAAATACGTAGATACAGTTTTATAAATCAAATAAATAGGGCCGAGTACTCAGGCACCGAGACAATAGAGGCATTCCTCGGAGAATATATTGGAGCCTATCAACCTCGATCATGCCCCAGAGCGCTTTTATTTGATGTCCTTATCACGACTGAGAGACCTTCTCCCTCCTCAGTGAGGTGAGTGTGTGTCTCTCAAGTCGTCCCTGTTTCATTTTCCTAGGAATTGAACATTTATGGTCCCGACTGAGCAGCAGCTGCTCTAAAGTCCATCACACATTAATACGACACACACACACACACACACACACACACACACACACACACTCTTCTGTGCTGTGTACTGACTACTTTGTTATGTTATGGGTTGGATGTATTCATTATTAAACATATTTATTCTCAACCCTGTTTATTGTTTTTAGTGACTTTTTAAATGTGCAATATGTAAAATATTAAACATTACGGGAAAAAATACGGAGTTCAGTTTTGTGTGCTGGAGAGATATTTACGAAGATAAGTTGCCCCAAAGCCAATCACGTGACAGGCCCAGGGTCAGTTTGAGACCAGGTGACGGGTCTTTTGCGGTTAGGATTTCTCTGTGGATTTAATCCAATATTTATTCTTTATTTCAGACGCCAAGTTCCATATAAAAATAACAGACATAAAACTCTAAAAGAGAGAAAAAAAAGAAGATAAAACATACAACATACATAATACAGTTCATTAAAAAGTATGAAGACTTTTGTGCCAATGTCGTCTTAAGTTCGAAGTAAATCGATAGCAGCTCTTTAGCTCCAATACTCAACCCATCTAGACATAAACAGATGTTAGTGGTAGAGATATATTGTCCAGCACCACACGTGAAAATTATAAGTTATCAGTGTTATTTGGACGAAATAATTTCACCAGTATGGTTGAATTTACTTATTAGTTGCCCATTTCTCATCGTATTTAACTGGTGACTCTAAATTCAGATTTCATGGAAGCCCTCCATGCCACTGCACACTGTACTGGTATGATTGTGTATGTGTCAAATGAAAGTGCATCCATAGAAAAGGAGGAGTCTAGGTGAACAGGTGAGACAACAACACCAAGAGATGAGCTGTACCCCTCGCTGTACTTGTTTGGTGCTTTCTCACTTAACCCAACTGTGCGCTATTGGCAGGCCGCTTCCTTACTCATCTCTCATTAATCTTAATTTGTCAGTGAAGGCTGAGGTGAAGGTAGAGGAGGAGGAGGAGGAGGAGGAGGAGGAGGAGGAGGAGGGCTAAAAGGTAATTGCACCCCTGCTGCTCCATTATGGTGTCATTCCACTGTTAACAGAAGATAAGATCTTCTCCAAATCACCTGGAGCCGATTCTCCACTTTACCTGGCTGGGACCGAGAGACGGAGAAAGACAGAGAAGAAATCCAACCTGGTCTCACATGATGGAGACAAACTGAACTCATCCATCTGTGCAGAATCTTTCTGGACAATCTGTACGCGTGGTTAAAAACAACAACTTCTTCCTCCCAGATGACGTTTTATAGCCAGGGTGATGGATGTAGGGGGGAGTGATAACTTTCTCTGCCCTACTTCGCTGTAACACATGGTTGATTAATGTGCCTCTGATTGGCAGGTGTGATAGACACCAGTGGGTGCAGCGCGAAGAGACGCACAGGTAACCTCCAGCACACGGTTCAACTGAAGTGGGGCCGTCTGACCCGGAGACTGCAACAAACAGCTGACATTAACAGTCAAAAAATAATAATCCAATATACACTACCGTTCAAAAGTTTGGGGTAAATGTCGTGTTTTCTATGAAAACTCACACTTTTATTTATTAAATGAATACAAGATTAATACAAAATATAGTCAAGACATTGACAAGATTAGAAATAATGATTTTCATTGTAAATATTAATGTTGTTCTTCAAACTTGTCGCTCAAAGGAAGGCCAGTTTTAGAGCTTCTCTCACCAGCATAACTGTTTTCAGCTGCGCTCACATAAAAAGTGTTTCAATGTCAAGGAATAATCTTTTCGTGGAAAACGCAAAATAAAAAGTTATAAACATTTTTTTAAAGGGTTTCAAGAGGGTTCTAACCTTCTGCTAGTCTTCTAAGGCAATAACACAATGTACCACTAGAACACTGTGGATGGGCCTCTATACACCTCTGTAGAGATTTCATTAAAAAACAGAGAATAGTCATTTACCACATTAACTATATAGAGAGTGTATTTCTGATTCATTTAATGTCATTTTCATTGGAAAAAACAGTGATTTTTTTTCTTTTCTCTAAGTGACCCCAAACTTTTGAACGGTAGTGTAAATTGTAAACGCAGAGCGGTCTGTGACTCATTCCACTCAGGATGCCTAAATGAACTCATTCTTTTTAAATTCAGGATGCAGAAGGGTTATCCTTGAGTACCCATAAATACAGTTTAACTAAGATGCTCCGTGATTTACTGCAGATAAATCTGTCTTTCTAGAGTGTTTAACTTTTAGAGATAATCATATGTAACTGGTTCAGATGTCTCGATAGTGTAAATAAAGAAATAATACAAAATATATATTTTTTATTTTTGCCTTTCAGGCTTTAAGATTGTGGAGAACAGCGTGATGTATCTCGACGTATTGAGACTCTAGCGGTCCTCGGCTGTGTGCGCTGCAGGGGGGCGTCTGGGAGGAAGTGAACGCATCGCCGTTCAGAAGGCCTCCATGGTCGTCATCGATTCTGACTGTCGTCAGGTCAGTAAGACGTCATTTGCCAATCAGAGCTTTCACGTTCAGGTCAGTACAAAGCGAGTCGATAAAGCAGCGCACACAAAGGCATGACCTTTTTTTTCATGTGAAAACATTCACAGCAACAGCATCGTTCAAATCAATTTCCTACCAGGAGAGTTAGTGACTGGAGCTTTGCACCAGGGGGCAGCGTTAAATAACTGAATCAAACACATCTGTGTGAAACGTACTTACCTCTTACAGGAAAAGTTGCATTTACTGCAAATACTGGGAATTAATCTGAACGTACATTTCCTCTGGAAACCCCTAACCCTTTAACCCTCTAACCCTAACCCTAACCCTAACCCCCTATCCTCATTAGACAACAACAACAACATATAATCCCCCTCAGCTTCAGTAAAATATGACTTTAGTGTCTTATTCTAGGTGTGTGTTTATCTCTCTTGGCAGTTTTCAGGTTCATCTGTGCCTCCAGGAGATTAAAGGCTCCTGTGAGGAGGAGGCGCTCAGACTGTCACTAGAGCGGGACGCACCTCCATAGATCACAGACTGGAACCGAGACACTCAGTCACAGGCCGCCAGCGGTTCTCAGAACCACATGGCCATATAACTACACAGACTCCAGCAATCGGCACCCCATGGACAGCACATATAAATTCTAGTCTGGCTTGTACAGTATTTCCTTACCCTTGTTTGCCCTTGTCTGGGCCAAGAATGGGGCCTTTTTAAGAAAAAGTGTGTGTATCAAGTGCCTCCTTCTATCTACATGCTCCGATAATATCGAGGGTATCCGCGATGAGAAGTTGGGTCTCACTAAAGCTCTCAACGCTGCATGTCATCGGCCGCTCAGCGTCTTTTACAGAAGCCAGATGGGGAGAGGTGCTAGGATAAAGTGCATCAAGTGCCCCCTATTGAGCTTCATGAACGGATTAGAGGATTTGCAAAGCTCTGTCATAAGGCCGTCAATCATTGTCACACCCACCTTGAACATTTACGGCGCGGACCGCGGAAAAAACCTCGGGGCTGTTAACATGAAGAGTATAACTTCATCCGTCGAGTCATTCGCCTCGACATCAACACCTCGAGCGACGGGAAACAGAAAAAGAGAGAGGCAGAGACGGGAACCATGACACAAGACACTACAAATTACCGCCGCATCTCAATACCTGAAGTTTACTTAAAGGAATGTTGTTGCAATTTAATACCTGTACACCTCCACATCTCTCATCATCAAGTGTTCCACCTCTCCTCTGAGCCGCGGCCTCTCAGCCTGTGACGTAAAGTCTTAAAAGCTGCAATCGCCTGTCTGTCTTGCTAATAAAACAGAGGTTCTTTGAATAAAGCAGAATTTGATATCGGCTTTGTAAACCCTGCGTAGGAAACAATGCGGCCTCTCTCCGGGAGGCGATGCTCTGTGTAATTTAGCAGCGAGGTGGAGACACGCTGTCTGACTGCTGGGGGGATCAGAAGGGCCTCGGGCCTGTTTGCATGTGCATGAAACAATTTGTCAGCCTGTATAACCAGCTGACCCCTCGCTCACCACTCACCTCCTTCCATTACAGGAAAAGTGCGAGTTCCTTGTTTTGTACTTGTGGCCATCATTTCTGTAAGTTATGGGAACTTTATACTCAGTACAGCAATGGCTGAGATCTGGGAGACGGCGACATTGTCACATTAAGTTCAACAGGGCATGAAACACCATCACAGGTCCATTAACCCGACTACAGAAAGACACTGAAATTATCCTTCTCAAGACCAATATTAGCTTATTACAGGTGTATTGGTGTGTATGTGTCGCCCAATGAGTAACAAGACATCGCAGCAGAGGTGGTCGATTAGGTTTGAAGTAATCTAGAAACTGTTTCTCCTCCATGGCGTGGTTTGTCCACCAGAGAGCACTAACAAGCTGATCTTTCAACTCTTCCATCGTATGTATCTTGGTCACAATTCATTAAATAAAAATTAAAACAAATACATAAATAGAGATGTTTCTATTTAAAAATAAATAAATCCTATTTATTGATATGTCGCAATTCGATTTCTATTTGTTTGATATCAAAAGCAGTATCGGCATAAACAATAAGAATGAATTGGTCTATGATACACATAAATACACACACACACACACACACATATATATATATATATATATATATATATATATATATATATATATATATATAAATCAGATGTTCAATCGTGCTTTTTAAAAAAAACAACAACAACGCATACATGATTAGATGACCACGAGAAAAGGATACAAAAGCAATAAAGGTGGAGATAACACTTCCACGCCCGTCTTCACCCTCTGCGTCAACTCATCACCTCCTGGTTGGGTGTCAATGAGGGGAGGAAGAAGAGAGAGGGGTGAGGCAGGACGGAGGGAGAAGGGGAGCGGCTGGCAGGAGATGGATGGGGGTGGCTGAAGAGATCACCTTGCCAAATCCGCTGTGAAGGCCTCAGCTCGGTGCACTTAGCGTAGCGGCCGGAGCCAACACGCAGCGAGGCCCGGGCCTCCCTGAGGCGACACTCAGGCCCCGGCCTCCCTGCCATTGTCATCTGTCCGTCTCTCAGCCTCTCCATCCAGCAATCTGCCTGGAGGAAACTTACTTCCTCCCTCCACATTCTTCCTCCCTCCATTACCCCCAGGAGGAGCAAGGGAAGTTGCGTCCAAGGGAACTCCCAGGCAGTATCGATGTCGGAGTCTAACTGTTGGGGTCTTGCCACTAATTAGCCCATCCGTAGAGCACGATGAGACAACAGTTTAATCGCCTCGTATATATCTGTTGAATTACGTCGGACCGAGGCTGGTAGAGTTGGTGGATGCGTGACAGTAATAAGTGATGAGACGCTCACACACTTCAGCGAGTGGAATGACAAATATGTCATCATCCAGAGACAAGGTCTAGCCGGGCCGTTTCAATGAGTGCACCCATGTCAGGGTGATGTATGGACACCGTAACACAACCTCTGAGAAGGCATAGGGGGGGAATGCCGCGCTGCCAAACAGCCTCTCAGATCCCGGGCAGAAGAATAGGGGCCGCATGTAAACATTTGAGACGTGTCACTCATTTCTCCTCCGGTCGTTTATAACCAAATAACCAAACTGGACACTTTGGATGCCGGCAGCCATGTGTGCAAATCTGGCTGCAGCGGCGGTCAACGTTTGTTTTTTAACTTTTATATGAATGTATAGTTCACATGGAAGATAAACATCAGATATAGTTCAAACCAAAGGTCAGCCACTCGGCTTCTAACACTATGGATTACACCTTCAGAGGTTTGTCGGACAAAACCCTGCCCTATGGCTGGTTATGCATTTTGTGAAGTCTCTTAATGGAAATGGCTTGGGAACTCATTTGTGAGGAGCAGCGAGAGGAACACTAAGTCTTGGAGGAATTTCTTCCCCTGGGGATCCCTAAGTGATGTCCATCTCCCCTCAGTCATTCAGACAGCTGAAACTGGAGAACGTGACTGACACTTTGAGTTCTCTCACTCAGGATCCTTTAAGCGATCTTTTTATCTGAATCAGGAGTGAGTTAAAGGGTTGCTTCACCCACACAAAATGGAACTTTCCCATATAGCTTTATTTAGCCATGATATATGTGATTCTGAGATTTCAGTTTTTATTTAATTTATTTTTATGGTTCTTAAAGTTTTGTACAATTTTTCTATATGGATTATTTCTATCAAGTTGCTTTTTCTTTTTTTTAACCTTTTCAAATTAAATGTCCTTCACCTTCGTTTAGCTGGGATGGCAGAAATGTGAAAGAAATATGTCAAGACCAGACAAAGAGAAATAAGGCAGCAGACCAACACATGTAAAGTATCCACAAGTTGAATTGCTCACTGGTTGTAAATAAATAATCCAAACTTTAAAAAAAAATGCTGTATCATATGAGCATTAATTGTAAATCTAGAAAGTGTCATGTAAAACAATCTTATTTAACTCTGTGTTATCATCTATCCTTTTAGCTACGCAGACTGTGCTGCAGTGCCGCGACCTGTACAACAGAGGTCCTCGTTTTCTCTCCTCGCTCCACTCAGAAACCAAAGACCTCCGTCGCTATAGCGAAGCCATATCAAGACAGAGGATCCCAGGACACAATAAAATCGGAGATGTATGGGAACCATCTAGGTAGAAATGTCTGCTGTGATTTATCCCAGCACGCCTTTCCCGGTTTAGACTCAGACATGTGAAGATTTAAATGTGAGATACAGGTAAGGGGATTATAAATGACCCTGGCAGAAACTATGAAATATGGGAACATAAATGTACATTCCGTCAAATGGATAAAATATCTATCATCGGGGTAACACATATCTTCCATACAGTGAACCCCCGCCAGCTCTTGGAACATCGCCCAAAACATGGTTCCTATACTCCCCATATATATTCTAACTCCATAATACGTGTGCGGCGGTTCGTTGCCTGGATGCTCTGAGCGGTAAAACTATTGAGGAGGTGATTGCAAACATTATTCCTTGTGCTTTTCAAATACTTTTCTAATCCTTTAAGTGTGACACAAACACTTAACAAAGGAATGCTTCTTCGCCGTGCTTGAGAACGACCCGCTGGGAGGAGAGTTCTACTCGCCATAAGATGTCAAAATAATCAGCTCAAAGTTTTCAGGAGCTGGCAAGGCCTCAAAGGGTCGGCCATCATTTATGACAAAGCCAGAGTCTGCAGCCAGGGCGACACGGTGGAAAACAACACCGAGTCTGTGAGTGCAGTGGGCCGGCAGTGATATTCAGTAGCTTTAAACGTGGAGGTTAGTGGGCTCTGACCTGTTGGTGGCAATCCTGAGCCTCCCACAGAATCTCAACGAACGTAATCATGTTCATGTTTGACTTATTCTGGGCTTATTCTCATGTATCTATGCGTCCTCCATTGAGTTGATACAGAAGAGACTGAGGAAGGCTGAAATATGAAATAAACGAGGATGGAATCTGACAACCCTTACCTCTGCTTACATCAGCATGATTTGAGGTGAAAAAATAAATCAATTAGTCTATCGTCAGGAAAATTATTTGCAATTATTTTGATAATAAATGTATTTTAGCTACGTTTTTTCAAGCAAAACTGCCAAAAGAAAGTTCTTAATTGTTCATTGTTATAGCTTCTATATTGCGAAATCTTTCAGGCTAAATGATGAACTTATTACCTTCGCATTGAAAATGCAGAAGGTAATGTTTTGGCCGGCGTGTATTTATTTGTGAATATGTCCGTCCGTCCGTCCGTCCGTCCGTCCGTCCGTCCGTTATTCGTCTAAATCAGACAAAACTGAGCCGATTCTTATGAAACTTGGTGGGATGATTGGTCATGACCCAAGGAACAATCGATAGGTTTTGGGAGTGATTGGGTCAAAGGTCAAGGTCAAGGTCACGGAAAGGTGAAAACCGTAAATTTGCAATATCTCGGTTAATTGGCATCCGATTTGCGTGAAACTAGTGCCAAATTATTCATAATTCAATCTTGTGATATGCAAAGGTATGCGCTCTACCGAGTTCCCATTCTAGTTGATATATAAATGAATCATCATTCCTATCCTAATTCTGTTACGTTTTTATCCTCTGACATTTACACGTCATGTTTTTTTTTCTTCAACTTTGTACAATTATTTTTATAATACTAACTCTATACATACCATTAAATAATAAAATAAAATTTTATATATCGTGTTTGATTAAAGACACAGGGGAGTAACATGAAAGCCAAAGAAAGCCAATTAAATATAATATTTTGAACCGAGAATAAAAACCCTGAGTTACATTTGGCCTTTAGATAATTCTTTATCTTTTAAAAGAGTTTGCACATGTTTTTCCCTTCATGCAACTTCAGTTCCCCAAGACTTCTCTTATTTATTTCATTCTACATTTGCAATAGAGGCATGCGGAAAAAAAGTTCAACGTAACAACAAGCTGAGTAATTAATATACAAGAAGTCATTTTGTGGATGAGGTGTTCTTTTTGGCGGAATATCTTCCTCTTTTCTTTTTAAGGTGTCACCGTTTCTCTGTTTGGTATCTATAGAGTTATATGGCAAAACATCATCGTCCAAGATGTCCTGAATTAATAGATATTAGAGCAGTCATAGTGCAACCAGCTCTGTCCTGACTGTAACAACTATCTCATTTTATTTAATTTTTATTTACATAGGAAAACACTTCTGGGACTCAGATGGAAGTACGGCAGCGGTTACCCTCAGACAGGAAGCTCCGGATCCATCCCATGTGGATACCCAGCGCTGCTGACTGTAAATAAGTCCACACGGAGGAGAAGTGAGACAAGAACAACTTGACAGACAGTGGGAAGTTTCCAGACAGAGTTTTTAGTAAATGTGAATAAGTTAGTGCACAAAGCGTGTCAAGCCAACACTTCAATTCCTCCTCAGGATGTGTTCCCTCTTTCATATCAGCTTGTTGAGCAGCCTTTATTGGGCTTTGTTGGACAAACGTGGGTCACATGATATGGACTTTGGCAGAGTGGTCTAATGAAGGATGCATTGTCTGTGGGAGCAGGGCTTTTTTTATGTCTTACAAACCTGCTGACAGCTTCGCCAGCTCTGGCATGAGCTTGGCTTTTGATCAGAAACAACACGGTACACCTGATCAGTCCGTTCACACCAGAGCCGGAGCAGCTTTGTGCGATGACAAAGGCACCATTATCTCAGGAGCATCAACCCGGACATGAAACACCTCATGAAACACCTCACGCTGCTCTGACATTTGTGACTGTAAATCTGTGGATGAGTGATGTGATTTTCAATGTATTATTGTGACGGGTCCCAGTTCATGCTTGTTATGGAGTGTGCGTGCGCACATACACACACACACACACACCCACACACACACCATTGTATCATCTCATCAAATGATCAAATTGAGATTTCACATTGAACATTATCAACATTCATATTACCCAGCAATCATCATCGCATATATATATATATATATATATATATATATATATATATATATATATATATATATATATATATATAAATATGTGACCAAATACCAAAGTAAAAATAAGTTATTCATTTGATTGAATTTTTATTATAATTTATCTATAGTTGTTATAGTTAAGTAGAGTAAGCAAATCATTTTATGATAATCACTACTGACTATTTTACGAATTACAAATTAAAACCATGACGGGATCGTTTTGCCTTTACGGGGGAATCTTTTACCAAATTGCACAATCGTGTTCTGAGCTGTTATGTTAACAAAGACTCTTGGGTGACGATTTAAAATAATGTTTAATTTAATACATTAGTGGAAGGCCTTCCTTCTCTTTCTTTCAATCATTTTATTTTAAGTTACACCAGACAATCCAAAACGAATAAATAGAAAATTACAAAACAACCAACTATACAGACAATCAGACAAATCAATAAAATCACCAACAAAAAATAATATAAAAACATAAATCATCATCTTCCATATTGAACCAACTATAACCATCATTCAAAGAGTCACCTGGGTCCCAAGATTGCAAAGCCTCTTCTTATGGTTTCGGCAAGGCCTTCTATGAAGGCCCGTGCAGCTGCCCTGTCGACATCCACGCACCCTGCATGAGGAGCATGATTCATCAGAAGACCCTTTTAAACGGCCGCTTGTCTGTCTGGGCACTTCAGCAGGTGGCTCTTTTCATTAAACCTAAACGTATGAGGATTGTGCTCTTCATTAAAAGCTGTATAGTAATATGGGCATGAGATGATTGCCCCTGTGGTGGTTAAATATAGTGATTGGACGAGGACCTCTGCCGCCCCGAAATGAGAAGAGTCGATAGAGCCGGCGGCTATTATGCTGTCAGCGTTCGTACCATTACACACCATTAAAACCAGCACAACTGATTCATCCTCATTATATTTATTGGATAGACGGCCTGATCTAATTGTAGAAGAAGCAGTCCAAGCCTTGCGTAGTTTAACATGCGTCATCATTTTTGTAGCCAAACTGCAGGCACTCTTTTTTGATGACTTAATGAGGGGCTGATGAATTCAGTACATTTGAAATGAATGAATGAATGTGTGATTTACGAGGTTTTATGAGTATTCTCCTCACAGGTGAAAAGTATTGACATGCGATGTTTTTACAGTGATGCTTGGGTTCGTTCAATAAGATAAAGAAAGAGTGTTAAACTGTAAACTTGGCCATTAGTGTGTGTGTGACCCATACGAGCCCCCAGTGTTGACATGTACGCAGAGGGCAGTGTGCCTGGCTTATTTAACAGAATGGAAATGAACTACTAGTCACTCCCCCGTCATCGGATTCTTTCTACAGTGATATGGGTCCACGTTTGGCATCGTCGAATGCAAACAGCTTCTAAGCACAGGTACGAGACAAGAAAGGGGTATTTGTAAAAACCAACAGCTCTGCCCAGACACCAGAGGCCTGAGACACACCCAAACAAAGCGTCTTCCGTCTCCACATTTGTGAAGGTCATTAATGTCTAATCATATTCAAATGGCTCTTGAGGCGGTGTCTGAGCAGCAGTATGCAGATCGGTGTCAGGGGGGCGTGCCCTCCAGGACGTGTCCCAGGGCGGCTCTCCCCTCCTGGTTTGAATACCCCGTGGGCCTGCAGACATGTCACGGCCCATCACCCTGCAGACAGACAGGTCCCTGACTGGAGTCGTCCGCTAGACTGGCAGACTAGCTTGATAGCTACTGTTCGCCACCCCTCTATTGTGATTTAACTGCTGGTCACAAGCTCCATTAGCATATTGATAAGAGATAGTGACACCTCCCATTGAATTCTATCAGGTAGCCTGAAAGCTGAGTGTAATGAAAGGGATAATTACACAATTTATATAGGGAGGGGCACTGACAGTTGCACAAAGCTATCTGGTCATAGCCGGACCCACCTAATTAAGACAGAGTCCCATCCATCTTGATGTCCCTGTCAGTAAATTGGTCCCCGACAGTTTAAAGTAAATAGAAAAGTGTGTCTTCTCATACTTATTGTCGGGCTCATAGAGTGGATGAATATTTATATATACACTACCGTTCAAAAGTTTGGGGTCACCGAGAAAATGTTGTGTTTTCCATGAAAACTCGCACTTTTATTTATTGAATGAATACAAGATTAATACAAAATATAGTCAATACATTGACAAGGTTAGAAATAATGATTTTCATTTGAAATATTAATTTTGTTCTTCAAACTTGTCGCTCAAAGGAAGGCCAGTTTTAGAGCTTCTCTCACCAGCATAACTGTTTTCAGCTGCGCTCACATAAGGGTTTCAATGTCAAGGAATAATCTGTTTGTGGAAAATGCAAAATAAAAAGTTATAAAAAAAGGGTTTGAAGGGGGTTCTAACCCTCTTCTAGTCTTCTAAGGCAATACCACAATTTACCACTAGAACACTGGAGATGGGCCTCTATACACCTCTATAGAGATTTCATTAACAAACAGAGAATAGTCATTTACCACATTAACTATGTATAGAGTGTATTTCTGATTAATTTAATGTCATTTTCATTCGAAAAAAACAGTGTTTTTTTTCTTTTCTCTAGGTGACCCCAAACTTTTGAACGGTAGTGTAAATATAAAAAGAAAGCTGGGTTATTTCCAACCTTTTACAGAAGCTTTTCACTGCGTTCTGGTCGTAGTGACAAGGGTTTAAAAAGATGCTCCATGCTGAGAACAGTGGGGGTCAGAAAAACAAGGCTCTTTCAATCACAGCCGGTTTACAACAAGCGGAGAGGACACTGAGGTATCATCAGAACCAGCACTCTTGACTGGTATTCCATGTATTTTAATATACCCCGTTAGCTAGACTAGCAGGTCAATTAGCATGTTTACAATGACTCTTGACTCTTGAATTCAGAAATATGCTGTCATGTTTCTGTAATGTTTTGCATCGGTTGACAAGTTTAGCTCCACATACACTGTCCTGCCTCTTTAGCTTCTCCTTTATAGCCTGAATCAACACAGGGCAGGAGGGTGACCCAGTGATTCACACAGTAATCAGCACCATCTCTATTTCACAGGCTAAATACAGTCATTCCCTCTCGCTGTTTTAATTACGCCTTTGTGAGTCTCCGATTATCCGGGGCTTGTAAAAACTTATTTTCCCTCACGGTGAATAAAATAAAGGCCTCTTTTTCAAGTGGGGGCACGTCAACACACTCCTGTGGGTGATGGCGGCCTCTCAGCGGCGCTGTCATCGTCAGTGTGGAGCGGATCCACGCGCACGCATACACAAAAAAAAACATGCACGGCCGCACGTGTGCGTGTGCATCCCGGATTATGTCACGGCCCTGGAATGCCGTCACATGACCAGGGGAACAGGCGGCGTTAAATGAGGTAGAGCGACACAACGCACGGGTGTTTCTGTGAGGAAACAATGGCAGCCTGGACGCCTGTTTCCACAGCCAGGGTGCACGTCTTGTGTTTATGGTTGACACTCAAGCTGTTTTGGGTTGATAGACTCCGATACCAGAGTCAACACAGAGCACTTGCAAAGTTTGTTTGAATACTTGTCTGGTAAATAAGCCTCTCCTCTCTTTTTCCTGGGATGCTGCCGTCTGTATTCCTAAAATAGCCACTTGAACATGTGAATTAAACAGTTATTTAAAAAAATAAAAAAGTATAACAACGAGGAGCATATTTTCATGCAGTGTGGACATTTTAGCACGTTAATTATTGCAGGCAATAAATGAGGGAACGTGTGTGTTATTAACATTAATAGGTGATTGTGGTATAATTACACGCCTGAGGGGGGGATGGAGTTATCATGGTATTAAATCTCCTTGATTAAAGCGGTTTAAAAGTGCTGCTTTTCTTCCCCTCCTCTTTAAGATGATAACAGCTGCCTCAGAAGTGAGCCCGGCCCTTGAAGTGCAGGCCGGGATTAGTGGCAAACACAAAAGGAGCATTTGGAGGGGGCATGCCTGTCCCTTTTGAAAGGCTATCATTTAAAGCCGTCAGCCATAGATCATCTGCGGCTTACGTGGGGAAAAGTTGGTTGCATGTTGATCGGGCCCATTATTTGACTCTCAGTGAGGGGTGCGTTTGATGGTCTGGGCCAGGGAGGGCTCCAGAGGTCTCTGAGGCTCAGTCTGTCTCCCTTCTCCTGTCTGTCTATTGGTATGCATCCCTCATAATAGAGGCGGGAGGTAGGGGGTCTCATTAGGGGCCGGGGGGAGTGTTGTTAGGGGGGAGGGGGAGCAGGCAATGAATTCCTCGGGGCAGATGCACCAGCATCACACAGGACTGAAGCTGAATAATGCATTATGGCAGCAGGTGAAACGCGTGAGGTCAGTCCTTCACGGCACCACATCCGTCTCCGAATGGCGCGCATCGAGACGCGCCTCAGAGTTCAAAAGTGCTCCAGGTGGAGCGCGTCTTTTGACGACAGGAATGTCATCCGATGTTACGTTCACACTGAGAGATAGCTTCCTCTGGAACTACTGACAACGACTGACAAGCGGTACAGGGGTAGCTATTTCGAGGATCCCCTGAGTACCAAATGATCTCTTCATTTCCGTTTTGTCACCAGAGGTCCGAGCTGCGAGGAGTCAAATGGATTCCCACTGGGGAGCTACTTCCTCAGTCGTCTGTCACCACTTCCTGTCTGTGAAGAGCAGGTAATGACAGCACGCAGGTGTTGCAAACCGGGTGGTATCACTGCAAGGCGACAACAGCACAGAGCGTGCTATTTCCCCCAGGAACATTAACCCTGTTTGCATCACTTGCTTTAATAAAATAAAAAATGTGGGATTAAATATATTTTTTATTATTTTTATTTTTACTTCCACTCACACTGCAGCGTTTTCCTGCACAGACAGGTCACATGCACCATCGTCATGTGCAAAACTTAAAGCGGTCCCTGAACCGAGCTAAAATGATTACATATCGGCCGTTACTCAGATATTTGTTCTGCTGCGCTGCACATGGAAATTGATGTTCCATGAACCCTGGATATTGTTCTCATAAGGTCACCGTTTGGAATTTCATGTCGGTGATGAATGGCTGCTGATTTATTGAGGAGTTTAAGAGACAGACGTTCACTGTATTGAGAGCATGATGAAGAGTTTGAGTTTTTTCTTTAGATATTTTTATTTTATTCTGCTTCAGATGAGTCAGAATGACCCGTAGCTTGTGTGAAGCGTCATCATGACTGATGTGAACTCTATTTTCTGGCTTCTCAGCAGTGTGTAAAACCACTGCCATGGTTTGTTATGACAAAGGTCACGGATAACGGATGATCTGCCTACAGTTCCCTAATGTGAGAACAAAGACTTTGTCAAAATATATTCCTGCAACGGAGTGAGCCGGGGGATTGGTTACATTGTTTTGGGGATAGGTTTTCCAGACGGAGCGCCGTGAAGACAGGCCCTGGCTGTGGATTTACTGGGACTCGTTATAGTCCGTTAATCTTTGTATCTCTTTGACTCTTTCAGCAGGTTCCTCGGCTGGAAGGCCCTCCTGGCTCTGAAGTGGCTGCCTCACCAATAATTCGAGGTCTTGGTATCCAAACCAGCTTCACCGCTAGAATAGAGGCAAACGTGCGGTTGACACGATAAAAAAGAAAATGACATGCATTTATCTATTTTAATTTTTTTATATTGTCTGTCACTGTTTTATGTTGTATTGTCTGCATCTGTGTGTAATGTGCTACTGCTGCTGTCTTGGCCAGGACACTCTAGTAAAGGAGATTTTTAATCTCAATTAAGCATTTCCTGGTTAATTAAATGAATTTAAAAAATAATTAAATAAATGCTGGGAAACGTTCTATATTCAGTTACCGAGAGCTTATAACACAAATCTGAATCTTCATCTGATTTTTAAATAAAACAATTGATAGAATTTTAAAAAGAACAAAGTGGAGTGACGATGTGGAGAGAGAGGGGTCTCCCTCGTTTTTCCCCAAGCTCTCAACAACTCAGCAGTTTTTTCCTAAATGTCTCTTGTTCTGTATAAAATAATCCATCTGGCTGCTGCTCCGGAGCGGGGCTCCCATGCCGTTACCGGCCCATACGTTAGGCTCTTTATGGGCCTTTGGATGACAGTAGCGATGAAACCGAATCAGGTCATGCCAATTGATAGACATTCTCCTCAGCTATCAATTGCACACACACAATCCTTTTAAAGTGGAGTGAAGAGAGGCACCCCCCCCCCCCTCCCCCTCCCCTCCTGTCAACCATACAGTGGCTTCCCCCTGAAGCTGTCATCATATAGTTCCCTAAAATATTTAACTTCCTCAAGAGATTGAACTGTAATATAAGAAATTAACCCTATAATGCCCACTGACTGCTACAAACAGATGTGAGATGTCAGGCTCGGCCGAGACTGTAACCAGCCCCCCTACGGCCAGGATATCATGTTCTTCACCGGGGTCAGACGCACCGTCGCCCTTTTCCTATTACCGCTCAGATTTGTCTGTAAGGTAGTGTTATATGGGCTGTGGAGAATTATTAGGCCATGCACACATCTTTATATTTGAAATTCTGAATGCTTTACACATTCTGAATACTCTCCACGTCCACAGATTGCCTTATAAGCTCATTTTAAAGTGTCTCCACATCATCAGAAAGAAAACTGCCTGGACAGCACATATTCAGAAGCAGGTTTTTGGAGCGAAGGACGGGTTGCCAGTCTTGTTCTCGTTGCTCGTTTATCAGTTAAGGAGATCTCGCTCAGCAGCTAATGGGAGTTAAGTTTCACACTTTGCTGAGTGCAACTTTATCCAGCAGTGATTCATCACTCCATCTCACTCACGGGATAACGTGGACGAGCCTCCGTGTCCCACGCTGCAGACAGTTCCTCTTCATTCTCTGTGGTTGTGAAATCGACACTATTACTCTTATCCTCAATTCATATTATACCTTTAATATAAAAAAGCATCGGTCCTATTTGTTTCTTTTTTAATTCTCACTGTAACAATTAGATTTGTTCTCTCACACGAAAAACTCATGCAGGTGAAGGCAATATAGCCGCCCCTGCTCTGCAGAGTGGGCACTGGATGCCTGGCTGGTGTATCGTCCCCGTAAAGAGAAAGAGGGTTGAAATAATCCCGTTCTGAAACACCAACTTTACTCTATGAGGAGCCAGCCTCACCTTTGGAGGGATGACCCTTTGAGACTGAAACCCATCATTATGGGTTTAGCCCACTATGCATGTGTGGGGACCGGGGCCACCCTTATGCTCAGGTATTCTGCAGGTTCCTGGGCCTTCAGCCCTGGAGCCAGGGGCCCTGGAGCAGGTGGAGTAGAGACATGGCGGCCTGACTGATATTCATGAGGGCCGGCTGAATGTGGCCCTGCAGGCACAGGGCGCTGGAGCGTCACGTTCCTCAGGACTCAGAGGGCCGGATCGAACTTGGAGAGCAAGCGGATGTTTGGAGCCCTTTGCTCTCCGTGCCGCCTTCAGGTGGAAGTATTCAGATGTTTAAAGTAGCAATACCACATGTAGAAGGTGTGGTACTCACCTTTTTAAGAAAGCTTACTGCTAATATATCTTTTATGGGCTTTGCTTTTAAATATATCTTAGATTTGTTTTTTTTTTGTTGTTTTATTCTGCTCTGTAGCACTTTGAGATTGCTCAAATATAAAGTGCAATATAAATACAATGTATTATTATTATTATTATTATTATTAGAAGTACTCACACACAAGTATGAGCATTTAAGTCTAAAGTACATAATAATGAAACTATATGAAAGCACCAAGAGTAAAAGTACACTTTGTCAAGTATGGACTGTTACATAATTATATATAAATATATTGCTGGATATAATTATTTATGTTTAGAAGGTAGGCCTTTTATAAACTACTTTATATGATGCAGGGACACTTAACATATAAAATAAAAAATAAAAAATGATAATGTATGAGTTGATTATATGTTGGTCATCTGAATTGGCAAAGTAATAACTAAAGCTCCCAAATAAATGAAGTAAAAAGTTGCCACTAAAATCCATGAAGTATAAAGCAGCTTACCATGGAGGTAAAGTTCACATAATAATATGTTCACATACTGAATGGTTCTGACAGCTTCCCATTGAGTGGAATTGAACGATGGAGAAATGACAGTAATGGGAACTAAAAGGCCTTCGAATCCTCTGCCTCCGATCCGAGGCCCGCTCCACAGATAATGGAGCAAAAATGTGGCCCGAGGAGATCATTTGTTCCCAGATCTTTAGATGGCAATATTTTCATCCGAGCCCAGGAGGGGATCTCTTCAATTGCCAGCTTCCATTGTCCGAGTCTTGTCAATTAATTTTTCTTTTATTCCGGACCACGGAGCGCCTGAGTGAATTCAATTATCAACCAATTAAGAGGTGTTTCCTTTTATTTACAGATTTTGATTCCGTGCGTATCCACATTGTGTGAAGATAAGACGGGAGCGGGGCGTTAAATCACTTGAACATCTCCTCTGCACAGACGGCTTCATGTTTTCTCCTTTCTGCTGGGTCCCCCGGGTCACAACAAAAGAGCATTATTGAACTCATCTCTCGACAATTGCTCAGCGGATGCTCGTCCAAAAGTGGTTCCCAATACAAGCGAACAAGAAAGGAAATCCCATTAACGGGATTCACACACGCACGGAACAGCCGGCGATCTGCGTGACACGACTCTGGGAAGAAATGGAGACAGGTGGAATATTCAGAGAACCGGTTCCCATCAAACGGGAACTTGATCAAGCCCAGCCGCGGACAGAAACGTGAACTTTTGAACCTCGTGAAAGTAAGTTAAAGGGCTGATTGCGTGATGAAACGGGCCGATTGGAAGTGACAAGCGGAAAATGTCTCTGTCCCACACACTTTACGGCTTGCAGCCACTTGACTTCAGATTTCCTGACAGGCTCTGGAGCAATTATGCCATTTGTTTTTCACTTTCTTGAAACATATTGGGAACTTAATCTGAATATTTGCCTTTTTTGGGGCCTGACTGACTGAACGTATCCATGAGAGACAGAAAGCACAGTGTTGTTTCTAAAATATTGTGAATATATGTTAACAATATATTAATAAACTAGAATGGGCACTCGGTAGAGCGCATACCTTCGCAATTTACGTTTTTCACCTTTTTGTAACCTTGACCTTGACCTTTGACCCAATCACGCCCAAAAACTAATCGATTGTTCCTTGGGTCATGACCAATCATCCCACCAAGTTTCATAAGAATCGGCTCAGTTTTTAAGTTTTTCACCTTTTCGTGACCTTGACCTTGACCTTTGACCCAATCACTCCCAAAAACTAATCGATTGCTCCTTGGGTCATGACCAATCATCCCACCAAGTTTCATAAGAATCGGCTCAGTTTTGTCTGAGTTAGACGAATAACTGACGGACGGACGGACGGACGGACATATTCACAAATAAATAAATACACGCCGGCGAAAACATTACCTTCTGCATTTTCAATGCGAAGGTAATAATCACCCCTCATGGGTTAGTTACATGGTTATCATTCAGTGCTAACATAACTTTACATTAGAATATCCACTACCAACTCAGTAAGAATATTATAGGAACAAGAAAGGGATTCTGTACAGGAAAATGACAATTAACTTAAAATGACCAATGGAGCATATAATAAATATAATGTTGTTTGACTAAAGTATATATCAATACACAGTTTCAAAAGGGCCTTGACTTCTACCTCTGCTTTTTTCTTCATCTAACACTCAGATAAGTAGGAGAATGACACATAAGCCGGGAGTTAAAATAAAAGACTTTTATTCAAACATCGATGCGTGTTTAAAAAAAAACACAGAACAAAATTCAGTGTAAAATACATGTCACATCTTCTTGAGAAAATAATTTCTGTACATAGGTGTCTTCTTCTTTAAGACAGGTCTTTAAAATAAGATAGGCATCCATCAGATCAAGGGTAGATTTCCCGTGGGCTGAGTTTGTGAATTTTAATATTTTTCTACAAATAAACATGTGTGTTGCACTTGTATGGCCAAGCCATATGGAGAAGTGGCAGTCCGTCATTCCCTTTCAATACACAGAAATACTTCTTCCCAGAAGGAAGACTTGTTGTGGGAGAGAAACAAATACCAGTTCATTTCCAGTGCTAGTTTCACAAGTAGACCTACTAAACCACAAAATGAGTAATAATGAATAACAGTAGGCTACTAAAGAAATGTGAAGGCCATAACGAGAGTGACACGTGACTACACCTCAGTTCCTTCCCGGTTGTATATGAGGTTATTGACACTGAAATGGTTGGAGAGGTTCTGTACTGATGCGTAATAGTTCATTCTGCTGTTGTCTGTTGAGTTCAGAGGAGAGATTAAGGTGGGCGAGTAGGAGCCCAGTCCGGACATGCCCTCTCTGCTCTGAGGCAGTCCCCCGGGATGCCCGGAGCCGTAGTCCCGCTCCGCGCCCCGGGAGCCCTCCGTGCTGCCGCTGCCCGCCAGCAGCGAGTTCACGCTGGACACGAAATTGCTGTAACACGGGCTGTGGTCCGCGGACGGGGACGGGGATGACTTGGGCTCCGTGGAGGCCGGGGATCCGTGCAGGCTGGGCGGGGAGGAACTCAGCAGGCTGCCGGTGTCGGAGAGCTTGTGCGGGCCGTCTTCTGCCTTGACCGGGAGCGCGCTGCTGTCCGCCCCGCTGATGTCGGCTCTCCTCTTCCTCTTCCTCCGGAAGTTCCCGTTGTCGAACATCTTCTCGCAGTTAGGGTCCAGAGTCCAGTAGTTTCCCTTACCTGAATGACAATATATAGACAACAGTTTTAGTTTGCTTTTAGTTCACATTCACGTGCACACCAGGACATTGTTAATCTTAATTTTCAATAAATAAAAATCTAATTTAATTGTCAATGATGAGGAGTTTCTTTATTACTTTATTATTTTTTATTTATTTTTCTTAGAAAATAAAAATCAATTAAAAAAGTTTTATCACACACAAAAACACACTCTGTTTAAGCCACATGTTAAATGAAAATATCTCACACGGAAACACTTCGTCTTCACTCACCGGGGTCATCCTCGTCCCGTGCCATTTTTTTGAAACAGTCGTTCAGTGACAAGTTGTGGCGGATTGAATTCTGCCACCCAGCTTTGCTCTTCTTGTAGAACGGGAAGTTCTCTGCGACGTACAGGTAGATCTGGCTGAGAGTCAACTTCTTGTCCTGTGCGTTCTGGATGGCCATCGCTATCAGCGCCGAGTAGGAGTACGGCGGCCGGACCATCTTGAAGAGTTCCTGCTGGCTGGATATGGACAGCCACCCCAGATCCGCTCCGCCAAACCCGGTGGGAGGCGGCAAGAACGGCCTCTGGTTCGACCCGTATCCCGACTGAATATAGGACGTGCTGTTGTTCCCGGGGAGGTACGGAGAGGAGTTGATGCCGGGTCCGTTCAGCCACAGGTACGGGTTCGCGGACGGGGAGCTGTAGTCCCCAAGGCCGTAGCTGGTGGGGTGCGTCGGCGGCCTCTGCGGGTGGTGGTGGTGGAGGTTCTGTTGGTACACACCGTAGTTATCGCAGTACACGGCCATGTCCAGGAGCTCCTGCGCGCTGTGGTGCTGAATGGGGCTGCTCTGCTGGGTAGATGGTTGGTGTCCAAAAGCGTTCATAATCCACGTTAACCAGTATTCCCAAAAAAAACAAATTTCGTGTCTGTGTCTCTCCCTCAGGACTGAGCTCATCCTCAGAGGGAGGAGTATTTATGCGCAGCGCTACAGGTAGCCCATTGAAAACTTCTGGGATGGTCACACCCCTCTTTTCTCTCTGTATTGACCCAGATCTCCCTATCAATGAGCACCGATACTCCTTTTAACTGCCATGCTGCGCTTCGTGTTATTTGACTTCTCTCATAAGACACAGTAGGGATTTAGAGCTGTTGACCGTGCGTAAATACGCACTGGAGTTTGGGTTGAATATGGCAACGTCTATATGTATATTTAGAATTGGTTTTAAACACCGCCAAAGTACAAAGTGGAGTTCGTAAATGTGAAAAATAGTTGACTGAGTAAATATTCACCCATTATGATACATATGCAAAACACGTACTGTTCGTTTTGAGCTCCTATGAATTATTTTACAAACTTCAGGTATATCTGGCACATACAGATCACCATTAATCAATCTAATATAAATGATTGATTCAAATAAATTTGACCAGTTCTCTGGATGAATAATGAAAAAGGGTAATACAGAACTAGATTCATTGACGTGTGGTTGCCCATTGATGGTCACCACGTCTGCACCTGTTGACTTCCAGCAGGACATGGAGCCTCGCGCCTGAACAGGGAAGAGCCGCGCGCGCGCGTCCGTAGCACGCCGCCTGCTCTCGGATGAAATGTGTTTGCAGTGAAGACTTCACACGCGCCAAAAGTTTAGTGTCAACAAGCGACTCGTCGAGAAAACACCCAGAAGACAACAGACGTTAGTTTACTGACCACGAGGAACAACATCGATTATATTTTATCTCACAAAGTTAGACAAATGGGGGAATGGAATTGCCCGGAATATTAAAATTGGAAGTAAAACAAGAAACTTTAAAAATTGAATAATAAGGCATTTGAATGTTAACGCAATTTTAATTCAAAACAATATCAGAGTTCCATGTATATAAAGTTAAAGTATATATTTTAAGAAAAAGACAAAAAAAGAAGTACTGTATACCTTTAATAAAGTTGTTTCTTCAACTTTAGAATTAAAGTCAAATAAAGGCAGGCCAATAAGTGAGGTTTTGCACATCCAGTAATCCATAAGGACTTACTGTACCTGCGGAGCCGCTCTGATGTGCCGACTTCTGGAAAAGAGTCCAAGTTTTGATTGAGGGGAAAGTAGAATAGATGATAACAGCAGAGATACTTCAGTCACATTATAAATCTTTTACTTCTAATCCTTTAACACCTTGTCTCCAAACGAGATTCTTATTAGTATTACACCTGGAACTTATTACAGCGGATGTGAACAACTATATGATGCATTATTTTTCCATATGCTGCTATATAAAGACCTTGATATAGTCTCCACTAACAGGCCGTCGCTCAACTGAAGCGTACACTCACAAGTGAAATCAATGTGTCCATTTTGAATCTGAAATGACCAGTAGCCTCGGTGGTCATCCCTATAAAGAGTAGTGGGTTCTGCAGGCTGCTTTTTCATGATTTCTAATGACGGCTATGGGGTTGATTAAACAGCCGTCAATCCCAGTTTCCCCCTCCTCGTTCCTCTCGGATTAAGTTCAGAGATGTCAAACGGGGCTCGACACGGCAACCTCAAGCCCCCCTGTCACTGCAAAGTAATAATCCCAACATGCCGACTGTGTGCGTGAGCAGTATTGTTGCTCGGTCGTGTCCGTCTTCATCCCCTGTTTCCTCCAGCTTCCTTCAGGTCACGGGGGCTTTTCTCTGGGAGATCAAGTCAATCACGGCGGGGTCAGAGAGGCAGCGCTGAGCACCACGGGCCTTCAGGCGGAGACTGGAGCAGCCCACTGCTGCAGGTGATGGCTCTATCACCCGACATGTCTGCTGCCTATACGTCTCCATTTAGTCTGTCTCCCCACATGTCTCAGCTGGGATCACAGCGAGACCAACAAAGACCCCCAGGGTTCATTAATAGGGTTTGCTTTCTGCGTAGCCGTGTGAGTTTGACATCTGCTCACTGCTTATTTATTTGGAGTAATTACCAGACTATTAGAGGCACTTAAGGCCAATGAAATCACGAGAGGCCCAGATGAAGTCATTCATTCTGACCGTGTTAACAAGATGATCCCTTTATGTAGCCCAGGGCTTCTCAGAGTCTCCCCCTAGTGGAGGAACAACGCAAAAGTGTCACGTGCTGCTGAATACTTTGCAGAAAGTTCACTAAACTCAAGTCTCTTTATTCTTCGAGATACAGACACATTTATTATAGGACCTCTAGCTGAGCTTTGCACATCCTCAACCCGTTTCAAGAGAACAACTGCTTTATTTTCATGATCAATCATTACGTTACTCAAGCGTTGCATGATGTAATTTTTCCATCTTATGTGGGTGAATTTTTTAAACCTCTATCTAGCTGTAGCGGCCAGAAAATATACTTCTAAAAAAGTAACAGTAATAAAAATAAAAGCACAGATTAAGTTGAAGATATGTTTCGAGACAAACACATTTTGCTTTTTTCCACAAACAAACATTAGAAATTCTAAAAAATAACATCTACTCTTTTTCCTCTATGACAAAAAATATATATTTAAAAAATGTTACGACTATTAGACAGAAGATGCCTTCTACTTCTTTATTACATTACATTTCATGTCATTTTGGAGACGCTTTTATCCAAAGAGACTTACAATAAGTGCATTTAACCTAGAGTACAAACTAAGAACAACACAAATACAGAAAGTAATATTTCCTCAACATAGTCAAACTACAAAACTACCATAATAAGAGCCATTTAAGTGAACGTCTCTGAACAGTTGATTGCACCTGAAGCCTCCAGTTCATTCGTCACATATCCATCCGCAGTCATCATCCTCTCGAACATTCACACACGTTTCCCCTGCAACGTATTTGTTCTCGAGTGGAGGGAGAGTTTGCCTCGAAGGCCCGACAGCCTCGACTACAACTTGAACTATCGTGAGCACATAAATATCTCCAGGTATCCGTCCACCTGCCGGGCCCAAGGGAGCGCACATGTTTCTCAGTAATTAGACGTTCCTCCCTGTAGTCGCCTGCGACCAATTACTGCTCGGCCCTGACGGTCCGTCTCCTGCAGACAGCACGCTGCCGGGGGGAGAAATACAACCGCTGGGTGCATCTCCTCCACCGGGCAGATTTACACCTCAGCTCCTTATTAATTACATCCTTGGAGATCGGATGCTCCTCGCAGTCTGCTGTTCTCACCTTCAGTTGCTGGGAGGTTAAATATACCCTCCCCATGTGTCCTAGCGTGGTTCTTTAAATACAGCCACTTGGCACAGAAAGCTGTGAGATTAGATTTTGGAAGCTGAGATATTTAAACTCTTAATATCACCACCTAATAAATTACAGCTGCTTCAAGTCACCGGGGCGAAGATACCGCGGACATTATTTTATAGAGTCTGGTGGAGTCAAGATGAATAATTTGACCTTAAAATATCTACACAAGCCAGAGGTTGACGTCACGTTGGTGATTCTTCATGAGGCCGTGATGAGGAAGGGTGCACTGACAGAGTCCTCCAGATGAGGGCAGCATTGCTTCAGGCATGATCCCTTCAGGGTCCCTCAATAAACCAAAAACTTTACAACGCCCATCTATCAGCCATGGTGCACAGCTTCCTGGGAGGCAACATATATCAAAATACAGAATCTGATCAGTGTATTGATTTTAATCACACGGAATTGATGAAATACAGAGTTCAGAGCTGAAAGCGAAAGTGATGCAATGTGTTCCCGTCAGGACTTTGTTAGTTACAAGTTCCCTGATACTAATTCTGCCATTTATTTACCTCCCTGAGGAAGAGGTTGACTAGATGCCAGTGTGTTATAACGTCAGATGTAAGCACATATGTGTATAATCATCATTTACATGTTACCTTGAAACCTTTATAATGGGACTAGACTCTTCCTCTTGAGATGAGTTTAACAGCAATATATGAGAAACAGCCATCTTGCACATAACATATATCTGAAGCAACTTAAACATATAGATGTGAAAGAACACATATTAAAGATTGATTTAACGGGCTCAAATCAATAATTGCGACAGCGTGCCTGTGGCTCTTCCAAGTTATTTTGGCGTGAAGCCGACACTCGATGGGAACTATGCCTCCTCATCAAACCAGCTCTCCACCCCCGATCTCGAGGTATGTCTCCTAGCAACACGTCCAACCGACTGCCTGGGAAAACCCACCGTTTATAATCACCTCGGCTAATATAGATCACCACCGCTTGGCTTTCTCCCTCGACCCAAAATAATACGCCTATGTACAAAATGTACATTTTGCATTTATTGCTGAATGCAGCACAAAGTAACAAGCTCACATTTAAAAAGAGAAGAGAATAGTCCTCTGTGGGCTGGGTTCTGTGTGCTGGGAGGAGAGTGATGGAGGGTCTGTCTGCAGAGGGTGAAGTTAGAGGCAGGACAGGAAAAAAAGGCATTAAAGTGTTCACTCAGAGGCTCGGACCACTGCTACAGGTGTTAACCGTACGCTGCTTCAAGGGACAAGAAACGTGCAAACTCTCACACACAAAGACGATCTGAAGCTTCACTAAAAGTAGCTCAAATCGGTTTCTACCAATAAGAACTGCCGCTCATTTATTTGGATCCCCATCCAAATCAATCATTCCAGTTTCAGAGGGCCTCGCCTCCACCGGGTCCAACTACACATCTGCGCATCAGTGAGCGAAGCGGTCTTATTTTGAGTAACACAATCCATAAAGAACCCGTTTACTGTTATTTAGTGTCATATTATTTAAAAAGCTAATTACTGCAAATGTGAATGCAGCTTTTCAAACCGCTGGAGCTCTAATTTAAAGCGATGTTAACGGTCCCATCAAACCACAATAGAAATCATCCCGCGGTACGATGACTCATCTGTTATTGTGTTATAAAAAAACTTTCATCTTCAGTAAACATGGACTCCACGGCCATGGAGAGCAATGCAGACGCTCACACAATGGAGGATGACAACACCCAGGTGATGTTCACACACAATCCATGCAGCAGGTTTACGGAGCCTGATGGTTTCTGTACCACACAATCTGTAGACGGCTACCCACAATCCCACAGTCACAGGGACGTCTATTGACAGGGTGACATTTATAACAGTCATTTGATGGCTGGTTGTTCTTTGTCAGACAGTAAAGAGCATCAGTACTTTCAGGCGTCTGGTAATGAGACGGAACCGTGTGCACCGGGAGGGAGGGGGCTGTGCAGCGGGACCAGAGGAGGAAAGTAGAAGCAGAGAGCACATATACATCATCAATAAAAGGTAAAAGTATAAAAATAGCAAGAAACAGATATCCAAAGTTCAAAAATACACACCATGCAAGAAATATAAATACGTTTAACAACAATAGGGGTATATAAGTTGCTCATATCTCAAGTTAAAGATGCACACTACCGTTCAAAAGTTTGGGGTCACTTAGAAAAAAGGGGGAAAAAGCACAGTTTTTTCCAATGAAAATGACATTAAATTAATCAGAAATACACTCTATACATAGTTAAGGAGGTACATGACCACAGATGTATAGAGGCCCATCTCCAGTTTATTTCGCATTTTCCACAAACAGATTATTCCTTGACATTGAAACCCTTTTTAAGTGAGCGCAGCTGAAAACAGTTATGCCGGTGAGAGAAGCTCTAAAACGGTCCTTCCTTTGAGCAACAAGTTTGAAGAACAACATTAATATTTACAATGAAAATCATTATTTCTAATCTTGTCAATGTCTTCACAATATTATGTATTAATCTTGTATTCATTTAATAAATACAAGTGTGAGTTTTCATGGAAAACACAACATTTTCTCGGTGACCCCAAACTTTTGAACGGTAGTGTATATACTTGTTATATACTGTATGTTTTTTACAGGATGTAACTTAAGCCGCCAGAAAAAAATAACGAGGTGGGGTGGGATGGGGGGTTGGATGAAGTGATGCTTTGTATTCTCATTTAGCTACTCGGTAGCAACCGCCTTGTTTAAGAAATGTAAGAGCTTAAAGATTCACAAGAGTGTTATTTACTTACATATTTCATAGCATAGAAAAAACATGAAAGTCTCTTCAGCTTGAACTTCAGGCTTCTAACGGAAACCCGACAGAACAACCTGCCGAGGACCCCGAGGCGCTACCACCTCATTCCGGGGCTTTGGGTTTCCTGCAGCGATCCATGTGCAGTTATCATCATCATCATCATCATCATCATCATCATCATCATCATCATCATCATCATCATCATCATCATCAGTTATACACTTCAACTCCTGTAGTTTATGAATACATCCTTTAAAAATGTGCCTCAGCCTCATCTACACCGTGACACGTGTTGCCACGCTAACACACTACCCTCAGATGGTTAACGTTACACCTGCTCCACATCGGCATGTCGGCGTGTCTCGCCTGAACATGTTCACTGCCAACATCTTTCATAATAAACCAGCACGAAACTCATATTTCAATTCAATTTTCAATTCAGTTTTTTTTATAGAGCCCAAAGCTACAAATTACAACTTTGCCTCAGAGGGCTTTACAATCTGTACACATATGACATCCCTGTCCCAGGACCTCACATTGGATGAGGATAAAACTCCCAAAAAACAAAACAAAATTATTTCATGGGGAAAAAAGGGAAGACACCTTCAGGAGAGCAACATAGGAGGATCCCTCTCTAGGAGAATAGATGTCATGTGACCAGAAGGAATCATTACACAGTTATAACACATGCAATGAGTATGACAGAGTGTATGAATAGTTTGTCGTAGGCATGGTCCACGATTCAGAAAAAGGGGGGCGGGGCATCAGCAGGGCCATGACAAGAAGCCAGAGGTTCGGACCACCCCAGCTCATTTGAATATACGGACACGAAAATGTCACACATAAATAAATGAAGAAATACGTGTGGACACATAAATAGAGAAACAAATAAATGAAGAAATACAGAAATATAGAAATATATTTATTTAATGATGTCCTGTTGATATATAACTTATATTGATTCATTCCTGTATTTGTTTATTTATTTATACATTTATTTAAGCATTTATTTATTTATACATTTATTTATTTAAGCATTTATACATTTATTTATACATTTATTTATTTATTCCTATATTTAATCATGCATGTATTTATTTATTTATACTTAATCATTTTGAGTCCTCCATACCCCAGCAGCCTATCAGCCTATAGCAGCATCTCTAGGTCTGGACCAGGTGAACCTGAGTCAGCTCTGACTATAAGAGGAAGGTCTCCAGTCTCCTCTCCATAAGGCGACTGTCTGCCTCCCGGGCTGGAGGAGGAAGCTGGTTCCATAAAAGAGGAGCTTGATAACTGAACGCTCCGGCCTGTAGAACCTATATTCGTCTCTTTCATACATTCCTGTTGGATAACACGGCTCGAATAATAACGTGTCAGCAGAACTGCTGACTCGTAAAATACGATATATATATATGGGCAACCACTAACTACATGTCCATTACAGTTGGAGTGAATCTGATTTTGGCAAACAGCCAAATGGAAATCGCATAGTCAGCCGTGATTGGATATCTGTACGGGCGTTTATTTACGGTAACGTTTTAACTCTTTTATGATGCGAAAAGAGACATTTACAGAGGAGCGTGCACAGCTGCAGCCTCCCGGCAAATGAAAGTCTTCTGTCACGAGGGAAGGAAAACACACACATTATGCCAGGCTGAAATGACAAACGAGATGGGGGCAGAAGGCGCTGTAAATACATTTCTCCTCGAGGGAAGGAGCTTGCTCACAGCCCCCCCCCCCAAAAAAAAAAAAAAAAAAAAACACCTATGGAAATCCTCTCAATTAAGCAATGCATTTCCCTCCGCTTTGAGGAGAGAGGGGGTGAAGCATAATGCCTGCGCACAAATCACTGAGAGCCCATTGAAACAGCGGCTCTGGTTAACGATGTCGTATCGCCGGAGCTGAGTGCCTCGCCCTTCATCCCTTTTCAATTGCGAGCCAAGATATTGAGTGTGCACTGGGTATTCTTGATAAGTGAATTATGCCACTGGTGGATCTTTTTATTCCCACCTCAGCTCATGTGCTTATTATTGAGATACAATAAGAAGGTAATAGTGACTTCAACATTTTCTTTTTTATTGTGTTACATCTCCGTGGATGTAACTGTAACTCATCGGCGTCAAACTTTTTTAATGGCAGAGTGGAAACAAATCCATCTGAATGATATACAAACATAGATATCAAGGGACTGATTGCGTATGGATTCCCCCGCCTCCAATCAATGTTTAGGAGGACTGCTCTAGTCAACGCATATATCTGCGTTAGCTTTGTACACCTGCACTGCACTTCTCCGATTTAATAAACTGGTCAAACTTTTAAGTTACAGTTAAGTTGCCTAACAGGTTTATTATTGCCACACATACATCGGCCCGAGGCGTTGCCTTTGTTACTTTAAAACATTTGTATGTCGTCCTGCAGTCGGAGCTTTGTCTTTACTGATGCACAGTCACTTTCTTTCTTTCTTATATTTATAATGCACAGTCACTTTTTTTCTTTCTTATATTTATAATGCACAGTCACTTTCTTTCTTTCTTATATTTATATTTTATTGTGTTTAGTTTATTGGTGCTACTGTGTCAACAAATTTCCCCTTGGGGATTAATAAAGTATATTTCTATTCTATTCTATTCTATTTGCGTTTGTGGCCACGTTGCTGCTGGAAAATAAATCCTCTACCTCCTACCCCCCCCCCCCCCCAAGATTTATGTTCCCCTTACCGTCACAAATATCCCCTCTGCATGAGCGCGTCATTACCAGGCATCCCCCCCCCCCACACACACACACCTTGTCGTTGTTGTCGTCCCCTCCTTTTTCCTTTTTGCTACCGCGCTCCTGGTGAAATCACCGGGGCAACGGTATTGGTATTCCGCGTGGAGCCCTGCAGCTCCTCCACAGCATCCACGGGCCTCCAGGCAGATTTACAGCCCTGACATTTATTATGTCTGACCTCACTGGGCATTGTTGCATTTCAGAAATCTTGTTACAGATGTGTGTACTTTGTATTCGCGGTGTACTTTTTGTCCGGGACATTGACGGAGCGCCCCCCCCCTCCCCCCCACCCGACGACATTTGACACGTTACAGGAGAAGACGCGCAGTGGACACGGGACAATTAATGATGGCCGACTTCAGTTTCAGGGTCCTGGCGCTGTGCATGCTGGTGTTCTGTCATTTTTTGCTGCCTTGTCAGAATTTACTACCGCTGCATAAACCGATAGGTGTGTCTATCGATTCATGCTACCCTATCTGATAGGATGTTATTGTACTATCACAATATGCTACCCCTGATATAATTCAATTTAGCATTCTTACATGAATGCATGTTATTGTACTATCAAAATATGCTTTTCTTTCAAAGTTCAATGTTTCACTTTTCACTGTTAAAGTGTTTATCTTCAACAATAAATACCGTAATAATAAACCAGTGCTTTATTATGATAATGTGAACAAACTTATGTTTACAATAATTTGTTGACACAAAATAAATAGCAACTGCTTATCACTCATTAATCTACATGTCATTACTACATATTACTACTACCTGTACAATATACATGCTGAATGTACTTTTTACTAGGCCAAAATAATCGGGAAATAATCGGGATTTTGAGGATGTCACTCACCGTTATCAGACGTGCAAAACATTATGGGCGTGTCAAACAAACTCGGAAAATCGACTCGGCGCATGCGCAATACCACAAGGTATCAGTTCTCGACAAGTAGCATGAAATGATAGAACACCGGCTCACGGTCACACTGTATGACTTAGTGGCTTACTGGAGTAGAACTGAGCCATTTCGAGCTATTTATAACACCTGCGTTTATTAAATTCATTAGTGTTGGTCATGTATTTATTACTTCTGTCAAAACATTCAATGTATCCAAAATCCCAAGAGGCTCCGTGGCCGACTTCCTATGCTTTGCCTCGCCGCCATTGATTAGCCATTAGGAGTGGTTGTTAAGTTATCGGCCTTTAATACTCATTCATTCTTCTCACGCGGCACTTTTTTTTTTTAATGGAATGGATTGAAACCGTAAATCCCAACAGTTTGATGTTCCCGTGTCGCGGGTCGAAAGCGCATTAGCACCGAGGAAAAGGCTTTAATGAATCAGGTGTGTTACTGCAGGCTTATTACACATTTCAACTGATGGATTTCCAGGACTTTTCACCAAATTTCCATGACCAAAGTATAAACATGAACATTTTTGAAAATGTTGCGTATTGAGAGCGTACGCCGGCTTATATTTTGAGCGTCTTTCTTTAAGAATCACATTCATTATTTCAAACTCGGCGTAAATGAACACGTGTTTATAACACATTTCCATGACTTTTCCAAAACTTTTATGATTTAAGTTTTTTCCATGACTTTTCCAGGCCTGGAAATGAACATTTAAAAACTCCATGACTTTTACATGACCGTATGAACCCTGTACTGTAACCAGGGCATGAAGAAGGGTCACGGGCCAGAGAGAGACAGGTAGTCCAAAACCAAAGAGGGGAACCATGAGAGGGAATAACATGGGTGTGATTGTAAAAACCTGCATTTTTATTGAATATTACTTATTCAATTTCTTTGTGTATTTGCAGAGCAATTCATCAGCCAGAGAGATAGCAGGCGGTCAGATGTGCATCGCATTGAGCCGCAGCATCAGAAGCTCACCCACCCTCCTCACTCAGGAGAGCCCCTTAGAAGATTGCTTCTGTGGAGCTTTATAGAAAGTAGTTACATTATTTGGTTTATTGATGAAGAATTAAGAAACCACTGTGGGTCTTGACTCTTAATTAACTAACAAAGCTGTGAGACATTTTATAACCGAGCCACCGTATTACAAGTGGTGCTTTCCCCAAATAAAACTACAAGGGTAAAGATGTCATTCGGTGTAATTACAACTAGAGAACTTTATAAGCCCAAACTTTTTGGAAGGTTAAAAAACAACAACAGGCGAGTAAAATATTTTACTGTCTGTCAACATCTATTTCATCCAATAAGATCATGTTTTCACTCTGTTCGTTGTGACTTCCCAACACATTCATGTTGCATCATGCATCTGACAAACTACGTTCTGAAGAAAAAACACAGACGATTGACGTATTTGCAAATATATTTTAAATAGAGCTGAATACCTAGTATTTATATACTATATTTATACTCTACAATTCCACCCCCCCTTTAAATATATCCATTTAGTTTTCTGAATATAGGAAGGAATCACAGGATTTCCTTACAATTATTTAAATTAGTTTTAAGTATCTAAAAAGCATTATGATTAAAGAGCATATCTCCCACATGGTGTCCCTGTCAATATGATCTCTTTCACTGAACTTTATAAGAGTTAGTTATTCCACCGACACCCACAGTGATGCACATATTACTAAACTCATTAAAGTGTAACTCAATTTAAAGCTGCTGCACAAAAGATAATTCATACACACACTTAAAAGGTTCAAACTCCAATTATTAAATTGGAGTCAAAATACATAAATCCCATCAAGCATAGAACACCGAGAACCAACGTGTCACTCTGGAAGGGAGGAGCCGTAACGGTCAAATGACAAAATTAAACAAAACCATTAAAAAAAAATCTATTTATTATACTGCAGCATGAAGAAACCACCATTTTTATTAGAGGAAGTGAAGAATGACCTTCAGCAGTTTCTATAACAAAAGAAAAGGATGCAGAAGAAGGACAAAGCTGCACCCTGCGGTTTGAACTATATTCCACATATGGGACACATTCCAGATTCACTCTTCCAGCTTTGAGAAAGAGAAGCGGCCGCGTGGCGAGCGGAGCTCTTTTGGAGACGAGGCCGCGTTAGCCTAGATAGAACGCGTCCCGGTAGAGAAACCGGCGCCCGTGTTGATAATGATGGCGCCCGCGTGACGGCTGTCAGTCACGCAGGCGGAGCGCCGAGCGGCGGCGAGAGGAAACGTGCAGCGATAGCCGGTCGGGATCGAGTTCAAACAGAAACGCTTCAGGAACACTCCGCATCTATTTGCAGCATCTCTCGCTCGTCAACAAAAATAACGAGGCGGACATATTTCCTTTAAAAATACATACATCTCGAGAGTTTATTCAGAAGTCATGTCAGTAGTGAATTGGGAATATTATTGGAAACCAAGGTTACAGCGATCTAGGACAAGGTCTGAACAGCGCTAATGCAAGAGGAGTTAGTCGTATGTGCGCTCCAACGTGTCACCGATAAAATCCACCATACCAACTCGGGGAAGGCAAAACCTACGAGCCCTTTTTATGCTTTGTTTTCTCTTTCATATAAATGCCACTTAATATAATGATACGTTAATACACAATATGCATGATCAAATCACATAACCCAAAAATGAAAAAAATGAAATAAAATAAAATCATATATACAAACCTCTGTACATAGTGGAGATATGAGTAAAAGAGATTTCTTAATGAGCGACGTGCCCCCGGAGACTTGAGAGCGGGTCAGCGCTGGGGGGGGGGGGGGGGGGGGGGGAGAGAGGGTATCTTAACACAACGTCCCGATAAAGACCCAGAGAGACATTGGTCCTGTCCGCCTGTACGCACAACAAGATGGGAGGAAAGAAAAATTAAAAATAACCGGAAAGAGAAGCAGGATGAGGAGGGGGCGTGCTGCAGCGAGGTATTCATCGTGTCAACGCCGGGACGGCGAGCGAGGAATGTGTGGGTAAAAAAAAAACCAGACGCTTTGAAGCGTTGTTCGTGTCGCGTCGTCGACGTGTCGTTTGGTCCGTCGGCGTCTTTGCTCACTGCACGATTCCCGAATCGATGGAGGCCTGTTTCCTGGTGGTCTTGGGAGGAGGTGGAGGAGGGGTCTTGCTGGGCAGAGGAGGAGGAAGGTGCTGCAAACAGACGAGCATCATCATCATGAATTTTACAATTCATTCTTATAAAAAAAATGACCACGTTCAGATCAGGGAAAATAGACAAGAAAACAGGCCCGTCCTCGTTTAGAGACGAACGATGTATGTTTTACATCCAGTCAAATGATTAGAATATGTCCATGAGCATAGCACGGGCTGCAATGAGGCGCTTCTCTCCACTTACATGAGCTAACGCTCGTCAATAACAACAATAATAATACAGGGTTCGTACACATGTTGACCAATGGAGTTCCATGACTTTAAACAACATTTCCATGACCAAACTAAAATCTCGGTGTGTACATGAAATTAAAACAATGAGAATTACAAAGCATACAATAAACCTTAAATAAAACAAATGAATGAGAGACAATAGTTTGATTAAAAGAATAAACATTACTATACATGTTTATTCCTAGAAACACTTATATACATGTTTATTCTTTTAATCAAACTATTATCCTTTATGTGCAAATCCATATTGTAAGTCGCTTTGGATAAAAGCGTCTGCTAAATGACATGTAATGTAATGTAATAATCTGTCTGGATTTGGCGTATGCCAGCTTATTATTTGAGTCTTCCTTTCAAAAACATCTGAATTATTTTAAACTCGACGGAAATGAACCTGTGGATATAACTAATTTCCATGACTTTTCCCAAACTTTTGTGATTTAAGTTTTTTCCATGACTTTTCCAGGCCTAGGAATAAACATTTTAGGTGGGACTCAAGTATAAATAACAGTCGGGTGGACAGGGGTACACACACACACACACACACACACGCGCACACGCACACGCACACACACGCGTGGAAAAGGTGGAGGAGGTTGACCCGGGTGTCAAGTGCGCGCCGCGGCCTCGCGCTTCATTAGAAGCGGCGGGCGTCATTACGGCGCTCGCCTCGTCGCTAATTACAACACCTACCCTTTGATGTGGCGGGGGAGGGGGAGGGGGGGGCGGCGTCGAGGGACCCGTCAGGTCCTGATTATCCAGCAGGTTGCCGTAATCAGCGTTGCTGCCTTTCACCGGCAGCGGGGGAGGGGTGTCCCCTTTGTCCGAGCAGCCCGTGCCGTTCAGCTCCAGACCTGTGGGGGGGGTGGGGGGGGTGGGGGGGGTCAGCTCACGGTCATTGCCCAGCCATCGCCCAGCCGTCCCAACATAGATCACATGGCTTTTTTTTTCTTTTTCTGGGGAATTTTCTTCATCATTTGGACCGATTGAGACTTTTAAAGAAACAAGAAAAAATTTGAGAAAATCGAATTCACACCATCCAAATTCCTGCTCTCACTAAAAGATGAAGTTCACTAATTTATTACCAAGATAAACTGTGTTCATGATGAACTTGGGTTTTGTGAAACATTATTTTCAATATCAAGTATTTACAAGCACAATATACATATTGAATCCATGTTTTATTATAATATAAAGATGAGGGTTGTACGTCATGCGTCACCTCCATTGTATCGTGGAGAGAGTTTCATTTAAAAGAGTTACGGGACTACCAGGCGTGGAGAAACAAACACGAATAAATGAGCTGCTTTGTTATTAGAGTTGCATTATGGGAAGTGAAGCGTCCACTGTGATTGGAGCTTTACCCAGACGACCTACACAATCAACTCACAGCGAGCCCCTTTACCGGAGCGCAGGACTCCATCACTGGCAGGGTTACACACAACTCCTGTGTCCTAAAGATGCTGGGAGGAAACTGATCGATGGAGTAATTAATTACATCACAGCATCACTGATCAGGTCAAAAGTCTCAAAAGGGAAATGATATGAATTTTGAAGCTGCGATGAAGATCTTTATAAGCGAGTTAACTTATGAGGGACCCTAGTGTTAGCAGCCGGGATTTAAATCATGATGTGGCATGCAGCGTGTGTGTGTGTGTGTGTGTGTGTGTAGGATGACTCATACTGGAAACAGCGTGCAGGCTGAAGGACAGTTTGCTCCTGGGTGTGATGGGCGGCGGTCCCAGCGAGGAGGAGGAGTTTGAGGAAGAGGAAGAAGGGGGTCCGGGGGACACGGAGAGGCGGCGGTCCCCCCCGATCTGGCTGAGCACTTGACTCCTCGGTCTCTGAGGCCGCAGAGGACTGATCTGTGGGACCGACACAAACAGGAAGTACACGCCGTCAGGGAACGAGGCTGAGCGGGAAACGAGCTGGCTTTCACAACGAGTCGATACACAACAAACCGGGAACAACATGTATTATCGAGCAAATGAGTCGAGTCCATGTTGAAATACAACAGAAGATCAATAACGTCTTTTTTTTAAGGAGAAAATGACTTCCACACCTCCTGTGGGTCGTTGTGTGTGAACGCAGCGAGCCGACTACTCGCATTCCTGGAGGAGAAACCATTCGGAGCGTCTTATTCCTGGTTACACATCACAGAGAGCGCTTTCTCCCGCTTTATTATGGCAGGAATCTGAATATGAAGAGACGTGTCCTCGGGCGGCTCCACACTGTGGGCTGCAATAATAAAAACATCTTCTGTAATTGACCAAACTCAAATAGTCAGCCACCAGGGAGACGCCGGAAACATCCGCACGCTTCACCCGGGGACGGGAGGCTTCTGCCTTCTCTTCGGGAAACTAAAAACGCTAAAGTTTCTGGAATTTGTGTGTTACGGATTTTAACTTGTACTAAAACTACAACTGTTGTACTAAAACTCCCCCGGAGAGCCAGAGGTGCTCTGCCAGGGTTCTTACACATTTTGACCAATGGATTTCCATGACTTTTCCATGACTTTTCCAGGACTTTTCCATGACTTTAAACCAAATTTCCATGACAAAACTGAAATCTCTGTATAAACATGAACAATTTATAAAATGTTGCGTATTGAGAGCGTACGCCGGCTGATATTTTGAGTGTCTTTCTTTAAAAAACATATGAATTATTTCAAACTCGGTGTACATTAACATGTGTTTATAACACATTTCCATGACTTTTCCCGAACTTTTATGATTTACGTTTTTTCCATGACTTTTCCAGACCTGGAAATGACCATTTTGAAATTCCAGGACTTTTCCAGGTTTTCCATGACCGTACGAACCCTGTCTGCCCTCGACCTCTAGGTGCTCTGCCCTTGACCCCCGAGGCAAGAGGTTCCTCTCACAACGGGGGGGGGCTAGTGATATGTAGAGTGCAAAGAGAACACATGGGAGTCAGGTGATGTGGAGAGGAGGTTGACGAATTGAGAGAGGAGAAAATAAAGAGCAACCCATAATACTTGAAAACACCGACTGAGGCCCGCTCTGTGGCACCTTCATGCGTTTCTAGTGCGGGACGACCCGTGTGCCAGAGTTACACCAGAAGACAAGTCTCAGGATGGTTAAAAAACAAGTGAGTAGCCCATGAAGCGGTGGCTTCTCCTTATTTATGTTGCGTACAGACAACCAGAGGAGCTGGAGAGGAGCTCTTGGAGAGCCGGCCTGAATGAGCTCAGATATCACTTTAATCTGCCCATTGGATCTGGGTTAATCCCTGAGTAGAAGAACGGCGGTGGCCAGATGGGGGCCCTAAACCAACCGGTCCATTACATCCGGTGGTCCGGGGCCTCATGTTTCAGACCACGATGCTCGAGGTGTCCCTCGAGTGCCTGCTCGAGTCCGTTTTGAATTGGTTACATGTACACTTTTGTTTTTCAAAATAAAATTCCAATGTAGGTTTACTTAGTTTTTAGGTTAACTTGCATCCCAAATCTACTTGGTAAGCCTGAGGTAAATATTGATATTTGGGCTAGTTCCAAAGCTAAATCACAATAAAACCAGTCGACATTGAGTTGGCCTGACACGGGACAATAACAGCGGCCTCCTGGGGGACGGTCCTGTGCTCTTGTTGACCCGACTAACTTCCACTCCAGCGCACACCGCACACCCCGGGTCAGACGCTCGAGCGTCTCAGTGTCACAGAGAGGTTGAAGTTAGGTTGGAGTTTAGTGCCGGGTGCAGACGCTTAAGGGGGCCTCGTGGGTCAGAACCAAGAGGTTTATAGATATGTATAGGAGAGAGAACAAGAGAGGAGCAGGAGAATACAGAAAGGACAAACAGGAGAGAGAGAGAGAGAGAGAGAGAGAGAGAGAGACAGAGAGACAGGGAGACAGAGAGAGACAGAGAGAGAGAGAGAGAGAGGGACAGAGACAGAGAGAGAGACAGGGACAGAGAGAGAGAGAGAGAGAGAGAGACACAGGGACAGAGAGAGAGAGAGAGAGAGAGAGACACAGGGACAGAGAGAGAGAGAGAGAGGGACAGAGAGAGAGAGAGAGAGACACAGGGACAGAGAGAGAGAGAGAGAGAGAGAGAGAGGGACAGAGACAGAGAGAGAGACAGAGACAGAGAGAGACAGGGACAGAGAGAGAGAGAGAGAGGGACAGGGACAGAGAGAGAGAGAGACACATGGACAGAGAGAGAGAGAGAGAGAGAGACATTGAGCGCTCCCCTCCGTACCGTCTCTGACAGGATGACGGCCTCGGCGTGCTGCAGAGGGATCTCGGTGGTCTTCATCTCTTTGTCGAAGATCTCCTGGTGCTTACTGTTCCTCTTCTCCTTCTTCTTCTCCTTGCGTTCCCTCTCCGTCTCGTCGCGGTCCAGCTTGTCCTGAGACTTGTTGTGCAGCTTCTTTGGCAGCAGAGGCTCCAGGGCAAAACTGAAATAAAGGTCAAACAGGAAGAACTGAAATAGTTAGGCGCATAAATGTTAGTTTGGTCAGGATTTGTGTTAATTAAAGAGAAAACTGCAGAAGCAGATCCTCAGGAATCCTCTTAGGTTTGGAGTTAATCTTTCTACAATGTTAAATGCGGGGCCTGAGACTTATCCAGATAACGACAACAGGGATTATCATAAGACAGTAATCCACATATATATATTTTTAACAGCTCAAAGGGGACCAAAAGTCTTTTAAGGCCTGAAGAACCGTAAAGTAGGCGTTACCCGTCTGAGCCGGGCCTGGAGGGGGAGTTGTCGGAGGAGACGGAGGTGACGGACGCCACCGACAACGGCCTCTGGGAGGAGGGCATGGTGAAGGAGCGCACCATGGAGTGAGGGCGGGAGCCCCTCCGCTCGTCTGCCGCGGGCTGACGGAAAAACAGAAAAGAATTCAGCTTGAAAGTCGCAGACTGCTTTGAAGTCACCTGTGCAGTGATGTTTTGGCCTGAGATATAGGGAGGAGGAGGAGGAGGAGGAGGAGGAGGGACCGGAAGGGTGAAGGTCGGACCCGATCACAATCCTAGAGCAGCCACACAATCACACAATATTTCATGGGAAAGGGAAAATAAAACACTGGCGCTGCTATTCAAAAACCAAAAAGACCTGCTGGAAGAGAAACTGACCTTCAACAATGAACACATCTGTATTTAAAGGAGTCTGAGAGGAGAAGGGTCCATCACTCATCTGGAAGGATAACTTTATTATCACACCTAAAGATGGAGACAAGCTGACTCCAGCTCAAAGTAGGTACCCCACTCATGTTCTCAGTTCCTTTAGAGGACTTACTGTACAGGGATGTATGAGTACAGGGTTCTTACACATGTTGACCAGTGGATTTCCATGACTTTACCATGACTTTAAACCAAATGTGCATAACCAAACTGAAATCTCGGTTTATAAATGAAAAAGTGAGAACATTTAGTATTCAAACAATGCGAATTCCAAAGCATACAGCATACATGTAATGAAACAAATGAATAAGAGACAATAATTTATTTAAAGAATAAACATTTGCTTCCCGAGCTATGGCCATCGAACTTTCCAGTTACGGTGCGTTCACTTGCAACGTGGAAAAAAAAGAAAATTGCGCCGCCAGTATGAGAGCGTACGCCGGCTTATATTTTGAGTCTTTCTTTCTAAAACATTCATTATTTCAAACTCTGCGTAAATGAACAAGTGAATATAACACATTTCCACGACTTTTCCAAAACTTTTGTGATTTAAGTTTTTTCCATGACTTTTCCAGGCCTGGAAATGACCATTTTAAAATTCCATGACTTTTCCAGGTTTTCCATGAGCGTACGAACCCTGTGAGTAGCTGTGTGTGTAAATCACAAGTCTGGTAATGACGTCAGCGCTTTGAAAAAGCATCTGATGCTGTCGATTAGATTTTTTCCTTCATGTTGTGGCGACCGACGCCGAGCGGCTCCATCGTCTTGGTGGTTGTATTGTTTTAATTTGCAGCACCCACATCCTCCTGGAATGTGTCAGAATAAACTGTAATGATCTTAAGTAGTTATTGTATCTATTTTGTTCTTATCTTAATGCTTAAACTTTTATAAATATGTAAAAAAACGATTCTGAATGTCGTTTCCCTGTAAAGCAGGCAAAGCAAACCACGCCTTTAAATCTCCTCGAGAAAGATATTTGGAGAGATGTTTTTCTGCAGTGTTTCCAACCATATTAAATATAAAATATTTAAAATGTTCAGATAACAAACGGGGCTTCCACGCCCCCTTCGGCATCACATCCAAGGACTCCTCCGGCCCGATTCTCTGAAATTCGCAGACCCAACACAGCATAGTTTGAGACGTGGATCGAGGTTAATTAGTGTTACACCGATGAGAACGTGTTTTATGAGGACGAGCAGAACCTCCAGAAGCTCACAGGCAACAATTAAGCCGAGAGAGAGAGACACTCGAAGGTGCGAACGGCAGACCACGTGGAACCGGGAACAAAGCAATCGCATCCATCTTGCATCTGAAAAGGAAAATGACATGGAAACACCAAGCAGAGCAGGAGGAAGAGAATCCCACATAATGGATGTCTGTATAACAAAATCATTCATTTCCTGGAAATCCTCGGCCATAGAAAGAAAAGCAACAGCTTCAGATTCCATTATTTCTGGCTAGAAAGGAGCACACGAGCTACCAAGCCCTCCGAAAACAAGCCAAAGCTCTCACCAGCGTCTTGACCCCGTACTGCTTCTCCACCTTCTCCCTCAGTTGCTTGAAGCAGGCCTCCAGGCGGTCGTGGAAAGGCCTCAGCGCCTCCGTGACCTTCTCCCCGTGGATGCGGACGCCTTCGGAGAGGTGTGGGATCTGCCGGGGGGGGGGGGAGAGAAACAGAAACGCGTGAGACACATTCATCCCCAACAAAACCCCGGAGAGAGAGCGGCGCGGTTAGCGAAACACGGCGGTTCTTCTTTTACCGGAGAGGGAAAAACATTCCCGTCACGCCACGTGGATCCAATTTAAGTCACGCGACCTTTGGCCCCTTTTGGCTGCGCATACTCGGCACGGGATGCGCATCAGAGGAGGTATCAGGACCACCTCTTCCAGGCTGTTGCCATGACACTCCCTCACTCTGCCTCCCACCTCGTCGTCACACGGGTATATTAAACAAGGAGACGAGACAGAATGGACAGACGTATATGCGTAAAGGAAATAAGTGCATGTGATGGATGTTTCCCTCTGGCGCAAATAAAGAAACAATCAAGATTCAAGATCGCACATTTCCTCTCACGTGGTCGTACGAGGCGAGTGCTGAATAGCAAATTCTAAAACACACAATAGAAGCATCTCAGGTAGAAGGAGAGAGAGAGAGAGAGAGAGGGAGAGGGGGAATAGAGAGACTGAAAACGCTGAAAACTCGTTATTAGGAAACCCCAGTTCCAGAGTCGGTGTCAGCAAGGAGGAGAGGAGGCAGCGTCATCCCTCGGGAAGCGACGGTTTGAGGGATTTCTTTTCCTCGCACTTTTCTGGTGAGAACACAGGTTACATTTATATTCCATAGAACCTGGTCTTATAGTACTACTTGGCTCTGGTGAGGCAGAGGAGGATTGCACAATAACACGCCAGAAACCAGCAGAGATGTTACAATCAGCTGTGGCGAGAGCAGATTCTTTTTTTTCTCTCTCCCATGGCAACCGTGAGAAATATCCCCCGGCTGTCGCCCTGCCGTACGTGAGAAATGCAGTTCGAGGTGAAAGGGAAAGCAGGGAAAGCAGCTCTTATGCTTATAAATAAGTAATAGGAAAAAAAGGAGAACAAACAAACCACATTAGAGGGGGATTTAATTCAAACGTTTATATTAATTGGTCGTAGTCAGAGTGCTGTATTTTGCATCACAGAGTACAGTAGCTTTCACTGCTCACTGCTGAGCGAATAGAACAAATCATCTGCTCAGTATGAACAAGTGTGTGAAGTATCTGGAATAGGTGTTCCTATAAGGAGAAGGTGTGTGTGTGTGTGTGTGTGTGTGTGTGCTGACCTGGGCCTCCCCGAGGAGACCGCTCGCCTTTCTTCACAGCGAGCGGCCCCTTCGCAGCGGGCCTCAAGGCCGGCGCCGACTTCGGTTCGGTGATGCAACCTTTTGTAATAATCTCAAACGATGCATGTTTTATTTACATGCGTTTCAACACATGCTGCACTTATATAAACGGAGAGAAATAGTGACGTGTGCAGGAAAACACATCGATCATGTTTGCTCAATGATGATAGGAGGAGCACATACTGAGCAGATTGCCTTAAAAAGAAGTAGGAAGAGTACATGGGTCCATCACTAACGGTACCATAGAAGTGTAACTATTTGAGCTCTGAATAATATTATGCATTTGTGTCATTGAGGTGTCTTCCTCTGTGCCGTGTCATCCTATGCACCAACCTTTTATTTATTCTTATTTGTATTTGGGTGGGGGGAAATAACTATTTACTTTATTTATTTAATTAGTTGTATTTCATCTACTTGTGTATATTTTTATTTTCTGTAATGTTTAATGTAATATGCTCTGCATGAACATATTTGGAAAAAGAAAATATTCCAAAAAAAAAAAAAAAAAAGAAGTAGGAACATAAATAAGTTAGAAATCCCAGATACTTCACTCTCTAGAATGTCTCTGTGCTCCACACAACTAAAGCTCCGGCACATGAAGATCAGAGAGAAGACTACAGACGCCCTGCGAGGATTTACCCTGTTATTGAGCATCTCCACGATCACCAGCGTGACCTCTAGGAGGAGAGAGGAGAGGAAAGGAGAGGAGGAGGCTGAGAGAGAGAGAGAGAGAGAGAGAGAGGTAAAGGTGAACGCAAAGGGAGGCAGAGGAGTCAGGAAGGACAAAGTGTTGTGAGATGAAATGGGGAGAAGAAAAAAAAACAGCGAGAGTGAAAGCTGAGGCAAGATTCCCGTCTCTCAGGGTACCCACATCTTTTTATAGACCGTAGGATGATTGAGTGCGACTGAGTGGCGGCATGGCAACATCATTCTGCTTGGTGGCTGCACAGAGATAAGCTCACTGCAGAAGACACGTAGGCTCAAGGTTGCCAACGCAGAGATATACACATTCAGAAGTTTAATTACATATATCAACTTCTCTTCTTTTTTTAATACTCTTTCTGCTCCAGCATTCTAACAGACAGCAGGCTTTTGATTTGGGATGAATCAGTCATCGACATTTCCTCCTGTAAGGCTGATGTCAGTATTAGATCATAAGGCACTGGAGACTGCATTTATATAAACTAGCATATACATTCAACTTGAAAGGTTGCAAAGAGTTCTTTTGATAGAAAAAGGATAAAGAGGGAGTGCCATACACACATTTTTGTGAAATGCACGCTGGCAAAATGCAGTCAGAGATTTGTTTTGTTGCCTTCGCCGGCTTGAAGGCCACAAGTCTCAACACCAGTTAGTCACAGCTTAAAAAACTTGACTCTTTCTAATAATCTTTAAAACTAAAAAAATACATACCAGCTAGTAACTGAGTTTGTTTTAGAGTCTCTGTTCCCCCTAGTGGTCAAAATAAGTAACTTGTAAATAATTGGGATATCGCAAATTCTTTGTATTCTAAATAGGGAGCAAACCAGGAACCATGTAGAATAAAGCGAGAGATAAAAAGGAGGCTGCTCTGAGATATGTAACAAAAAAATAATATTTTTATCTATCTGTTTATATTGATAATGTCCAGGTGAAATTTGCCTCCACGGGTCTGCGATTCCATGTATTGATCAGTCAGCTAGCCGTAACCACTTAAAATACAATGGATCGGCTGCAGCGAGAAGTTAAAGGCGTTAATTTAGACATCTGTAGAGAGGGTTGGCTTATTATAACCAGAACCACCACAGAAAACAACAAATACTTTGTATTTGCCAGGGAGATTTTTACCATACCTAATTTCCTGATTTCCAGTTGCTCATTTCCTCCCAACTAGACGAAGACAATGGATGCTGCAGAACAACAGTGTGCACACGGTCTCATTTTGAACCGTTTAGTTGGATCATCGGACATCATTTGTTTCATTTAGAACGATTCGAGATAAACGACAACGCTGGCGAGGAGACGGCCGATACCATTTCAAATCAACCACTTTGCCGTGGTCGTCTCTTCAAAGGTCTCCTTGTGTGCATGTCTGGCCTACGTATATATATATATAAATATATATATATATATATATATAAATATATATATAAATAAATAAATATATATATAAATAAATATATATATATATATATATATATATATATATATATATATATTCAGCGTCTTCCAGGACACGCCCCTTTGATGGGCACAGCAAACCAATGATCCAGGTTTTTTTTTGTGCTACTGGAAGATGGAGACCAGCGTTGATTCAAACACTTGGCTAGCTGCGTGTGAAGGACGTATTTAACTGGGCACAGCGGCCAGTACACTCTCGCACTGGAACAACTGGGACGTACAACAGAGCTCCTGCTAATGAGTCCTGTGGCTCGTGTTGGGAGGATCATTTCTACATTGCGGGGAGATTTTGAACTCTATTCTCGTCTCGTTGAAATCTCAAATGATGCACGAGTGGTTTTGTCTCTTTCTGGACCCGACGGCGTTGAACCGAGCCGACATGATGGTTCGGTGCCTTTGCTTCGTGATGGATGCCAACATACCTGATAGGTCTTGAAAGTTAAGATCTGGTTGTGTTCTCTAACCGTGTCAAACATAACGTACTTGTGTTATTCACTTCTTTCCAGCAGTAATGAAAGAGCATTTATTTTTTATTTTTAGGCTAACCTCACCTGCTTTCCCATCTTCTACTTGAGTCAGCGATGTCCCACAATTACAGATGCTTACACAATAATCAATATTTAAATATAATGAATATGGAAAAAGGAGACAAACCACTAATATGGAAATAGTCTTACTTAAACGACAACAACAAAAACAGCATTACAACAGTCCAAGGAAAAATAAATATGCGCGCAGCATCACAAACGGCATCAAATGAGAAGTCAATATATTCCTGTGTGAATCATCATCTTATGAAACTAAAGGTTTCACAAACACACAAAAACAAAGCTCCGTTCGAGACGCGGAGCACACGGTTGACCTATTTTACAACAACAGAGGGGAGCAGCTTTTGAAAATTCAAATAGGTAGTTCCTTTTTCCTTGCAACTCGCTGACAGAGAAACTTCTGGCGTCTGCGCCTCATTTCCCGGGCGAAGCGTGAGGCTGCAAACCTCGACGTAGCGATTATTAAAGTGACCCTTAGTTCAGAGATGAAAAAGTGTGAGGAACACAACAAAAAGCACGACGAGAGAGAAAACCTGGAGGACAGCTTCCTGGCATCCCAAAGGGAGGACGTCGTGGTTATTCCTCTAAAAAGCAGTAGTTTATTAATCAAAGATGAGCCTCACATTTGCGTTGTCATGGTGAAACAGCACGCTCCGTGATGTATCTTCACAATAAGTGCGTCCGCTGCGTGTGCACTTCCTGCAGCTCGGTGAGGCTGCAGAGCTCACAAGAAACACACCGACCTCGCTCCCCCTCTCCCTCCCTCCCCCTCCTCCTCTCTCCCTCTCTCTCTCTCCCTCTCTCTCCCTCCCTCCATCTCTCTCTCTATCCTACCTAACTTCAGAATGTTTGCTTTAGCACTGTTAGGTTGTAATAGTTTATTTTGATAACATCTGCAGAGGTCTTATGTTTTAAATTAATACATATAGAAAGATATTATAATAGAAAATATTAAGGAGAATATTGATATTGTTATTAATGTATTATGAAGCATAGGGTTAAAGTTTAATCCATGCAAATAAATACATATAGAAAGATATTATAATAGAAAATATTAAGGAGAATATTGATATTGTTATTAATGTATTATGAAGCATAGGGGTTAATGTTTAATCCATGCAAATAAATACATATAGAAAGATATTATAATAGAAAATATTAAGGAGAATATTGATATTGTTATTAATGTATTATGAAGCATAAGAGCAATGTTTACTCTATGCAAATGTAAATGGCAAGAATGAATGTATGTTGCATGAGAGTGACTATGTTAGTATTATTGATCGACGAAGCCGGTTGACGTGACTTACAATAACAAGGGACTTTTATTGTGAAAGTGACTTCAATGCAGACCATAATAGACAAGACTTTTATTGTGAAAATACTTGACCGGAAATGCCCTGAGTGATAAAACTTCCGCAAAAAGAGGAACCGCCCTCTTTCTTACACAGGTAACGTGGAGGTCGTACGGTTGGGGCGGATGGAGCCGCCTCCAGGAAGAGCACGATCGTGAGCTTTGATTGTTGCTTTTACACTTCTTGCTTACACTTCCATTAAATGTTGATAACTTAATTCACGCGCGTCCAAGCCTGTTTTCCACCATCTACGAAGAGCCCAGTTGCAGAATACCTTACAGCACTCTCGGCCTCGCCGTCATCTCCCATCAACTCTTTAACACACTTCCCCCCCGCTCACTTCAGCCGCTGCCATCGGACCCTCCTGCCGGTGCACTCACTCGCCCATCAAACGATATTACATTTCCAGCTATAACCTCTCAGACTTTTGCCGCGGCAGCAGTGCTTTAGTGAGGGGACAACATTCCAGGTATAAATGTCATAATATACACAACGGAACAAAAGTACCCGTCAGCATTCAAACTCTGCGCTGCTCGGTGTGTACGGGGCCCCAATGACTCACACACTTCTGGTGCCGATTCCATTAATAAATAACTCGACATGGTCCACAGCCGAGCTGGTGGGGGGGCGTTATCGGCTCTAACAGACAGTCACTGGGACGCTCGGCTGGACCGGCTACGTGAATAAGGCTCCGTTAGACTTGACGTGGAAAATAGTTGTCTCGAATGTTGCACTTTTATAAACTTTCACCACAGTAAGCTGTGATTAAGGCCAATATGTGTTCAGGGTCTAAACAGTGAATAGCCCAAAGCTCATCCATACAAAGTGGCTTTCTCATGCATCTCCATACCGTCCAATCGGTTTCTTTGCCTGGAGGCTATTTGCCGTCCTCTGCTTCTGACTTATGAGTCACGGGAAAAAGAAATACCGTGTAATGAGGAAACGTCCTCTTTTAAAGTAAACAAGATCGTCATTCGAGATGAGAAGACCGCGACACTTTAACATCTTTGGCGAGACTGATTCTTAGGGCTTTCCCATGATGCCGTGCGCTAAAGATAGACACAGATCAGCATGATGCTGCTGAAGCTCACCTGCCAGGCGATGAAGTCCTTTAGTTTCTCGATCTTCTCAAGGTCCTCTGGATGTTCCTGGATGTACTTGTCATTGAAGAATGCCTGGGGAAGAGGAAGAGGAGTTACTGGAGTAAGTCAGTTTATATGAAAGGAGAAAAAGGAGGCGTGCATCGGGTAAGACAATCTGAAATGTGGTGCGGTTTGTAATATAAATAAAATGAGAAACTCTGGAGAGAAATACACACAAGTCAAAGGGGACATCATTGGGAGGGACTGTGAAGATGAGAACATCAGTCTCTTCTCCATCACCTGCACCATTTCCCTGAGATGAAGGAGCGACCCGAGGGCGAAGAATCCCCGTCGCTCCTCCTGTGACTCATACGGCACCGCTCCACAAGACGATGAATCTATTCCAGGTTGTCATATAAACTGGGAACCAACAGGCTATCACTTTTTTTTTTTTTATCATTAAAAAAAAAACCTTTTCCCTTCCATTTGAGTCGCTATTGTGTTCTGGTGAATAAAGCGTGCGGCTCTCAAACCGGAGAGAACACGAAAGATGCGATGAAAAAAAACAGGATGCATGAATGATTTGAGTTTTTCATGAGGGGAGAAAAAAAAATATTCATGATGACAAAAAAAATATGGGAGTAGTCACAAGCGTGATGATACAAAAATATTGAGGCTGGTGGAACGAGAGCGCCGAGGACTTGAAATATGCACAGGGTTTTATTTCTGAACATGACATCAAACCTGGGGGAAGGCATTGGTTCATTTGAATTAGCTCTGAATGTAGTTTGATAGATCTATTAACATCATACCAAATGAAGCTGGAGCAGCAGCCGGTTAGCTTAGCTGAGCGTAATGAGAGGAAACCAGCTTGATGGGCTCCCATCAGGACCTCCAAGCTCACTAATCATCACAGTGTAAAAATGCAGTTGTGTTTTTTTTCTTCTTTTTTTTGTTGTTGTTTTTTTCTGTTTTAGTTTTTTGTCCTTTAGCCATTACTTCTCACTTTTTTGAATTTTAATTTTCAAAATGCTTTACATTACTTGAATGTAATTTTGGTCTCCTGAAGGTATTGTAAAAGTTCCATAGCCTGTAACCCTACAATTGGTGGGTGGGTGGGGTCGGGACGGGAATGAGGTCTTAAATTTCTGTAAATTGCCCTCATACATGTGTGAATCCTCTTCCACTAGTGGGATAAAAACTGTGAAAATCAATTAAACACATATATATATATATATATATATATATATATATATATATATATATATATATATTTTAAATGCAGTTGTGTGTGACGAGGTTTATTTGCTGCACTCCCTGAAGTCCCTGACTGCATGGCGACCTCACTGTGACAACAAGACTCCTGGAAGTTGCATCAGGTATGTCACGCGGCTCATTTTGTGACCGTATTTTGTCTCCGGTGTGTATGCTAAGCTAACGTTTCCTGGCACTTTATTCATCTTCAGTGGACAGTTAAAGAAAACGTTTTTACTTTCCCAAAATCAGGGTTCTTACACATTTTGACCAATGGATTTCTATGACTTTTCCATGACTTTTCCATGACTTTTCAATGACTTTAAACCAAATTTCCACGCCCAAACTGAAATCTCGGTATAAACATGAACAATTTAGAAAATGTTGTGCGTTTTTGAGCGTCTTTCTTTAAAAGAAACATATCGATTATTTCAAATTCAGCGTAAATGAATATGTGAATACCAACATTTCCAGGACTTTTCCAAAACTTTTATGATTTTAGTTTTTTCCATGACTTTTCCAGGCCTGGAAATTACCATTTTAAAATTCCATTACTTTTCCAGATTTTCCATGACCGTACGAACCCTGCAAAATGTCCAACTGTCACCTGAATGTACAACATAGGAACGGAACACATGCAGAACGATTGCCACGTTGACTACCTTCTCGTAGTTGGTGAAGCCTCCCATAACAGCCGGGTCCACGATCCCATTCAGCAGCATGGAGAGGGGGTTGATGGGAAGGTTGGGATCGGTGAGATGCCTCTGCACCATGCTGCTGATCTTCTCATTGGTCAGCTGCATCGTTTCCATGGCGATCTCCAAAGGACTGATCTCCTCCTGCGCGGCACCGTACGGGAAGGTGTCGTTAGATATTCAGCTCATATGTACACGTACATCACGGCCGTCTCTGGAACCCCCGACAACGGGGAGGAAACATTTTGTGTTCCCTGACGACGGTGAGGTTGCCAGAGGAAGGGCCGCGAAACCCTTGGCGACGCACATAAATCATGAAGGATGGAGGAGCAATGAATCATTATCCACGGCGCCCATACATGAACCTGCAACTGTCAAACAGAGATGGATAGCACTCTGGTGTCGGGGAATTTCAGTTCCCATGTCAACAGCACCTGATTGGCTGTTCTGAGAAAAGACGAATAAAATGCCTGGATTAATTCCGCCAAGAGGGAGAAAAAAATCGACCAAATCAAATATGTGGGAAAAAAAAAGAAAAGAAAAAATAGCAGCCTCCTTGCAAGTAAATATTTAGGGGAAAATACGAGTAGGTTGTTGTATAAATGTCAGAATTAGATCCCAGCACAACAGAATAAAGACGTGGTGCCGAGGAGACGCGTCTCCAATCTGTGCGGTGATGTCACAGGCAGCTTGGTAAAAAGCATTGTCAGATGGAAGGCTTTAGCTCGGTGAATCTCAGGCCAGTCATCAAGCTTTAAATAGAGAGTGTGACCTTGGGGAGCTGGCCTCTCCCTGGCTCATCTGGAGGGCAAGCTGCTCCTGACAGGATGTTTCAACCAGCCTGGAGGAGGAGGAGGAGGAGGAGGAGGAGGAGGAGGAGGAGGAGGAGGAGGAGGAGGAGGAGGAGGAGGAGGAGGAGGCCTCTGCTTTGAATTAATGTGCCAACACTTCACTCCACGGACTGAGGAGTTAGGAAGTGATGGAACCTTAGTGAAGGAATGACGATGCTTAGGATGTAGCGGCCCAAAGGACCAGCGGGGTGAGCGCAATGTCCGGGCTGCCGGCTGTGTGGGGGCGTCAGGTGACATCTAGAAATGCTGAGTGAGAAGACTGCAGGTACTTTAACACCGAGGCTCAGGAGAACTTCTGCAGATTGCTTCGCCAAGCACAGATATGACAGTGATGAGTCAAAGCAACGAATAAAGAATAGTTGATTGCATAATACTCAGCCGGGCTAATTACTGAGTAGCACATTTGTTTTGGGACGAACTAATGATGCATTAAGAGGATAAGGAGGGTGTTTTGGCTCGAGGTGGTTACTGTAACTTGCTCTTATGCTCCAACTTCTATCTCTTACACAGCAAAACTTCAGCCTAAAAAAACAAGAAAAACAAGTAATAAAACGAGGGAATATTACTTGAAATAAGCCAAATTATCTGCCAACAGAACAGGAAAATTTGACTTGCCAAGATTTTTTAAAACAAGTGAAATGCTCCAACATTAAAACTGCCTTATAAGAAGAAATATCTTGTCAGTCAAAACACAAGCATAGATTGCCTTAATTTGCCTTTCATTTTACTTAGATTCTAATTTTTGCAGTGTTCTGCCAGACATCACCCCCAGCCCAAAACGGGGACACCAGGCCAGCCTCTTAACGAGTCAAAACCACACAGCTAAAAATAATGATATTTGAATGCAGTTTCAGCCGGACGGAGGGGAAATGTGCCACAATAAATACTTGGAAGTCATTTGCTGCAGCTGTGAGACCATCCTCTCCTCAACGGGTTTCCAATACAGCAATCTAGGTATTTCCATTACAGGAAAATCAATAGTGAGTGAGATCCGAACTGTCCTCTCGTTGCATTTGTGACGCTATCATCATTGGAGGCAGCCTTTAAGGAATGTATGGGAGCTCAATGGAGGCCAGAGAGAGAGATCGGGGGCGGCCTATACAGATTAAGTGGACAAATCGCATCGATTGCCTCTGAGCAAGGCAGCGGAGCCTCGTCTCATTAGGACACCTGCCTGGCACGCGTACTCACCATGGAGACCGACTTGACTTCAAACCAGCGCAGGATGCCAGGGAGTTTGTACGCCGTCGTGTACGTGGTCCTCTCAATCCACATATTCTGTGGACGGAGCGACAAAGACACAATCAAATCACAGCGCAGGAATCGGGGGCGGGGTTTGAGCCAAACGGCTTGAAACAAGCGTTTAGACCGTTGAATGAACGGGAGTATAAGGTTTATGTGACGGCTGTGCAATGGAAAGCCAGTGTAGGGAGAGGTGGTCCTCTGGAGGTGAGCACTGCACTGGGAGCTCAAATAACGTCTGTGCATCTTCTAAAGATCCATCCCCAACTGTCAGGCCCGAGAGGCTCCCATCAGTCAGAGAGGAGTTAAATACCTCCTCCCACTGATGAAGTGATACGCAGTGAACACGGAGAGGACGGTGTTAATGGGATTAATTTGTCACCTGCCACCTGGATATTACATGTGCAGGATACAGAATTCCTAAGATATTCTAAACATCAGGAATCAACACTAATAGGGAAACTTATTTGGATCCCGATCCACCATCTTATTTTGTCTTCTTGTGGACAGAGTCCTGCTCTGATATGGATTTAATGGAAACGATACAAAAGACGTGTTAAAGCCTCAAACACAAAACTCAAACGATGATGAAGCAGCATCCTGCAAGAAAGTTCAAAACATCAGTCATGCTATGAAAAAAAACAAAAACTGAGGAACCTCTTTCAGGTTCTCAAACTATTTGATCAGACTTGGAGATCCTCACTCGGCCTCCTGAGTACAGACGTGTGATGGTTCGTTCCGTTAGTGGAGCTGAGGCACATCGGTTGTAAATATAAGCGTTTGTGTCTGTGGTTTATCTGTAAATGATTATGAGTGAGAAACAAAATATGGATCTTTGAATTCTTTTAAATAAAATCCACGTTATGTGAAGTATAATTTTTCAAAAACAAAAATAAGGGATACAAATTCACAGGACTTTTATCACTCAAATTGAATAATTATTCCTTCAACTTCAGCAAACTAAAGTAACTAACATGTTATACACTAATGTTCGAACCCTACAGTGTTACTTTTATTAATCCAAACTGGCATAAAACTTATTTTTCCATTGAAAAGAATGCACATGATGATTTAATGTTGACAAATAATGAATGAATCCTTAAAAAAGAAGTACAAAAACAATTACCGCAAACTCGTTGTCGGGGTCGTTCTCCCCCTTCCTCGCTCGCCTGGAATACTGGAATTTATGGACTTCATTTACTGTGTAGAAACTGTGGAGGGAGACCAGCAGCGCCTCAGTAAATTAAAACGGTTATGGCTAATCTACGGCCCGATTCAGAGGTTGATTGCTTTGCTTCAGGTCAAACTCGAGAGCGGCCCTCTCCCGGCCGTGCCGGGAGTGGCGGCGTGAAGCACGCGGGTTGTGACTGGCTGTCGTCGACCAGCCTCGCATCCGTGTGAATAAATTCACATTTGGGTCGCACAAGTCATCGGCAGCACCTGCGGTTGGTCCGACTTGTCGGACATTTGGAGTAGCTGCGACACACGAGCCCGAGGCGCGCGACTCGGGGAGGTGAACTTGTCCAAATCAGGTTAATAGACATTTCACACGAGGAAAACGGCCACTCACACACACACACACACACACACACACACACACACACACACACACACACACACACACACACACACACACACACACGGAAATGATCCCCATGAAGCGCATTGCATCCCTTAAACAATATAATATGTTTCAAAGCTCATGCTTTTCCTTTATTAGCAAACAAATATGAATCGAATATAAAATGAGCCACTGCCCTTTTATGGTGGCAATGTGTGAAGAAGTAATGTTTGATGTGTTTCTACTTCGTCTCTGTATTGTGAATGAACAATAGAGAGACACACAAAGCCTTTCAAACACCAGAGAGAGAGAGAGAAAAGAGAGAGAAGAGCGAGAGCTAGATTGGGCCTTGGTAGGTCTAACAGGTACTTGAGACGTTTATTCTGAGTCACAAAGGGCAACGCGCCGTCTCATGATAAACACGATGAGAGCCAGTCCCAGATTAGCGGAGAAAGTGAAGCGTTAACATTTTGAAGAAGTCGCCTCGGATATTCAGATGTAATAAACTGATTAATAAAGCAGCTTTAAATTAGCTGAGTTACCCCCAATTAAGTCTTTTCCATGTAATTAGCTGGCGGGCGAGAGATGGTGCAGGAGCACGAGAGGTCAGAGCAAGGTCACCGCTCTGCCTGCTGCTGCGGCGCTCCGGCTCGCGGCGCTCCGTCTCATTGCTATGCGCCGCGGATCTCCCCCACTGAGCGAGAGAAAACAGAGGGAGACGAGCGGGGAGAGAAACCCAGAGAGCGGAGACGGACAGACGGCTGGCGTGGAACCGTCCTCTCCAAAACGCGGTCGTCTAATCTGGGCTATTAACAGAGTTATACATTCCAATCAGACACAGTTCGCAAACAAGCCCGCCGGCTGGCGGAGGAGGGGACGCGATAACATCAGCGCGGCTCAGGTACTCCTGCCTCAGGGTTTTTCACAGTAAAAGACTTCTTTTAAGCTTTTAATTACGCCCATTGATGCGTCGGGTCGCGTATCAAAGTGAATTTGCACAGCCGACCGATGCGGCGGCGAGCGGCCGGCGTACAGATCGAGCAAACACGCGAGCGGGGGGGCGGGGGCGGGGGCCCGCTGTTTGCTGTGGGCCCGGTGCGCGACACAAAAGGTATTAATGATGTCAGAGGGGCGGTGTTGTACTTGGCGCGGCGACCGGCGGCAGATGGCTCGGTGCACGTTAATAACCAGGCGGACGACAAGAAGGTCAAACCGCTGTTTGTTCCCAACGCGCGCACATTGACGTCGTTTTATAACCACTTTCCCCCACGCTGATGAAACAATGTTATTCAAAGGTAGGGGACTGGGTGTGGAGAGAGGGGGTACCCCGCTTACCTCACTATTTGTTCAGAGACGGGCTTGTTGTGGAACTTGGCCGGCAGGTCGAGGATGGGTTTAACCGTGAAACACTGGAAGTCTTCAGCAGGAACGTCAAGGAAGGCATTCAGTCAAATCTAGTTGTGAGCCGCGATGTGATCATTTCACAAATGTCTGCTAATGCAAAATAAATTGTGATACAAAAGAAAAGAAAAGAAAGCTACTGCAAGCTACTGTCTATTTTCATAACCAGTTGAAAGTTCCTTGTGGTAACTTATACTAGATAAAGCGTTTGTGTCTGTGGTTTATCCGTGAATAGACAAAATATGGATCTTTGAATTCTTTTAAATAAAAACCACGTTATGTGAAGTATAATTTTTCAAAAACAAAAATAAGGGATACAAATTCACAGGACTTTTATCACTCAAATTGAACAATTATTCGTTCAACTTCGGCACACTAAAGTAGCTAACATGTTATATACTATATATAATGTCTAATATAATGTTCAATACTAAGGAACCTACAGTGTTACTTTTCGAAATCCAAACTGGCATAACACTTATTTTTCCATTGAAAAGAATGCGCATGATGATTTAATGTTGACAAAAAATGAATAAATCCTTAAAAAATAAGAAAAAATGTAAGCAAATGTGACTTCTGCTAATACAAAATAAATTGTGATAAAAAAAAAAGAAAAGAAAAGAAAGCTACTGCAAAGAACTCCCATGTTGTGTATTCTCAGGGATGGGTCTATTTTCATAACCAGTTGAAAGTTCCTTGTGGTAACTTAAACTAGATACATTAATAAAGCTTTGATTCATACACGTGAAGCTTTTTGTCTGACGTCATAAATAACAGGGAAAGGCAGTTAAAGTATAATATTCATGATATTAACATTAATTGAAATCATGTCTCCAAGCTCTAAAATACGCCCCTAAATATTAAGTTGATTAAATAAAAATAAAAATAAAAACCCATTTCTCTTCGTGGAAGTGAAATGAAATGCAAAAGAAGCCAAAAAGCAAAACGCCAAGCGTGAGAATTGACTGAATGAGGATACATTGTCCAGAAGAGCACTTTGTGTCCTCGCTGGGCGGCGTGGTCGTCTTCATCTTCTCGGCGTTGGGAAACTGTGTGAGGAGACGCGCCTCGATGTCCTCCCTGCGCTCGTAGTCCTTCCCTCGGTAGATGAACATTTTGTGCTGAAGGACAATATTAAAAAAACGTGAATATACTCGATTCAGAACATTTCTTCGTATAAAAACTAAACAATAACAAAATGGGGAAAGTAGACCTTCAATTAGCAACACGTGTCATCATTTCAGGTCACACAAGGCTTCTCTAGTCTAAGATACAAATCCTTGTTTCTCTCACAATGCATCTTTTGTACATCTTCTTCAGCCAATGTGTTTTACTTTGTTTGATTTCTTTCTCCAGTCCATTCTACCAATGATATGCACAGAATTCTATGATTAATGTGAACACACATTTCCTCTTAAGTTACAAAAGCGCCTCTGTCCACAAATACGTTCAGGAATTTAATTGCCAGTTTCATCGTTTGTCGTAAATTCCCCCAGATGCCTGAATTTCAATGTATGTGGCTTAAAAAAACAAACGTTAAAAATACAAAACATTAAATACAATATTTTGAGACATTATGCTGACAGACTCAAACGATGCATTGTCCCCATCTTAAGAATAAAGCAATATGGTAGCACTCACTCCGGGTCATTTCATAGACCATTTCACAAAAGATTAGATCCAGAAGCATTCATTCGATTGATGGCATTCAGGGGCAATGGGAAAACTGAAATATTTAAAGAAAGTCGCATGGATGAGAGCGGGCGCCTTTAATTTGTAAATCTAGTTGGCCCGATGAAGCGGCTGGGTGAAAATACATTATCATATTAAATACTTGGAAATGCCGGTGAACCGACGTTCCTGGCATTGATTCAGTGTTTAGTCGATCCCAGCCGAGTGGCCTCGCTTTGGGGGAACTTCGGTTTTCGGCCCACTGACGGATTGCAAATGGCTAGTATCGTCTATTTGGGGGCTCTTCTACAAGCGTCTGCTGCCAACTAGCTGCTGATGAAGTTTACCTCCAAAGCATCGGGATGGTGCCAGTTCAAATCAGTGACCGTGTTTACATGCATTCGAACAACTGGCTTAGTCGAACTGAAATCGAATTATCCGTTTCACCTTTGTTCGACTATGTGCGGTCCGACTACGATCCGATTAACACCCCTGGATAACTCGATCCGATCCCGTTGATAATCCGACTATCGCGGCATGTAACGGTGAATTGGATTAGGAACTGGACTTTACGTCTTTGTGCATGCGCACGCAAGCGGAAATGTCTGTATCACCACAAGTTGTAGTGAAAACAGCGCCACCTGTTGTATCGGAGGTGACATGCTTTCGGCCAATGATTCAAATTACTCACTGCCATGTATATCGGGATAATAGAAGATCCCCCAAAAGATAGCATAGTCCGACTAAAGCAAGATTTGAATTATACCATCATGTAAACGCACTGAGTTTGGTCAGACCGTAGCACTTGAGGACGGGTTCCTTTGCAAGGCCTCGATTCCTCGTAGATGTGACCACCTCTTTTTCTCTTTTAACTCTTCTTTCTTCCCATCGTGCCCGATGCTCAATTCCCCAAATTGATTGAAGGGATTTCCGCCGTGAAACACGCCCGGGACCCGCTATGAAATGAGTTTTTGACAAATAAGTTGACAAAAGCCCGCTAATTTACAAAGTCCTTCCTTCCAGCTGCGGGAGAATCAGTTTCTTCTCTTAATCGCTCATATCTGTTCAAGGACATCCAATCTTTTTGTCACTCTGAGGATTGTGTGCTTATTCAAAAGAGGAGCGCAGCATTTGCATCGCGTTGTTGAGCATTCGAGTCGTGCGTACGGTAATCTCAATGTCATGAGTCTCATCTTCATTACCCTCAAAACTACACCGGCTACTTCTGGCAGAGGAAATCACCGACATCGGGATAATAACTCATGCTTAATGGGTCTTTTATTTCTTGGCAATTTCATAAAGTCAAGTGACAAAACAGTGTTAGTTCATTCAAATGAAAAACGCGTACACTTAGGAATTAAGCTCCTTGGATATACTTATACTGAACATACATTACAGTTCAAAAGTTTGGGTTCACTTAGAAATGTCCTTATTTTTCAATGAAGATAATATTAAATTAATCATAAATACTCTCTCTACATAGTTAATGTGGTAAATAACTATTCTCTGGTGTGTAATGAAGTCTCTACAGAGTTGTACAGAGACCCATCTCCAGTGTTCTAGTGGTACATTGTGTTATCACCTTAGAAGTGTCTTTGAGTACTATGAAAAGCAATAGAAGTTTTATATATTATTATTATTATTACTATCGGAGGGGTAGAAAACCCTTGAAAACCCTTTTTATGCGAGCGCAGCTGAAAACAGTTATGCTGGTGAGAGAGGCTATAAAACTGGCCTTTCCTTTTAGCCACAAAGTTGAAAAACATTAATATTTACAATCATTATTTCTAACCTTGTCAATGTCTTGACTATATTTTCTATTAATTATGCAATTCATTTGATAAATAAAAGTGTGAGTTGTCATGGAAAACACAAGATTGTCTCGGTGACCCCAAACTTTTGAACGGTAGTGTATCTGGAGACTACAAGGAACACAACAACAACACTTGAAAATGTGCAGACACACATTCTTCCAATCAAGTGCAACATCCTGAAGGCTCCTACTAAAAAAGGGCATCTTGCTTTCTTCCTAAATTAGTAAAAGTCATTTGAAAAGAGTGCTGCTGAAAAATGCACGAGCCACGAAACCTTCCTTCATCTCCCCTCCGCTCAGGGGTTCGTCTGAGGAAAAAGTGGAATAATACAACGTGACGGCTCATAACCGCCTCGCCCTGAACGTGTTGCGTTAGGATTCATATTTCAAACCAACGTTCACACACTCTCGGCTGCTTTTGAAGCGGAGCGCTCACAGGAAACTAAACACGGGGATTAAGTCAAGTTTAGGATTGATGGGAGAGGCGGGGAAATACGCGGACTGGATGTACAATTGGACAATTCATTGTTGAGTCTTTGAAATACTGGGAATACCTTTAATGTGTCAAAAAGCTGAAACCGGGCTTTTACAACACACACGCAACCGGAGCTTTCCGTCGGGCTTCAAAGCTTTATGACGACGTATTGCTCTTTCAAGGTTGAAAGGACGACGTAAGAAGAATAAGATAAGTGTCTTATCAGTGGGTCGGGTTTTTTGTAAGGAACAGAAGAATACACATTGTCATTTTAATGGTACCGTCTAATGGAAACAAAAACTACAGAAGAAGAAAGTAGATACATGGGACCAATGGCGTAGTTGCTTCTGTAGATCCAAACAAATGGCACGATGTATTCTTGAGCCTTTTATAATTAGCGAGTAGTGTTGAACCACATTAACAACTAATAAATCATAAGCCTCTGTATCAAGCACTCTTGCATATAATCAATTCTTAAGAGGGGAGGATACAAAATGCCTTTTCTCACATAATTGACTTTTCCCTGAGGACGCTGCAACACAAATACCAATAAGGGGCGTGAAAACAACAACCCCCCGAACTACATTAACCTGGATAAGCAACCCGCACTGGAACACTTCCCTGTGTACTCATGAAGAAATATTTCAACATGCTTATGAAATATATCTCGAAGGTGTTAGGTTGTAATAGTTTATTTTGATAACATCTGCAGATGTCCTATGTTTTAAATTGATACATATAGAAAGATATTATAATAGAAAATATTAAGGAGAATATTGATATTGTTATTAATGTATTATGAAGCATAGGGGTAATGTTTACTCTATGCAAATGTGAATGGTAAGAATGAATGTATGTTGCATGAGAGTGACTATGTTAGTATTATAGATCGACAAAGCCGGTTGAAATCCGTGACGTGACTTACAATAACAAGGGACTTTTATTGTGAAGGTGACTTTAATACCGAAAATAATAGACGTGAATTTTATTGTGAAAATACTTGACCGGAAATGACGTTTTGACCCGGGCGCCAAAACCACGCGAAGAAGACAAATCGCCCTCTTTCTTGTACAGGTAACGTGTCGACCGTAAGGCCGCCCCGAGGAAGACCACGATCCTGAGCCTTGACTGTTTGTTTTACACTTCCTGACATTAAATGTTGATGACTTAATTCACGCACGTCCGGAAGCCTGTTTTCTACCATCTTCGAAGTGCCCAGTTTCAGAATACCTTACAAAGGGCATGTACCCAAAGAGTCCTTCCAGCAGGACGAGGTACGAGCCATAAAGCTCTCACGAGGATAACACGTTGGGTAGTCTTCACCAGCGTGGGTATTGGAGACCGGCTTGTAGACAACCTTGATTCCGCCTTAGAATTAAGGAACGCTAGAAAAATATATTGCCCTGGATATTTCAGGTAAATGCCTATAATAAATGAGGGAATGAGGGTTCTTACGCATTTTGACCAATGAATTTCCAGGACTTTTCCATGACTTTTCCATGACTTTAAACCAAATTTCCATGACCAAACTGAAATCTCTGTATAAACATGAACAATTTATAAAATGTAGCGTATTGAGAGCGTACGCCGGCTTATATTCTGAGCGTCTTTCTTTAAAAAACATATGAATTATTTCAAACTCGGCCTGAATGAACATGTGATTGTAACAAATTTCCATGACTTGATGACGTTTATGATTTAATTTTTTCCCATGACTTTTCCAGGCCTGGAAATGACCATTTTAAAATTCCATGACTTTTCCAGATTTTCCATGACTGTACGAACCCTGATAAATGTTAAAAAGCAGAAAGAAAAGAGTTCAAATCTGTCCTTCGCCGGTCGTCTAAATAGCCAGTTAGATTAGGCGTGTGTGTGTGATGGAGCTGCTGCCCGGCCAAGAGAGAGGGGTTAGATCGTCCGTTGCTGGTGAGAGAATGGAAAAGGCACCCGGTAACGGTGGCTCTCCAGACTCCACTCTGACACCTCTGATTCACGGAGGACACGTTGTGTCTTTGTGCGTCGCTCTGGAGGAAAATACATCACACCTTAAATAAAAGACATATTCAGTGGCACGCCAGGTGATGCAAACAAACCCTCCCCCACTGCCATTTATTTCTGATAGATAAGGTGTGTGTGTGTTTGTGTGTGTGTGGGGGGGGAGCACATTAACCGCTCTGCGACACAGCTCCACACAGAGACATTTTACCAATTAAATGTACTGTTTAAATAAATCACGGGCTTTGTGAACAGAGCAGGACACCCTTCAGCGATATGCACACGGGACAACCTCAGACACAACAGATATCAGACTTCTGTTGTAACGCATGCTGCTAAATTTGTGAAACACCGGGATCATATCGGCGGGAGGCCAGCCGGGATGTTGAAAAACTAAATACACAGCAGTTTAGGTTTAGTGTTTACTACAGAAGCTGTTCTAAGTAGACCGGGGTGATTACTCAGTCCCCGTGTTCGTATTCCTGATGATTAATGGCCAACTAGCGGCGGTCGTCTGCGAGATCAGGGTTCACTTCCACTGAACGGCCCCGACCACTTGGAATAACTTTCAAAGTAAAGCTCTGACTAGCGCCGGTCAGAACGATTTGGGATTATAACCCCCCCCCCCCCGAAAGCAATTTACAATGTGACCGTTTCACTTCCTTTCACTTTGCAGCAGGCGCAGGGCTTCGTGGGAGGCGTTGGGGATGCGGGCCACGCTCACGGCGAGGAGAGAGAAGGCCGTTCAGGTGACGACGGCATTAAAGGGAGCGTGATCGGCCTTTTGATCGGACCGCTGGGAGGCAGAGGGGTGACCTGAACGCGCTTTATGGCTGCATGTCCTGCACTAGAGGATTATGGGGGCGAATTTTATAGGATTGACCAACTGACCGAGAAATTACATTACATTACATCACGTCACAGGGTTCTTACACTTTTTGACCAAAGGATTTCCATGACTTTTCCATGACTTTTCCAAGACTTTTCCATGACTTTTAACCAAATGTCCATGACCAAACTGAAATCTCGGTATAAACATGAACATTTTAGAAAATGATTCGTAGTGAGAGCGTACGCCGGCTTATATTCTGAGCGTCTTTCTTTAAAAAAACATATTAATTATTTCAAACTCAGCGGAAATGAACACGTGATTATAACACATTTCCATGACGTTTCCAAAACTTTCATGATTTAAGTATTTTCCATGACTTTTACAGGCCTGGAAATGAACATTTTAAAATTCCATGACTTTTCCAGGTTTTCCATGACCGTACAAACCCTGATGTCATTTAGCTGATGCTTTTATCCAAAGTTACAATCATACACATAGACGCAGCTGCAGGGAGCAATTAAGGGTTAAGTGTCTTGTTCAAGGACACATGGACTAGGGCGGGGATTGAACCCCCGACCCCCTGATTGAAGGACGGGCCTGGTACCCACTGACCCACAGTCTCTTAGAAATGGAGCAATTGATATAGTACATGCTGAAAACCGGTAGACATTAGATAGATATGAAGGAGATGGGGAAAAAGAAGACGAGACCAGGAGAGAGGAACAGATTGTTAAGTCTCAGCTCTCAGTGTTTTACATCGTTCTGGATCCTCTCTCTCCTCCATCTGCTGCTCCCGACCCACGTTCCTCTTATGCGAGCGAGCGAGTGAACCGTAAGTGAAAACCAGACTCGGTGGGATGTTTTCAACGAGCGAGTCGCCGAACACCTGAGGGAGCGAGACGCGTGAAACAGAAGCACATGGACGGCTGAGAGCCGAGCAAGCGGCGGTCGACCTGCCGAGCCGAGTGCGAGATGCTGAGCGCCGCGGGGATGTACTCACGCGGAGGAAGGAGGGGAAGCCCATGCCGTAGTAGCCGACGGCAAAGTAGTCTGGTTTGGGCCGGATGACCTTCACGATGTTCTCATAGAACTGGGCTTGCTTCCGCTAGTGGGGGAACAATGGGAAAGATTCACTGGACCGGAAACACGGACGCTTCATCTTTCCTTTGACCCGCATTCATAATGCTTAACAATTACAATAACACATTTCAAAGCAAGCATCATAACTGCAGGTCACTCACTGACTTTTGAGCGTTTAAGAATTATAATGTTATTTTAAGTGGTCGTTGCTTGCTTTAAGGGAAATATTTAATTATGATAGAATTACACACAAAAATCGCAACACTGTTTTTTAAAATATTTTATATTTTATTCTCGTGTGTTTAGTTTATTTATTTATTGGTGCTGCTACTGTGATGACAAATTTCCCTTCGGGGATTAATAAAGTATATCTATCTATCTATCTATCTAATGCATCATAATACACAATGTCCAACAACTATGAGAAATATAATACACTTTGATTCTTAAAAATAAAAGTCAATTATGAAGCATTATTATACTTGGCTTTATAAGTTAATAACAGATGCTTTATTAAGGGTAATATTATTGTTATAAAACTATGTGTTTTAAACTTTAATTATACAGGCCAACAAAAAAAAGTTTGGTCCCCTTTGTTCTTCTTAAAAACACAGGTCAAAGTGGTCAATAGTAGTAATAGTTCATAAACTGAAATGTGATACATGGCATTACAGTTAAAGAGAAATTAATATTTCTTACCAAGGATGCACTGAGCTGCTCAAAGTCAAACATTTCATTCTCGTACTGTTCAGCCAGCTCCTTTCCCAAAATGATGGCCTCCTCCCACATCTATTGGGGGCACACACACACACACACACACACACACACACACACACACACACACACACACACACACACACACACACACACACACACACACACACACACACACACACACACACACACACACACACACACACACACACACACGCACACAGAGACAAGTAGCAGATTAATGTATTATCAAGATTCAACCTGAGATAAATTAGTCTGTTTTCAGCCAGCTGAATAAAACTAATGATCTTTTCCAGGCAGCGTGATCGGCCTCATGATCGGACCCACGGAGGCAGGGATGTGACCTCCAGTCTTTATGGCTTTATGTCCTGCGCTAGTGGATGATGGGGGGCAATTTGTATTCAATATCAGCCTCTTTGAAGACGAATAAATCTGAATTATTTCAATTATATTGTTCTTCTTTGATCAAAACCACTAAAACTCAAATGCCATCGTCTGTGGGGAAGCAAAAATCCGCACGGCGACGGATTTACAACCGAGCCTCAGCCAAACGCCGTGGAGTGGTGTCACCGACAGATGGGAGCCACTCAAACATGTTGAACGGCTTCGAACCGACAGACGAGATTAGGCTGAACTGATCTGGACCGGGCTGGAGGCGGAGCGGCGGTGGCAACGCCATCTGGGGCGGCTTCCTGGATGATTCCGGTGACACTGGTAGAAACTGTCATCAGTTGATCCCCCCCCTCTGGTGTGTTGATGTATTCTTACAGCCACTGCAACACTTCCTGACCACTCTGGTTTGTGTGTGTTTGTTTTGTTTAGCCAAGGCTTTTTCAATTTGTAGTCTCCCTGGCTCCCTCCCGCTGAGTGACAGTTGGCTAGTGAACCACGAGTGGCGGCTGCACCCCAGCACTGATGACATATGCACATGTCTCGGGACATCCTCTCTGAGAAGCCCTGGCTCCGGTCCTGCAGACCGATTCCAGGCTCAGCTTACAGTCTGAAAACCCCTTTTCTCTACTCTGGAACCAAATAGGGGGCAGGAAGAGGAGGGAGGGGGGGGGGAGAAAGGGTTTTCTGAGCGCTAGAGTAGGGCGACAACACAAAAGAGCCACATCAATGCTTCTGATATGCGGCTTGGTCCAGAAGAGCATCGGCTAAAAGAAGAGGATTATTTTGCAATCCCCGTTCTGCAGAAACAAATCTGAAAGCACCATTCAGCGGCTCTTCTTCAAAGCCTGCCGCCTAATGCCAGAAGAGGTATTTAACAAGACGACTGCATCTAAAAACAGTCCACCATTTATCATGATTATGACCATTCTTACGTGTGTGTGTGTGTGTCTCACCTTGCCCTTGTCAAAGTAATTGATAATCTGCTGGTAGAGCTGGTCCTTAAGCTGCCCTTGGGTGGTGGCCTGGTAGCCGTCCCTCTGGTTCAGGTGGGCTGCACATTGCTCGTCGGACCACTGCAGAGGACGAGTTGGCGTCGGGGTTAACACTCGGCGAGGCAATTCAGAGCAAAAGGGGGAAATCAATCACGGACTAATAGCCAATGCAAATGGGGGAGATTGAATTGTAATTCTTTTTAAAGTCGCCCTGCACTCCGACAGGGCGGCGGGGACGTCTGAGTCACGGGCAATGACACGTGCACAAGGGCAACCCGCTGTTATAGTAGTTAGCACAACCCAGAATAGTCCGCCAGTAGGTAAGCCCACTGGTAACCAGCAGAGAGAAGCATCACTTAGGCGTCTGTTGACAATAAACATCAGACACAATAGAGTCCCGCTGCAACGTAATCTTATTCATTACACATTTTGCTTGATTTTGTAAAGGATGATAAGGAAGATATCGAGATAAGGCAGATAAGGAAGAAGGATGCGAGAAAAGAAAAAGGAACAACACTGCGGGGTCTCCTTTTGTGCTGACCGTGTACCCCATCATGCATCAGCATAAAGAATAATGAGCTTTCTGACAAGCGGGAACAGCTCGGCTAACGGGGAGAAGGACAATCTGATTGGCCTCCGTGTCGGGGAACCGTAATCCTGTGTGCGCCGCCAGGACCGATTCATTACCAGGCGCTTTTAATTGGTGTTGTGAGTAACCTGAGGAGTTAAGATCTCGGAGAAAACCGCACCAAACTTCCGTTAAGCCGAGCCAAATTTGAATAGCAAAGCCAAGGAATTTGCATAGAGACGGGTGAAAAAGTAATTGCTCCAGCACATTGTTGCCGTGGCACCAAGAGGGATGCCGGCAGGTTATTGATTCCTTTACGGCTGAACTGCGGCATTTACGGGGTAGAAAGGATCTCAGTTTATTCATGGGTGGCGGGTGACCCTGCATCGACAGAAATAAAGTGCTGATGCATCTCTGACAAAACACAAAGGGCCGTAAATTCATCAACCGTTATTATACTGCTGATGGGACGCCACTGGAGGTGTAATCATTACTACAGGAGCCTCTCGTACTATATAACAGGGTTCTTACACATTTTGACCAATGAATTTCCATGACTTTTCCATGACTTTTCCATGACTATTTCATGACTTTAAACCAAATTCCCATGACCAAACTGAAATCTCGGTATAAACATGAACAATTTAGAATATTGTGCGTATCGAGAGCGTACGCCGGCTTATATTTTGAGCGTCTTTCTTTAAAAAAAACATATTAATTATTTAAAACTCGGCGTGAATGAGCATGTGATCAAAACAAATTTCCATGGCTTTTCCAAAACTTTTATGATTTAAGTTTTTTCCATGACTTTTCCAGGCCTGGAAATGACCATTTTAAAATTCAATGACTTTTCCAGGTTTTCCATGACCGTAACGCCGGTGGACGCAGAGTCACGCATCCGACGTCCATTCTCATCCCGGCTTGTTTACACAAAAGGAGGACCACGATAACATGGGACAGCTTATTGGAGAAGAAAAGGATTTATCTAGACTCTGGTGGAACAAAATTAACCGATTTCCACAATATAATAGCGAGTCCCTCTCTGAAGGTACGATCAGGAATGCCACAGCTGCTGAGAGATGGGCAGAATTAAAATGATAATAACAAAAACAACTGCCGCATGCTACTGTGACTGCTCAGCGAGGAGAATGTGATTCAGTCACAGCCTGCTCTCCCCTGTCGGACCCGCACAAAGGCTGACGCAGCCAGCTATTTATGCAAATGCAGATGAGTTGTCGGGTGCAACCGTTTTGGATAAAAGGCAGACGGGAATAACTCCAAATTCAGGGTGTACCGAACCCCCGACTGGGAATAGACACTGCAGCTCTTTGTGTGCGGCGCTGTGAGCCGATGTGATACATCGTCGGTAAAGACATCCACACTTTCTAGGGGCCGAGAACAGGCCCGATCAAAAGAAAAAGGTGCGATCTTAAAAATAAATGCTTGGTGATGGCTTGTAAATATGCATGCCTCTATTTTGAGAGATCGCAGCAAGACGTGTGGTGGAAGCCTGGCCCCGTTTCCACGCTGAACCTGCTGTGCCTGGCACCGAACCGCGTGACTTAGAGCTGAGGATTCTGTGTTTTCAGGACAGTAAAAAGCACATCTTTATCCCTCAGGTGGCTTGCCGCGTCTTTATCCTCTGCTTGAAACTACGTCGTATCGTTTCCCCCCCTTCTTCCGGAAAGATCAGAGACGATCCCTGATTTGCATCAAAAGGATGCCGCTCAGCAGGTCTGCCCTCTTAGTAGCCATCTCGTGCCACGGTGGGATTAAAGGGTTGCGGCCTTGACTCTAAATCCTGTACACATTCAAATTCATAGGTAAACACTTGTTTAATGCCCGAGGTTAAACGCCTGACAGCTCAGCAGTGTATTTGGGTTCCGTTTGACGTTTTTTTCACGAGAGCGTGCTCCTGCAATCATTTGCTGTTGGTGTTGCGGTTGTGTACCTTCAGCAGCTTGGCGTGCAGCAGCAGAGTGTAGGCCGCCTCGGTGTAGTTGTCGCACTCTTTGTGGAGGTCACACAGCTTGTACAGGTACCTGGCAGGAAACAGCGATAATGTATGAGTCATGTTCTGGGAGGGACTCGCAGAAACTACCCGGCACACAGACAGTTAACGGCGCTGGCCTGATGTATCCTGGCAGGCTGGTTTACGGGTGGCAGCGTGGAAATGGAAATGCATTCCAACAAAAACAAATATTGTATTCTGGATATCTGGCGACAAAGGGCCGAATGTCCAGAAATAAGTCTTTGGCGAGTCAAAATGTCGCAGCACGGAGTCTCATAATGTACTGTATGTGAAGTTCTCTCGCGGTGTGTGTAGGATGCTACAAAAGGAACTGGAACAGACACACACACACACACACACACACACACACACACACACTTACCTGATGTACATCTCTTCTCTGTCTATCTCCTTGTAAAAGTTCTACAGGAAGGAAAGAGACCATTCAAATGGTTTGGTTAAAACAATGCTGGATTAGTAAGCCATGCTGACTTCGCATAACTCTTAAAATCACTGGACTGTAGATTGTTCTTTAAAAATCTTTTAAAAAGAACAATTTGGCAACGAGACAACTCAATTTGGTCAAATATGGATAAACCATCAATGTCCCCGGTGACAGAGGGGAAACACTAAGCATTCACTAAAGACGAGCGCGTCGGCTGACATCAGTGTCCCGCCGCTCTCCTGGCACAGCGCTGACGGAACATGACTCGGGTAAATGCAGAAAGTCGTCTTTTCAATGCCAGGAGTTACGCGACACCCCAAAATTGACATTTCCCAGATGCACTGTCACTCTGCAGACGAGAGGTGTTCCAGGTGAGCTGCTCCTCCGATAACATCTCAACGTGACACGTGGTTATTGTTGTTTCTTTCGTGTGGCTGGTCATCATGGTTACTTTACGGACCATAATGGCCGACGTCATTACAACTCAAAAAAGCATGTGCATCTCTGTCTGTGGGGTGAAACAGTGGAATATTTTAACTGATGACATCAAGGAAAGTAAAAATCTGTTGATATTTAAGAAAAATACTCTGGAGAAGTACAAACGTATCATCAATTAATGAAGCATCATAAGTAACGGTTAATGGGGACAAGTTTTTTGTTGTTTTGTTTATTTTTTTATGTAAATATGTATGTGTGTGGATTTATGTGTGTGTGTAGATGTATATGGGTTTGTGAATGTGTATGTATGTGTATGTATATGTGTATATATATATGTGTATGTGTATATATGTTTGTGTGTATATATATATATGTATATGTACAGTATATGATTCTTTGAATTAAGTTTTCTCGTGAAATCATAAGTTAGGGCACTTATAAGCTTGATAGCTTCAGCCTTGACCCTTTCGGTTAGCCGCTTTCTTCTTTTGTTGTAAAGAAATCTTGCTTTTTTGTATATTACCGAAAAAAATAAACTAAACTAAACTAATTACTGAGACCGCGGGAAGAAATAAACCTCCTTACGAGCACGTTGACCGTGCAGCTCATGCGGTTCTCTTTGTTCTCGTCGTGCATGATGGTCCTGTAGTCCAGCAACCTCTCCAGCAGACGGACCACCAGAGTGACGAAGTTCTCGCCCGTCTTGGCCAGGTACTTGTGCTTCCTGCAGTGCTCCAGCAAACTGGGTAGTGGAGGAAGAGAAGCCGAGAGAAAAAACAGATGTAAAGCATGTACGAGATCAGGGTTCTTACACATTTTGACCAATGGATTTCCATGACTTTTCCATGACTTTTCCATGACTTTAAACCAAATTTCCATGACCAAACTGAAATCTCTGTATAAATATGAACAATTTAAAAAATTTTGTGCGTTTTTGAGCGTCTTTCTTTAAAAAAAACATATCAATTATTTCAAACTGGAGTAAATGAACATGTGAATATAACAACATTTTATGACTTTTCCCAAACTTTTATAATTTGAGTATTTTTCATGACTTTTCCAGGTCTGGAAATGACCTTTTTAAAATTCAATGACTTTTCCATGACTTTTCCATGACTTTAAACCAGATTTCCACAACCAAACTGAAATCTCTGTATAAACATGAACAATTTAAAAAATATTGTGCGTTTTTGAGCATCTTTCTTTAAAAAAAACATATCAATTATTTCAAACTGGAGTAAATGAACATGTGAATATAACAACATTTACATGACTTTTCCAAAACTTTTATAATTTGAGTTTTTTTCATGACTTTTCCATGACCTTTTTAAAATTCCATGACTTTTCCAGGTTTTCCATGACCGTACGAACCCTGGAGATGCTCTTCAATAACTTGAAAGGGTCAGACGTGTCGCAGCTTTCAGGGAAACAATGCTCCTCTTTTTGTTTTGCACATTAAAGGCCAACTGTGAAGCGGCTGTCACAGAGGCACGCTGTGACAGCCGTGTGATCATCAGCACACTGTGATTATTTTGAGGAGTGCCATGTTGCAATTAGCATTACCTAACTTGTGAGAGGCTCAGGTGTAATCCCACCCACTAATCAGCACTTACATTTTCTGAAAGAGAACTTTGTACTGCTCGTCTCCGCGGCCCCCCTCCACCTCGTGATCCAGCTTGGTGATGATCTCGTTCTCGAACTGCAATTAGACAGAGCAGGCGTAAATAATCAGCGTGGCTAATTTTTCAATTCATTAACGCCATCTCCCCGTCTCACTCTCCTCTCTCTCCGCATCGCGGTTCGGCCGAGGGGGATCTGCGATTCCACTTTAACCGGCCAGCTGGTCGGGAGTCGGTATCTTCTGGTCATTATTCTCTTAACTTTTAATTATGTGTATAAATTTGGTTAGAAGGCTGAACTACGCTGCATCATGAGACACATCCACTTTACTTTTGCCCGGTTTGTTGCTGTAGCCTCTGACAGTGATGCATGCACCATATTTCTCAGATATTTAAATGTTGCAGCTGTACATAAAAAAAAAAGGTTTTATTGTGCTGAAACACACCAATTTTCACTGACTTCTATATTTGCCTGTGTGTTGGCCGGGCACGAACACAGAACAGGAGAGGAGGGTGCAGCCAAGTAAGTAAAGATATAAATGCTGCTCTCTGCCGAGCCACGGATTTACAACAAAGGCAGAGTAGAGAGACCAAGGAAAGGAAATATTACTGGCTTACAGCCTAAAGGGGGTCAAGGCTAACGTGAAAGTGACACATTTCACTAAAAAGGTAAAGAATGAAAAGTGGCATCCGCCTCCAATGAGCTTTGACTCTCTGTTTAAGCCACCGCGGTCTTACATGGGACTACAGTGCAGGGGGCAGCCGAGATATGAAGCCATTGTGCTGTTTTACAACAATAAGAATCACATTCTTTGGGCCCACACAAAACACCACAAAGCAGAGAGCCGCCTGAGACATCTTATGCTGAACAGCTGTAGCCAAACGGATTTCCTCATGCTTTGTACTGTAACGGGGGACGTAACATTAAGTTCCACTCACCGTGGCTGTGGATAATCGGAGCAAAACCAAATGAGGTTTGCTGAATAACAAATTCTCTTATGGCTATTGAACTTGAGTGTTTACACCTCCTCAGACCCCCCCCCCCCCTACTTATCATGAAGTGGTTTTGTGACAGGTTTGGGAGGACGCACCCGCTGGAAGCTGCACGTGAAGTGGAACTCGCACTGCATCATGTCAAAGAAGATGGGGATGGTGGCCTTCCGCAACTCAATCTCAGGAACCAGCGTCATCTCCAGCATAGGACCCACCATCTCCGGAATGAATTTGATCTTGTGGGGCCCTAGGAGAGGAAAGAATACAGTCACGTATAAATGCACAGTGTGAAACTAGTCTTAGACGTGGTGGACCACTCCAGAGTGGACTTTGCTGTGGCAGATTAAAAACATTGGTACTGATGCTGACTTGATTTGATGATGTAACCTTAAATATGCACTTGTACTGGTGATGTGCGAATGTGTAATGTGCTGTGGTTTTTCTAATTATTTTGTATCCATTATCTATTTATTTTTGTGTGTTTTTTGTTGTTCTTTACCCTTTTATTTCTCTTTTAACTTTGTGTTGTATCCTTAATGTCCTGTCTTGCTAATTTGTAAAATCAAAATAAATATATATATATATATATATATATATATATATATATATATTTAAAAAATATATTTAAAAAAATGCACAGTGTCGAAAACACACGACAGGATTCAACTTGAGTTCAACATACGACCTGTGGATCCCAACAGGAGTAATCCTGGTTTTTAAATGTTCTCTTCCAAAATAATAAAAAAAAAACCTGGCTCAGGATGTCGAGCAAATCTCTTTTAAAAATGTTCCGTGACAGTCATGCGGTAAATAACTTCAACACCTCAGGTACAAAAAAAGAAAGATGCTCATTAAAAACCAGTGAATGAGTCAATCTCATCTGGTGAAAGGCTCTAATTAAGGGATCAGATGGTGTAGGTTACAATGAGCAGGCTAAGGGAGGCACAGGTGCTCAAATCTGACACCACAATTTCATTACATTGAGAGTTGACTGCTGAGTCTCTCTAATCACACCCACCATATAAAGCTCATTAAAACGGCCGACTATATTTAGCTGCTGCTCTTTGTCGAGTCGAATCTTCAGATGGCAAAAGCACTTACGTTTGCAGACAATCATAAACATCTTCATCAGGGGAAAAAACAACACACTTGTCTTTGGTTAGGACTAAAACTGAACAAAATGAACAGAATGTTGGTTAAGTTACCTAGGTTGTACCACATGTCCCTGATTTCAAAGCCAATTTGTCTTCTCATGTCCTGGTACCTGAAAGACAAACAAGATCAAACGTTACCCAACCATGGCATTGAAGATAACTCATCAACTCATGTAGAGAACTGCTTCCTGTTTGTGTAAAGTGAATGCAATACCAATAGTACAGCATTTAACACAATATTTATGGATGCTGAAACCAGGCTGCAGGTGGACATCTGAAGGGCCGATTGTCAGTGAGAGGAAGTGAGACGAGTAACACAAAACATGTGTAAGCCGGAGGACGGAAGACGGAAGGCAGAAGACGGAAGGCAGAAGACGGAAGGCAGAAGACAGAAGACGGAAGGCAGAAGACGGAAAGCAGAAGGCAGAAGACGGAAGACGGAAGGCAATAGGCAGAAGACGGAAGGCAGAAGACGGAAGAAGGAAGGCAGAAGACGGAAGGTAGAAGACGGAAGACGGAAGGCAGAAGACGGAAGGCAGAAGACGGAAAGCAGAAGACGGAAAGCAGAAGACGGAAGATGGAAGTCGGAAGACGGAAGGCAGAAGGCAGAAGACGGAAGGCAGAAGGCAGAAGACGGAAGGCAGAAGGCAGAAGACGGAAGGCAGAAGACGGAAGGTAGAAGACGGAAGGCAAAAGACGGAAGAAGGAAGACGGAAGGCAGAAGATGGAAGGCAGAAGACGGAAGGCGGAAGGCAGAAGACGGAAGACGGAAAGCAGAAGACAGAAGACGGAAGGCAGAAGACGGAAGGCAGAAGACGGAAGGCAGAAGACGGAAGAAGGAAGGCGGAAGGCAGAAGACGGAAGACAGAAGGCAGAAGACGGAAAACGGAAGGCGGAAGACACGGGGCAATCTGTTTTATCAGATAGCCTTTGTTTGTATATTTTCTTGAGCTGGACTCAAGTCGTCACTCGAGCCCTTTTATGAAGACAAAGATCTTCAAAAGAAGGAAGGCTCGCCCCGTCCTGACTTCCTGTCTAGCTTTCGCAAACCAGGACTGAGAAGCTGATGTCTGGGTCACGAACCGATCTCCACGGCGGCTCGGCGGCGGGTCACAGAGAGGACGGCTGGTGAAGTGGAAAGGACCGACAGTGAATGATGGAGAGACTAACAGGAGCGGAAGCAACGAGCGGCGAGGCAGAAAGTGAGACAAGCTGTGTGAAAACGATCACATGCGTGAAACTGAAGCAATGGATTCCGTCGTTTGAGAAAACGATTGGACAATGGATAAGAAAAGTGAGTAAGATCAAGCCTGAAATTGTTTTAAAGATCAGGAGTATAGAGGGACACAATGGAGATAACAGTCCTGAGAGACATTTCTGACTGTTCACACCGTGACTCCACTGGTCTGCTACAGCGTGCTTTAGCCGCACCATCGCATGCTGAGAAGTAATCAGATGTATTTTCCCTGCTGGCTCACCGCGGGGAATAATGGCACTGAAGCTCCATGTCGTGATTGTGTTTTGAAGCAGTGCCCGACCACCGCCGTGTCTGTCCTCAACCCAGCCACGTGGCGGCGGGCCAATCAGACGGCTGGAATAGGAGTTAGGCTCAGAGTCGATGGATACGTCTCTCGGTACCGCCACGCCGTGTGAGCCACTCTTCTGTAATATACACTACCGTTCAAAAGTTTGGGGTCACTTAGAAATGTCCTTATTTTTCAAAGAAAAGCATGTTTTTTAAATGAAGATAACATTAAATTATTAAGAAATGCACTCTATATATTTATAACGTGGTAAATGACTATTCTAAGTAGAAAATGAAATATCTACACGGTTGTATAGAGGCCCATCTCCAGTGTTCTAATGGCACATTGTGTTATCGCCTTAGAAGACTAACGGAGGGTTAGAATTTTAGAAAACCCTTTTGTTATGTTAGCACAGCTGAAAACAGTTATGCTGGTCGGAGAAGCTTTTCAACTGGCCTTCCTTTTGAGCTTGAAGTCTGAAGAACACAATTCATATTTAAAATGAAAATCATTATTTCTAACCATGTCAATGTATTTACTATATGTACTATTCATTTTGCAATTCATTGGATAAATAAAAGTGAGTTTTCATGGAAAACACGAAATTGTCTCGTTGGGTGACCCCAAACTTTTGAACGGTCGTGTGAATTGAATGTCAACCAGAGCTCGGCAGACAACTACAAATCCCCCTGTAATGTTGGGTAATGTGGAAAGATTTTAGTTGAAACTTTCTCAAAATTTAGCCAACTGGTTGGAGATTAGATTTGAACCGCTATAACTAAGCTCCGCCCACCAACTGAAGAAAACGTCCTCATTTGACAGGATACTGAAATATGTCCCTGAAAACACTTAAGGTCTGGAATGGGCGACGCAGTAAGGAGAGTCTGGATTCATACTTGATCAGCGCTGCCTCAATTGACAGTTTACGAGCTTAATGCACTGGGATTGACAGGAGACTCCGGGCACAAATCCCTTTAGGGGCCCCCGGAGGAGGCAGAGGCCCCTGACCTCGTCACAGATTAACCGTCTCCTGTGCGTACTACCGTCGCAATTTACTGACCGTTTGAGCAAATATGACAAATAGTCATTTTGATAAAAGTGACCAGTAGACGCTTTAAGTTGTGCATCAATACAAAATACGGGTGAGTAAACTCAAGTGAAACTCTTATCGCGACGCATCTGCAACGCAACAAATCAAACACCCGACTCCACTCTGAGTGGCTTTTAAAGCGAGATTTAGAGACCGAAACTAAAAACACACCTTTTCCGACTATATCTGGATTAAAGAACAGATTAGCTCTTCAGTGGCACTTAAATAGCTCTTATTGTGGTCCTTTTGTAGTTTGACTATGTTGAGGAAATGTTATTTTCTGTATTCTTGTTGTTCTTAGTTTGTACTCTAGTTCGAATGCACTTATTGTAAGTCGCTGGAGCCCTGATGGAATCCTGAAAACCCAATTGATTGTTTTTTTGCAAATACTGTACAAACCCACACTAATGTAAGTTGACGCAGAGGAGAAGAGTATTGAAAGAATCGTTAAGGAAGACGCTGCGTCACTTCTTTGTAGTCAGAACTATTTACAGCAGTCGGCTGTCAATGGGAGGAGAGTTGCCCAGGTATTGATCTTCAAGCGGCGTATTTGCAAGATGATTTAGTATAAAAAAACTCTGCCCGCCTCTCGAAAATGACTGTATAGCTGAATTATGCATTACATCTTAGACCGCTTCTGCCCCTCATCCACACTTTGCAACTCAAGAGTGTCTTCTCATTTATTTCCGCGCACACCTGTGTGTGTGATTGATCACACGGCTCTGGAAAGCGTCTCCTACATCAGGAGGCATCGTGTCCTCGTCTGAGCCGAGGCGTCTGTCACACCGCTGTAGGCAGCGAGACGGGCAGCCGCGACTGTCGTCTGTCAGGACGTACGACGCGTACCTGTCAGCCACGGGGAGGAGGGCGCTCAGAGGGATGGGCTCGCAGAAACAGAGGAGGGGAGCAGAGAGTGGATCTGGAGGTTTCTCGCCCACCGGGTCAGGGGGCGAGGGCACGATTGGGAGGAGGACGGAGGACATTCTCGTGGAGGCATGATGGGATGGAAACACAAGGGATGGATGATAGAGATGCAGACCGACGTGGCAGGTAGAGCGAGAACACAAGTGATTGACAAGCAGCGGCCTGTAAGAACAGACGGGGTGTGATCAAAGCCGGAGGTAAAACAAGTGTGCTGTATTCACAAAACCTGACACTGACACTCCCTCTTCTCATCACTCATCGTGACAGCGACATTGCTGCATGATCATTTATCCAGCTCTCCATGTGTATATGTGGCTGCATATCCACGATCACTGGCCACGGCCCCTCCACACAAACTGATAAAGCAAAATGACCAGTTTATTCAAACTTTATTCAGTTAACTTTGTCCACTTTTTGGAAACATTTTATTCATCAAAGTTGCTGCTGAGGTGTGGAAACAAGGCGTGAGAGGAAATACCAGAAATATGAACTTTCGCAATATTATTTCTTGAAAATCGTATCAATTCTTAAAACCCCTTTTTCATTTTAACAGTCGGCGTGCAAAGATGAACTCAGTCAAAGCTTTGTTTCATTTTCAAAGATACGGGCTCTCAAAGTAGTGCTCTGAGGTTGGATGTCACTATTGTTCTGATTGCATGAAAACGAAATTATGCATATTGTTGTGTGTTCTTTACACGATGAGCAATACATCGCCGGTATGCTGAATCCTAACCGCTGTGTCCTGACACACTGCAAACACAGCAACATGGCTCCACACCGATGTATTCATCCATCTGTTCAGGGCATGCAGCACACGTCTGTAAAGACACGTTAGTCTGCCAGTATCCCGGTCCAAAGTGTGAGACGGAAGCGAGAATCCAGTAAAAGACCGGAACGTCACAAACAGCACGGGGAAACGTGTGTGACGCAGGAGGAAAGACGGTTCTTAAAGCCCCACTATGTAGTTTTTCCCTTTTAGCGCCCCCTTCAGGTATTTAACGTTTACTTCAGTGTCGTAAATACCCAGTTACGATAGATCAGGTGTCGTGAACCTCTGGCTCTCGAGCCATATATGGCTCTTTTGAGTTTGAAAAAATAAATATAATCTCCGCCCGCCCCCCTGTAACTTTCTCTCTCCTCCAGATGACAGCAGAAGTAATGTCAGGTCCCTTTCTTAAAGACATCTTTGTTCTTTTATTAAACTAAACGTCTGTTATTGATCGTCTCCACAGCAGCATGTCTCTCTGTCTCTACGCGTCGCGTAGCGGAGCAAATAAAAAGTCACCTGTGAGGTGGACTGGACTATGTGACGTTGGTCATCACTGACAGAAAGCAGGTTGAAGTACCGGGCGGCTCCAAAATGTTACATAGTCGGGTATTTAGCTCACAGACCCCCGATGGCGGAGGCGCAAATCGCCATATTAAAAGTCATTGTAGCGGCACCATTTTTTCAAGCTGTTATTTTAAGGTACAATTGTTACATAGTGTTGCTTTAAAGAGCCACGCTCCACACAACTCAGATTCCACCCCTCCGTTCTCCCACAGCAACGCACAATAGTTTTCATTGCAGGTGAGAAGGAGGTGGAGGGAAACCGCTGCAGAGGAGGCGAGTGGGCGGATGGAGGTAGGAAGAGTGGGCGAAATAAAAATGGGCAAACCCTGTATAACATCCTCTTGGGTTGCTATGGGAGCCACCTGGTTGTACTTGAAGGACACATTTGAGAATGTCAAATAAACAGTAAATAGACATTTCCCCCTTCAGTGCTTCCAGCAGGAACGTCGGTTCTTGTGTCTGAGAATCAAAGAGACATTTTCTTTCCGAGGCTGGGGGTGGTTGGAAACGTCTTGTTTGCTCTTGGTGCGGGAGCTTATCGGGTCCGATAATAAAGCACAGGCCGACGAGGAGCCTCGCTGTCGGGCTCGGGCGCAGCGTGATGAATGCTTTAGTGACAAAAAGCTCCTACAGCTTTTACCCGTGTCCTACATTTCAAGGGATTCCCAGTACTAGATGTGCTCTCGATAACCAAATGGAGTCAACGTGAGGCGGTCCTACGAGAGCAGATGGATCTGTACCTGCACTCCACTGCAGCCGCGGTTCAATTCAGTTTCAGTTTATTTGTATAGTCCAGTTTCACAAATTACAAATTTGTCTCGGAGTGCTTTACAATCTGTACACATAGACATTCCTGCCCCAAACCTCACATCGGACCAGGAAAAACTCCCAAATAACCCTTCAGGGGGAAAAAAGGGAAGAAACCTTCAGGAGAGAACAGAGGAGGATCCCTCTCCCTCCCCGTCGGCCTCCGCGTTGATAAGTTATATAAAGTGACATGAAGGTCCCCGTGGACTCGTACTCACTTCTGGAAGATCTTGGCCTTTTTGTCGCTGGAGAAGTTCTCCAGCTGCAGCGACTCCTGGGTGAGGAAGGCCACCGCCAGGTGGAAGTAGTTGTTCCACAGCTGTGGAGTGACGAGAACAAAAAGGACATTTAAGTCAAACAGAGGTTTTGTAACAATATTATCCAGCACAACGCCACACTATGCTCAACTTCTCACGTTTTTCAGGAAAGTAGTATTTAATCAGACTCCGGTATATTTCTTTAATCAGTTACAATACACATTTAACAGACATCACCATAACACAAGGAATGCTAGTTTGGGTCAATTGATACCGCCAACCCCAAGAAGTAACCTCCTCAAACGTTCTGTTATCTATCGTGCAATTACCGCTTGGAACTTACTAACTCCTCGTTTAACTCACATAAGTAATCATTTTTCATTCAAAAAACAATTAAAGGCGCACTTAAGAACATTCACCATTTGACGTATTCTATTGCTTTTTAGTCATCTGATTTTTCTTTTTCTTTGTATGAATTAAGTTGAATTGCATAACACATATCTGATCCTTCGACTGTACTGTGCATCTGACTGCACTGTTTTCACTTTGTTGTATTTTTGTACTATTTTAACTGTTTGTTTCACGATATGTTTTGTATGTTTTTGTATATATTGTATTTTCTGTGGACCCCAAGAAGATTAGCGGTCGCTAAGGTGTCAGCTAATGGGGATCCAATAAGTAAACTAAACTAAACTATGCAGGAGGGAAAGCTTTTTAGTTTGACTAAGTTTAAAGGTTTTTGGGTCTACCTGTATGAGGGGAGCAGTCCCAGTGATTTAGGGTACTGACCTCCATTAGCACTCTATCGGACAATCCCAGTAGCACAAGTAAGTGCCTAAATAGCTACCTTTTACCACTGCAAAAAGCCTGTCCATGCACTTAAAAAAAGTGACTTCACGATGAGTTCTCAGAGCACATCGAGTACAAACTTTCACGCGAGTCAAAATACTGTTTAAGCTAAAAAAGACGAATTGTCTGTACGAGAATATGAGAATCAATCCATCTTCTACTGAGACGCAGCTTTAAGGACAGAACGCCCAACAATTCACTCATACAGCATATATCCTTATAAGGAGAGATCCAAGTGCTATAAATCCTGCGACAAATACATAAAGGTTTTAACAGCAGTGGAGTTGGAGATTTTCCATATGTCAGACATTTAAAAACAAGCAGAAATGGTTAACCTTTGAGGGGAAAGCAGGTTAAAATATTTTGAAATGCGCGTCAAATTGCCGGCCATTACACAATAATTGATGTTCCGCGGCACCGTTTTTATGTCCAAATCCTTCACATTTATTCTTTTTTACAGAATTCCCAACAATGCTGCATGTGGAACATTAAGAGCAGCGTCTGTGTGACACTGCAGTGAAGAGATGGCTTAAAAAAAGTCTAAATATTTAGCAACGCTGTCGCTAATACTCCTGGACGTGACTAAAAGAACATCAAATAAAGATTCAGGAGGTTCAGCTCTTACCTGTAGCTCAAAGTTGGTTTGATCCAGAAATTTCTTGTTCAACACGGCTGCATACTGATTAATGGCCCGCAGGAACACTCTGGAAAGATAAGAGCAAAGTGTTGGATCAAGCCTTCAGAATAATAAAACACTTTCTTTTCTCATGAAGTAAAGTAATTAACATTTTTATAGCTTCTAATTAATACGATTAAACGGTTACTATAAGATCATTCTGTGCATTTCCCACTCAAATTATGTAAATTGGAACTTATTGTGAAATAAAACTAAATTAGAATTTTATGAAAAAGCATTTTTACATTGAGTTGTTGCTCTTGGGAGGTGGTGTGTGTGTGTGTGTGTATGTGTGTGGGAGGGGGGGGGGGGGCAATATGCATGTATAATTTCTCATCAATGTGGAACCAACAAAAATGCTCTGGAAAAGCAATTTTCTTTTGGGGAGCGGGAGGCAGAATACGCGACTGGGTAAAGATACCGATTGCAAACTATACCGCGCTAAACAAACACGACTTCGACATTGTAAACTTCAGAATCTCCCAACAGGAAATTGGTAAACCGCACAGTCGTTTGAGATCTGTAGCCAGCCATGAAGAGAGAGCTTCAGCGCCGAGAGAACCAAAGTCAAAAACACACAGGTTCAATCTTTGTTTGGTTGAAAAAAGATGAAATAAGTAGTTCTAACGAGAACACGGCCTGATGTTGCAGAATCACATGTTAATAACTTAAGTGGCACGCAGTCCTTAGAGGGAAATGATGATGAACTACTTAGAGTCAGAGCCATACAACATTGTGTGTACTAATCTCCAAAAATGACACACGGAGGAAAAAGAAAAAGGAGCCTCATCATAAGTGGAGAGTAGAAGGTCGAGCCCAGCGTAATCAATAACACGGCTTACTGATTTAAGGAACGCTCTGTGCTCTTGAGGTTTGACTAACCACTAAACGAGGCGGCTCACACTGATGCGTCAGGATGGGCCGTAACAGAATAGAAACAACGGCAAGGTGCACAGCAAGTACCAACTGTTACACCTCAGTGGATTGCATCAGGGTGTCACGGGTGGCCAATAAAGCGGGTAACTGGACGCTGCCAGGCGAGCACGGATCTGCCCCCCCCCCCTCGACCCCCCTTTGGCACGACTCGAGGTAAAGCCTCACTATTTGGGCCTCGTGGTGGGAATCAGCAAATTGTCTCCGAGTCTCTTCCTTTATGTTCCAGCGTGGCGATAAGCCACCTGAGCTCTCTGGGAGGTTTAAATGTCATCGGCGTAGAGAGCGAGAGCGAGAGAGAGAGAGAGAGAGAGAGAGAGAGAGAGAGAGAGACGGGGTTACCGCCAGTGCCACGTCCAGCTGACCTTGGACAGGAATAACCAGTGGGGTCTGCGGTATTTTAAAGCGATGCAATATTCATGTCCCCAATGCGTCTCCATTGCTGACTAAATGCTACCTGGGCCCGATGTGTGACACATATTAAGAGTCTTCTTAATTATTAGCTGGAAAGGTTAACTGTCATCCAACACCTTTGGACACGCCATTAGAAGTCCATTTTTTCTGGCTCTCTGGCCTCAGAAAGGGAGACCCCCCCACCCCCCCTCCCTAAGCACTCAGACAGCCTATTACCACCACCCTGTATGGACTATAGCACATGCTCCCCCTCTGCACACCTCACTTTATTTTCTGCAGCTGTGAACGTGACAATAACGTTGATATGCCCAACAATGGACTAATGCTAACTTGTGTTTCCTTCTACTTCGACTGTGGGCTGAGAAATGACTGCTCAATTATTATTATATGAATAATCATTATTTTGAGTTTCTGAATTTCCCAAAAATGAAAAAAGGCGGTTCATTCATTGTTTGGATTAGTAGGCACAACTGTCTTAGGGACACTCAGAGCTGCTGTTACATTGACCCGTTTAAAGGCGTTGATACTTAGTGAAACATTTTTTTATTTGTATATTCCTTTAAAAAAGGGTCTGTTTTTTATTTTGGTATCGGTTGGTATAAAAATATTGGTAATTTGTATTATTGTGACATTATTAAAATAATTTGTATTAATGACGTTGTCTACTGCACATCTGGTACAAATTAATGACGTGCATCACAAACTATGAAACAAAGTAAATAAATAATATAGATGCAAACATTTGAAAGATTGTTGACATTGCCAGAGGCTTCGTTAAAGGTTCAGGGTGAGATGGGTTTAACTGAACTAACTTATAATCACCATTAGCTGCACGTTCTACAGACATTACTGAGGTAGAAGCACACAGGTTTGATAATGCAAATATGATAATGCATAAAAATGCAGCCGTCATTAACCTTTTCTGCTCTCTTCTATATCTTTATTCAAGACTCATGGGTCCATAAAACAAACACAAATACAACAACAATATATAAAATACAATACGAGGACACCGGTCCAGCCATTGCAGCCAAAAAGTCACTAGGGATTAAAAAACATACAAACATGTGTTCCATTGCTTCCAGAAACAAGACGAATACCTGGTGTCACTCAGTGTAGGTCAGCCAAGGCTTTTATAACTACAATCTCTGAGACACTTAGTCAACATTTAAATTTATACATACAATTCCTCAAAACAGCATGAAAAGTGGGAACAGTCCAGCTCACAAACATCTGACTCGGAAGTTAGAGCAGGATCCTGAAGGCATCATTGACATGTTTGATGATGCAGGTCGATGACTGATCCGCCGTCTCTTTACGTGAGATGCTTTCCATCAATTCAATTCAATTTATTTGTATAGCCCAATTTCACAAATTAGTTTCGGAGTGCTTTACAATCTGTACACATAGACATCCCTGCCCCAAAACCTCACATCGGAACATCCACATGCTTCTCCCTCACGACGATGTCGTGTCACCTGGAGGCCGAGCTCAGGCCCAACACGGGCTCTGAGGAGCAGACGGCCCAGTTCCTCTGAGCACATCCTGCCATTAATTAAAGTGAGAAACTTAATGAGGCGGATGGAAATAGAATATACTCTCCCTCACAATGGGCTCCAACTAAGAGCCTCCCAAAAAGGCCATTTCAAAGATGATTAAAAGGCATCCAAGGATCATCGTCTGAACTTTTAAATAAGTCTTTACTACGTGGGCTAAAAAGTATTACATTTTTAAAATCCTGGCCCTTGAATTACCGTGATGAACCAACCAAAAGCTCCACTCAGGCTGTATTTGAGTTTGTCTCGTCGGAGGATTTATTCATAACAAGTTGTAATTACCGTCTGAAATGAATTGCCGTATAGATTTCAGGGAATATTCTTTTTCTCACACACACACAAGAGTGTGAATCAGGAGCGTCTGCACAGTTAACAATAACTGTGTGTGGTACACTGTGCGGTGCCACTGCTCTTTGCAGCTGGCATTATTAACAACGCCAAATGCCAAGAGGAAGATGCTCGGCTGGTTGTGATGCTGCAGAGGACGGGAGAGGGAGGATAAGATGCCGAGGGAGAGACAATGACAAAACACTACTTGATAACTCCATCACAACTACAAGCTATATGCTAATGGGTGGGGGATTTGAGCTGCTCCTATGAATGTAATCAAAGACTCGTCCAACGGACTGTTTGCTTTACGCCGTCAGCAAAGATATTAGACGCACACTAGAAATGTTTGATTCCTCAAAACAGCCTGTTGCTTCAGTTTTCTCCCCTTAAGTTCAGCGGGGAAATCAAAGTAGTGCTAATCATCTCTGGAAATCACAGGATCTCCCCGTTATCCGATTAAAAAGGAGACAAAAACACAACTTGGAGATCCTTTAACTTTTTAATTAGGCAATGTGAGAGCAGCTCCTCCACATTAGAGCCATTCTGGTACTGTACACATATGGCATCATTATGATGAATATGCCCCATCAAGCTGTCAGTGTCAGAACAATCACCCCATTACCACTGATTGATGGGTGTGCTGTGCATTTACATTTGGGCACGGACAAACGAGGGTTTGCATCTCACAGCCTTGTTGCTTTCGCATTTGACTTCCTTACTTCCTGCAGCTGAAGCGCACGAAATTCTGCCCGATGATGTGCGCCACAGACACCTAGCATGTATGCTAATGGAGAGCTATCAGTCGATCATACTTGCTAATTGAGTTCATAGAGCATCCCCGATAACGATCACCACTTGCATACTATTTCTGTAATAGCGGGCGTAACCGCCTGTGCTCGAAGATAAGCCAAGGTCAAAAAACGTCATTATGCGATCAATTTATTGAATTAGATTACCTTTGTATCAGACACCCGGTCTAAACTGTAATTGATTTATCCGTCAACATACTCCAGTTTCAACTCAAGTCTATCGGACTACTGCTAAAGTTTACTATCGCAAATGGATGATTTCTGAGGTGAGGGCCCGTCGGTGATGAGACCGGAAATGAAAAGGCTGCAACACACACACACACACACACACACACACACACACACACACACACACAGACGCGCAACAATGACAGAAAAAGCTTGCTTTTCATCTCGGCCCAAAGTTAGTGGAGAGGTGACCGGCTTACTAATGAGAACAACACAGGCCGATTCAGACAGAACTCAAAACACGAGTGAGCAGGAGAAAACTCCCACTCGGTGGCCGGGAGTCACAGTGTTGGCCAAGTTCATATTGAGGAACGGATGAATCACAGAGCAATTAAAACTGATTCTAACTGACCCTTTTTTTCACAATTTCCTTCAATACAAATGATGTGCCTGGAGAAAACGAGAAAGGATAAAATACTAATGTAGTTTAGTCTCAGACTTTCTTTGGCCATTCTCAGGCTCTGTGCTGCTGTGAAGAGCGATAAGGTCCACTAGGGAGGAGGTGCTGGTGGGTCCACAATGCAAACAATCACAAAACAACTGAATATGAACCGTTGAGTGAGGATACATAGTCATAACTCATACGTATAAGATAAGATAAGATATTCATTTATTATTATTTATTATCTCAGTGGGGACATTTCAGGATCACAGCAGTGGATGTACATTAGAGCATTAATAAAAATAAAAAGATAAAAATAAAAACACAAAAATAAATACTAAAATACTAAATACTACTACTAAAATACTAAATACAAAAATATTAAATACTAATACTACGACTAAAATAAAAAAAAATGAATACTAATACTAAGTTACTAAATACTAAAATAGAAATACTAAATGACTAAATACTAAAATAGAAATACTAAATACTAAATTACTAAATACTAAAATACTAAATACTACAAGGGGAAAACAAAGTAAAGTGCTGAGTAAAGTAAAGTGTTGAGCAAAGTTTATTTATATCCAGTCATACGTGGAAGTGTGCTTCCAGGATGAGTCGAATGCAAATTGAAACAACAGAAAAAAGTCGTGAAAACAAACTGTTGATGGAAAGACAGAATTAATTGGGCTCTGAGATGGAAAAGGAGCATTCAGTGAGTCTTGCAGCGAACATGTCAGCTGTGTTCAGAGGAGAGACGGATAGCCGAAGCATATTCACTGAGTCTCAAATGAACCATCTGCCTCAGCGCAGCGAGTGATCCGGATTTCATACCCGACTTCTCTCGCAGCACAAAAAAAAGACGCCAGATCATATACAAAAAGGTACAAGAGCGATGGAGAGAGTAATGTACTGCAGGAACAGAGCTAATTAACTCACATTTAGCTCTTTTACGCTACCACTCCTCTGCATTCTATAGGGGAACTGTCATTCGTCTGTAGATTGTGCCACTTTGTGGCGTCATATTTTACTCTTCACACAACGCCTATAATCATGTTATGAATTGTGACGCACTGAACACTTCCACCCCTGTGGTTCAATAGTGTCCCAGCATGGTGAGCCCCCACGCTGCTTCTTGATGACTTTGATAAAAAAGGAGACACACACACACACGCAGTGACAGACATGGACAACGCGCTCCAGGTGGTCCGCTGCCAGTCAGCTGTAAAGGTGTGTGTGTGTGTGTGTGTTATGAATCACGCTCTGTTGAGGCTAACGTACACTGGCATGCTGGTAAACAAACAGCCATGCATTCATCCCCACATACATATGTACATACAGCAGCAGCAGCAGGTGGTAATGAAGTGCGGCTGGCTGCAATATGTCCCCAACCACGTTTCACGGACCTCCCGCGGTCCTCCGTCTTAATCACATTATTGCAGAATTATTATTACCACAGAGAGAGAGAGAGGGAGAGAGAAAGACAGACAGACAGACAGACAGACAGACAGACAGACAGACAGACAGACAGACAGACAGACAGACAGTTCTATGAAGCTCACACAGGCGTTTGATAAACACTCGCACTGTGCATAAAATAAGTGACGTGTCTTTATTCTTATATATAGCCATTCCGCCTTGTATATACTTTCTTAAGTCACTTTCTTAAACTTCTTAGACCGTTGCACTGTTTTGCACCGTTTGTTTCGTAATGTATATTTTGTGTAAGCACACTGAGAGTCACTTTACCACGTCAAATTCCTTTTGTGTGCAAACTTACTTGGCTAATAAAACCGATTCTGATTCTGATTAACTGGGAGTTCATTAAAAAAAACTTTTCAGAAACATACGCTTCGTTGCCAGTTTGTTTACACTCAGAGTCAGTCAACAACAGTCCTGCAAAGATCACCGTGACAAGGCGCACCCCATAAACGGACACCTGAGGGGCGAATGAAAGAAAGGCCGGTAAAGTTTTCCAGTTAATTATTTGTCCTTTATTTTCTTCTCATGCACAACCCACAACCCTCACCCAGGAGCGGATCGTGATCAACATGCAGCCTTCGCTTGGCGGCATGCTTCCATGTTCTGTGAAAGGTCCGGCCACCGCGTGCTCTCTGATGCTCATTACTTACTGGAACTGCGGGTGGCTACTTTTTTATTCAGGCTCTTTTTTAAGCAAATATAAGTATGTTATCAATTTAAAAATGTGTGTGAATACCACAGGGAGCACATCTCGGGGTGCATTTCAACCTCTGAGAATGACAGGTTTTCGTTTTTGTCTCCTTTTGTGACGTCGCCCCTCAGTTCATAAGACACCACTGACTGACACGTGTGTGTATTTACGTCACGCCTCGTTGAAGTTTCCTAATGGAGCTTGAAAGCATTTAGAGAGCCTTGCACACGTCTTGGACCCACAGGACCAGGCAACTTGTCTGAAAGTGACTACAAGTAGAGTTGTGCGGTTGTTAAAGTGCATCCCTTCTAAACAACAGAAGGCAGCATGTCAAACAGAAACAGGATCTCAATTCAGATTCCCACAAAGCCCACAGGCACTACTTTCTAAATCCTGGTGGGTGGTTGGTTGTACGGGGGGCAAACAGGATCACAACATCATTGGCAGTCTTTTCACTCTCCGAGCGTCCTCCTTCCTTCCTGCCTTCCAGAGCTGCCCTCCAGGTCCTGGATTAGTCATGGAGAGAACACCGAGCGGCAGACAGCCAGCCTCAGAAACCCTCTCCTAATGAGTCTGCGAGGGACCGATGGCGAGGGTTATCCAGTTAAAGAGCGGCTTCTTCGGCTCGTCTGGGCTTTCATCTTTTCATCCGCCACGCCGGGCTCTCGGAGAACTCCCCATTCATCTCTCAATCTACCATTCGCACACTTAATTAACATCTCCGTGCAGAAACTCGCCGTCATTTGGGGATATGAACTGATTTCGAGAAGGTCATCTGATCAAGTCTCAGACCCAAATCTCAGATTTCAAGTCTAATACATGAAGAGTTTGTCACACGTCCTAATAATACTGCAAGGAACAGAGAAACACACGTGTTATGTATTTTTTTGCAAGCTGGTCAAAGACGAAAGTAAAACAATGACCTATATGCACAGATGTCTGAATAACAGTGAATTACAACAAAAAAGTTGATTTTAAAACCAACTGAAACTGATCGATTTTGCAATGATTATGAAACACTATTCTACTTGATCAGTTATCTGCCCATTTGTGGTTAAGTGTGTGTTGAACTTTAGAATGAGAAAATTAAATACTCAAATAATACCTAATTAAAATAGATCATCAATATCTCTTTTATTACCTTCGCATTAAAAATGCGGAAGGTTATGTTTTGATTGCCGTGTATTTATTTATGTATTTGTATGCGTGTTATTCGCATAACTAAAAAAGTATTAAACCAAATCGCATGAAATCTGGTGGGATGATTGGTTATTATCCGGGGACCATTTGATTAGATTTTGGGATCGATCGGGTCAAAGGTCAAGGTCATGAAAAAGGTCAAAATCTTCTTTTTACTATAGCGCGTCAATTTCTATTCAATTGGCAACTAATGCCAACATGCTCATAATTCAATGCTCAATCTTGTGATATGCGAAGGAATGCGCTCTACCGAGTGCCGTTCTAGTTCAATCCGTTACTGAAGTCTTTTGGTCGAACAGCTGTTCAAACTCTTTGCCATAGGAAGAAAAACATTGGCAGAGCGACGTTAGCAGTGAACTCCGTTCAGTTGGACGATGACGGCACGTCGTATGCAGTGAATCAGCACATTTTGGGATCTACGGTTGAGGAGCACGGAGTTCTTGAACAGTCGACTCTGCAGATCTGTGAGGAAGCACATTTAGCTGACTGCACAGCGCAGCCAGCAGCTGTTGTCTGGTTAGAGCTGTGACGCAAAGTTCTCCGGGAGAAAACCCACAGAAACACAGAGCCGAAGCAAATTCCAACTCCATCCCATTCAACGAGCGCTCTTTAACACAAGTCGCGGTCTTCAGGGCGTCCCAGTCAGTGTCATATCTCTCCTGAAGCGTTTGTAATATTACCCCATCTAAAGAGGAGGATTAAATACTTCTTAATTAGTTACAAGCATTCATATCGAATCCCCCCTGTTTAATTTGATGGCAAATTATCAACTAATGATTGCTAATGTGCTTTAAAATGCGAGCAAAATCTAGGTCTCTTTGATAATGCCAGACGAGCAAAGAGCGGGACCTCGATGTTCGGATCGTCAGCGCCTGACACGCTTCAGATTAAATTTAGTGTGTAAAGACCCGAGTCACCTCGGTGAGAATACTTGTGACTTCGGAGGACGAGTGTGAGCGCATCGCTACTGCTGGTTAGCCGTCACTGTTAAAGCAACACTATGTAACAATTGTACCTTAAAATAACAGCTTGAAAAAAATGGTGCCGCTACAATTACTTTTAATATGGCGATTTGCGCCTCCGTCATCGCCATCGGGGGTCTGCGGGCCAAAGAAATAGCGAATGTAAGATTTGGGAGCCGCCCGGTCGCAGCCGGTAGTACCCGGATGTACTTGGACCTGCTTTCTGTCATGATGACCAACGTCACATAGTCCAGTCCACCTCACAGGTGACTTTTTATTTGCTCCGCTACGCGACGCGTAGAGACAGAGAGACATGCTGCTGTGGAGACGATCAATAACAGACGTTTAGTTTAATAAAAGAACAAAGACGTCTTTAAGAAAGGGACCTGACATTACTTCTGCTGTCATCTGGAGGAGAGAGAAAGTTACAGGGGGCGGGGGAGATCTTTTTTTTTTTACTCAAACTCAAAAGAGCCATATGCGTCACCGGAAGAGCCATATATGGCTCAGAGCCAGAGGTTCACGACACCTGATCTATAACTGGGTATTTACGACACTGAAGTAAACGTTAAATACCTGAAGGGGGCGCTACAAGGGAAACACTACATAGTGGGGCTTTAAGCCGTGGTCAGTTGGCATGGGGGAAGTGGCAGCCGATGGCTAACCTGTCTAATGCTGCAGTCTCCGAGGCAATTAGAGCCCATAAATCAGTTTAAAACCTGGAGGAAGTTCGAGGCGATGGGTCGAGCAGAAGGTGTGGGAGGAGAGGACTTCTTCTGCTGATGCCCATCTCATTACTGGTGCGATGGTAATGCGTGGACATGAAGGAACGGTCTGCTGGTGCCGTGGGTGGCTATCTGTGCGCCGGATGTGGCGAGTGTGGATCGCCCTGCCACAGAAACAGGAGGGAGCGAGAACTGAGGGATATCCAAATATAATCCCCGAGGATTCCGTGAGTCCCAAATGTGTCAACTGTGAGATGATGACGTGAAGAAGTAGTGCATCTTTTTAAAGACGAGCATTTACATAAAAAGTCTACTGAACAAGATTTGTTGAGTTAAAAATGGCTCTAATGTCACTAGTAGTGGTGAACATACAGAAACGTGTCCCTAACTCTTTAGCGACGGTAGCTGTAATACATTGTTCAGCTAATCGTCCTCCCTGGTTCAGTCCCACTGCTCTCATTAATCCCTTTTCTCAGAAGGAAACTGTTTGTACCAAACAAGCCCTGATAACCCCGCTGGACACCATCTGTCCAGCACTGACAGCGGTAACAAGCTGCTGACGGCAGTCCAACATCTAAAGAGACGGATACTGTTCTCAGGAGTTGGTGGGGACCAAACCAGGGCGAAAAGCTACAAGGGGAACACATATTTCCCTGGCTCTAATGTTGGCCCAACACTGAAATGAAAACAGCTTTGGACAAATAAATGAACTTCAAAATGAAGTGGTGGCAACGCGAGATGTGACACTTTCAACTTTGACTGCTGTGAGTTTAATCAGCCTCCAGTTCCCTGGCAATCACAGAGTACACAGCAATAGAGCCCCACACACACACACACACACACACACACACACACACACACACACACACACACACACACACACACACACACACACACACACACACACACACACACACACAGGGACGTATAAACGTATCACCTTGGGAACAGGCCATCAAACCCACTCTTGACGGATGGCAAACAAGTTGAAGTTTTGCTAATTGGCCACAAAGCCGACAGACACACCTGCAGTATTTAAAGTATAAAGACGGCGATACGAGGCAGACTTTGACAGGCTGGGTTTTTTTTTTTCACAGGGTTTTAAAAATGATTTAACTCCAGCATGAGGCTTAATGCACTCACTAGAATACACAATGTTTTTAACGGCTGTCAAAAAACAAGACGCACGCAGAATAAAAAAGGTGGATTCTGCTTTAGCATTGGAAATGAAACATGGGCCTCCAGTCCGAGAGGAAACGATAAAACACTTCATGAGAACCGGAACAGAGCGCGATCTAAAGATGTACCGCTGCCGTCTGAACGACGCTTCAGGACGTACCGCATCACGCTGTGTGAGGGTTTGAACACGCCTTTTTTTAGTCTGGGGAATGCAGGTCGGGTCATGCGTTGTCGATGCGTGCATGTGTGGGCATGTGTGTATGTGTGTGTGGCTTTAGAGCACAGGTGTCAAACACAAGGCCCGGGGGCCAAATCCGGCCCGCTACGTCATTTAATGTGGCCCCTGGAGAAAAAATAAAATCCTATACTTTTATTTTGAAGGTGTCAAATTAAATGGGGTTACGTTATAATATTAGAGAAATGTTCAATACAATATTTCAACTCTTAAACAAACTATAATCAAATGCAAAGACAGTTATTACCTTCGCATTGAAAATGCAGAAGGTAATGTTTTGGTCGGCGTGTATTTATTTGTGAATATGTCCGTCCGTCCGTCCGTCCGTTATTCGTCTAAATCAGACAAAACTGAGCCGATTCTTATGAAACTTGGTGGGATGATTGGTCATGACCCAAGGAACAATCGATAGGTTTTGGGAGTGATTGGGTCAAAGGTCAAGGTCACAAAAAGGTGAAAACCGTAAATTTGCGATATCTCGGTTAATTGGCATCCGATTTGCGTGAAACTAGTGCCAAATTGTTCATAATTCAATCTTGTGTTATGCGGAGGTATGCGCTCTACCGAGTGCCCATTCTAGTTTAACTATATCTTCGGGAGTAGTTTATCCAGTTTGAGTTACACTGGCCCTTTAAGAGGCCCACGGAGAAAATAAGTTTGACGCCCCTGCTTTAGAGGGTCAGGGCTGCATGTTTTGACACCCCAACACTCACACACACAATCTACAGCAGAACAGGTGTGACGTTCACACCTTCAAGGCACTGGGGAGCAAAAGACATTTTTAACGAGACTGGCTTGTTATCTTTTACTGACTTACAAAACGCATTCAGTCTACCACGTTCCTCGTTTTTCTTTTACCTTCAATTAAGATCAGCACTCAAGGCATATGGTGTCCCCTGGCAGAGAGCTTTGCCCATCCATCCTATCCGGAAATTATTTACAATGCAGGCAAAAACCAGCGGTATGGTATCCAGGCTCTATCAGTTTTTGGTGACACCTGGCCGCCTCAGCCTTCCTATTGAGAGGGTCTGGGAACGTGATTGCCCAGACCTGGCCACTGATTTTGACTGGCATGATGTATGGGCCAGCATCTCAGAAGCTTCACACAATCCAGACCATCAACAAATTCACTACAATTTCATTCATAGGACATACCTAACCCCTGTGAAAATGCACCACATGAAAGTAATTACCAGTCCTTTATGCACTCTCTGTCCATTAAACACTCACGGTACATATCTTCACATGTTCTGGGATTGCTCCCCTGTTTGTCAGTTTTGGAACAATATTGCATCCAAGTTATCTGTCTTGATTAATGTTACTATGCCTGTCACTCTCAGAGTTTTGATTCTAAATGTTTTTGATTCAGACTTCCAGCTCTCTAAAATTCAAATGCGTGCTGCGTTTGCTGGACTTACAGCTGCCAAGAGAATGATTGCAACCCGTTGGAAACCACCTCATGACTTGTCTATTCGAACATGGACGCTTTCCTTTTTGGATGTTGTATATATGGAGATCTCAACAGCTCGCATAAATGGAGCATCAGAAAAGACTTTGGAATCTTGGGTCAACATTGCTGATTCTTTGAAAAATATGCTGTAGATGTGTGCTATGGCCCCTTACTTCTAATTGTGCATGTCCCTGGTCCCTGTCAATGTTATTTGTCTGTCTGTCTGTCTGTCTCTTGTGTTGTGTGTATATGTATGTCTCCCCCCCATCTTTCCTCTCTGCTTTATGGTTCTGGGACTCCTTTGGTCTCAGCATATTGTTAGTAATTTGAAAAGGCACCATGTGTTGGTGTTCCGTCATCCTGTGTGATTATGCTATGCTAAATAAAAACATTTGATCACAAAAAAAAAAAGGCACTGGGGAGCATCAACACCACACCACACTGATGTCTTCTGCATTGTGACCCAGGTGGCTGATGGGGGTTTTAGGGGTGGGGGGAGGGGGGGTGAAGCACGGTGTGAATGCCAAAAGAACGCTGGCTTGTAGCACTCAACTGGGCCGTTGAGAGCAATAGAACCGAAAATTGAGAAGCAATGCAATCTCTAGTCAAATGTGCAGGCCGGTGACGGCGGTGGTTTTTTTGGAAGCAGCGGCCGGGGAGCCGGACCGCTCCCGGTCACCGAGGCGGCGCTCGCCACCTGCCGTAAGCGACCACTTTGAAGCCCGAGCTCCAACAGGCGCCGCTCCGGGTGCTCCGCTTCATTGTGTAATGCCTTGTGATTTTCACCTTTTTTTTTTGTCTGAGGCACGTTCCTTTGATGGGTACCTCCACTGATTTTACATATCAAAGTCTGTCTCGGGGACTACCACTGCATTGTTGAGTAAAGTTTCAAGTCTTCTGTGGCTCCAGAGGGAGCCGCATGGAATCCGTTAAATTGCCTCAGTTGTGCACGGAGTGTGTGTGACATCTGGGAATGAACATTACAAGTGAAACGGGAAAAATCCGGAGGTGTGTAGCGAGACATAAGGGAGCTAAGCACACCTGTGGTAGCCCTTAAAAGCATAACACACTTGAATCGTTGTCTGTTGGCAGTTGAGTTGCACTGTGGGTAATGTCGGCACCAGGGTTTGATCAAGAGGACAAACGTATGAAATAAAATGGATCTGTGTCTGCAGCATCTTTTAGTTGTGAGTCTGACAATGTAATAACAGTGTCATGCTTCATTTGTGTACTATTGTATGGATATATAAAGTCACTGTTCTTTGTTTGTTCAAAACAAGCCATTTCAAAAATGCACAAAGGCTGTCGGGAAAGACGAAATGTACTTTGTTTGTTATCGAAAAACTGACGTAAAGTGTTCATGTGGCAGCCGATGCTGCGTCATCGCATTACAACTCATTTTGGCCCAAGTCTCTTCTGTAAAGATGCAGATGGAAGTAGGGGAAAAAGCTCAAAATTGCCTTTTAAATACTTTTCCAGCTTCATCTGACAAGTGACTAAACTCAGAACGGCAAAGCACATTTCAGCTCTTTATATTTTCAACAAAAATGGAATCAGGCAGTGTTCCCATTAATAAACCAGAAGGCTGTGGCAGCACAACAAGCAACAAAGTAAAGAGAGGCTCAGACTAAGTTTGGAAATTAGAAGGCGATCTATTATTCATGCGATTGTTCGCGGCTGCGTTGAACGCTCCTCTGATTGCTCCGCTGCTGAGGCCTTGTGTGCATGTTGGCATGGAGGGAAACTAATGACAACATATACTTACCCACCTCCGACTGCTGTTACATAACAATGCCACTGTAAAGCAGCATGTATGTGTGTATGTGTGCGTGCGTGTGTGTGTGTGTGCGTGCGTGCGTCGTACTTACTTGTTTTGCATGATGTTCATTATGACCCAGTCTGAGGGGTAGACGTTTTTCCCGATGAGATCTTTAAACATGATAAATGTTTCCATTAGGAAATCCTGCGAGAGAGAGAAAACGTTTTTTTTTTTTTTAAATGAATACTGTTATTCTTTCCACCTCAGAGATAGGGGCAATCTGAAATGAACTGTCAGGAGTTTGTGGCTTTCAGGCTGAAACAGCTTTTAGAGGACTTTTTAAAAGGTGAAGGTGACACATATATTTTATTTTTGCAGGTGGCACCAATAATCCAGTGTGTTTCTTAATCCCCAAACAGTGTCATACAATGAGATTACATCTGTTTTACTTCTCATTATCAGCTATTAAAGCATCACATGACTTGATACTCCTAATAGATGCTCAGCTCATCCATCTATATAGCAGCACGACTTCAAATCCTCTCACAAGAAGACACAAGGAGTAGGATTAAAAAAAAAAGAAAAAACTTCTCAAAAACAATGATGCTAATGTTAATAGCAGTACCCCTAAAGTGATAACATACCATTACAGTACTTCGTTCGGTACTCGTCATGTAAATGGAAGCTGTGTGTGCGTGCGTGTGTGCGTGTGTGTGTGTGTGTTGTAAACACATCCAAAAGAAAGCTATAAAAGAAAAAAAGAAGACACAGAGCAGAAAATAAAACCCAAGCATAGTTTGGCAAAATGCCAAGCAGACAAAGCTTCTTCCAAAACGAGAGTTAATCGAGGGTTAACTTCCACCCACCAGCGATGACTGTACCCCCCGTTGAGCCGGGGAGGAGGAGCCAATTTTGTGTTTACATACCGCAACTGTCAAATCCTACTTATTGTGCTTTTAACTAAATTCCCTGCCAGGGCTAAAAAAGTCAAACTTTTTTTTTTCGAATTTGAATATATGTTATTGACTGACACACCTGAAATGGCTATATTTTATTACGGGTTGCAACTAAAACCCGACAACATGAATATGCATGAAAATATTTCTGTCTGTAGATGTTTCACTCCTTGTTGAATCCTGTGCTGGGAGAACAGTCCTTTGGGCTGCAGCCAGTTCTGAAACGCGGATATGGCCCACGCCAGTTTCATGAACAATAAATCTGTGGGAAGCTCCAGCTTCATTACAGTGATTGTTTATCCTGCGATGGGACTAGACAGGCAGCCTCAAGCAAGCTCGGGATGAAACCCTGAAGGTCGGGAGTTCTATTTATGGTTATTTCGGATTTCAGTCACCTGCAAAATACCATTAATGCCTCACGAAAAACCCGTAGCTTTATAAATACTGCTTTTCGGACGGAACTGGAAGTCAGAAAACCTCAAGCTCAAGTGATTATCTGGGTTAAGGACTTTCATTTATGTAATAACAAATAAAAATGAAACCAGAATATGTCTATTTGGATCATAAAGCTCTTTACCTGTAATAAAAATGAGTTTTAAGGATTTTCCTATGAAGCTCAAACGTCCTTTGTTGGGATTAAAAAAACAAAAGTGGGATTTCCCGCCGTGTCAGAGTAACATGCTGCTGCCAATCTGGCTGTACATCCTCGATAAATACAGGACGTATTGAGAGCTGAAATTCATAGCGTCAGTGAGATGTATCTCTCCTCCACAACTTGTTGGTTGCCACGAGTGATCTGCCTCCCATAAGAGCGACTGTCATCAAGAGCGTGCTGTGCATGCCGCAGCCCGAGGGCGAGGACTAACAACTGCACCGGTTATTGTGGAGGAAAAACATTTTCCAAGCAGATGTAATCGAATTCTTGATTTCTCGAAAGAAATGCGGCGAAACGATACTTCACTTTTGGGCCGCCTGCAATTTCACGTATTGCTCGACGGCGTGGCCCGAAGTGTCTCATGTGGTAGAGGCGGCCGCACGGGGAAGGTGTACTCACCACCACGTCGCTCCTTATCTTGCCGAAGGTGCTGATGAGATGAGCGTAATGATAGTCGTCCATCTGCCTCAGCGTGGCGGTCATGCTGGCCACGAAGCTCCCCTGGAGAACAAAAAGAAGCGCCTTCAAGTCACAATCAGGTTCAAATTGAAGAGCGAGGACAGAACGACCCGGCGCAGCCGGTTCTGATGCCGCCCGACTGGCTGCGTTGATTGGATCGGAACACAGAGGCGGGCCTGGCCTCCCAGGTTTGAACAGTTAGGCGTCCTTACACAGCGGCGGATCTCATTAACCGGCTAACCTCCACTCCCCATCTCTTTGTCTGCACTGATTATAATGCCTGTGAGGTCCCTAAAGTGCTGTCTCCAGGGTTTTTCCTGGCTCAAAATGGGTCTTCGGTGCTCCGAAGAAAAGTTGTTGACGGCTGGCCGCTCTGTCGATTCGCGCACCTTTTTATTTATTTTTTAAGCAGACTTTTTAATTTTAATTCTTTTGCCTTAGACGCTCGTGATTTTTCATAGGCGCTCGGCAAAAAGCTTTAGGCGCGCGCCCAAATTTTCTCTATGCAGGTAAAACCCTGGTCTCTACTTTACTGTCCGCTAGCCGGGCTCCGGTTAGCCCGCTGTACATGCGCTGCCCAGATACGGGAAGACCAACGCGTGGAAGGCCGGGCCGCTGCCATCAGGTGTCGGTTAGGTGTTCGAACTAAAGCAGAGACGTAGTTGGAGGACAATTAAGTGTGTGAGGGGAACTGGGGCTGTTTTTAGTTTTTTTTGGAGAGGCCCTGCTTGACACAATATTTCTCAATATGCATACCCCTTGCACAGGGAATTTCAACTTCTCCCTTCTAGACGGAGGTATTTAGTACCACGGTGCAGAACTAAGCGGTATAAAACCAGTTTCATTCCAGCAGCCATCACACAGGTGAACACATTGTTATAATAATTACAACAGCAACGATCTTAATTTTGAGTACTTTTATCATGTTTGTCTGGTTGTTTGTGTTTATATGTCGAGATGGACGCCTCATTTTTGTTTTGTACCGTCTTTTGATACTGCAAAACAAGTCTACCTACGGGTACTAATAAAGTAACCTAACCTAACCTACTTTCCTCTACTTGTGTCCTTTCCTCTCCTTGTGTCCTCGTGGACTCGTGAAACGTCATCGGTCTCAGCCCCGGTACATGTTCACATTCAAAGTTCGCTTCTCTCTCTTCACGGTCAAAATGCCCGGATGTGACTTGATCCTCCCACTTTCCAGAGGATGCATCAAAGGAGACTTGTGCGTACTCTGACCAGCATATATCCCAGAATGCATTTCACCAGCAACCGGAAACAATAGCGGAGGAGAAAATAAACTACTAACAGATGACTTTTTATAAATACTACTGTTGTTGAGTCACGGAATGTCATTTTAGGATGTTTTGTTTATTTGACTGTAAAAATATTTACACTGAATAATTAGAGTAAACTCAGGAGCAAGAACAGCTGATGTGATGACGTCATCAAGTCAGCTGCTGGTCCCATCGCAGAAAGACCGTCCTCCCGTTGTCCCGTCCTCCGGAGTCTGGACTCCCGAGACCAGACTCCAAAAGAACACCAGTCTGTAGTCGTGTACTTTGAATTGAGAAACGGCGTGAATGTCTGACTGGATTGACTGTTTCAGGTTGATAGATAATATCACAGGAATAGATGAATCAAGCACATGATTTATACAGAGAATCATGATAATAAGCTACTAAGAGACTCACACTAGAACAAAAGAATAGTTTAAAAAACAACACGCAGATGGAGGAGAGAAATGCACATGTCGGGTTAATAAAATCTAAACAATACGGAATTTGCATAAATACCTTTATAGATCACGCAGTATTTTTTTATTGGATTACTCTCAGGCAGCTTTACCTCAACTAGCTGATTAAAGAAAACGCACCAAAGATAAGAGAAAGTAATTAAACCCGGCTCCGACAGAGAACGCATGGCAGCCCATCCAGATTAATAAGTGGGAGGTCTGATAAGCATTAAGAGCGTTACAGGTGACTGTCTCAAAACTACTGAAGTGAGCACATGGCAGGATTGAGCCTGACCTTTGCCCACAAACACACGTACTGCAGCCGGAGCGAACAAAAACAATGACCTATGAGCAATTGATATTTCAAAGAATAGAAAATGTGAGGCCAAAAAAAGGTGTTGTCCTTATCAAATGATTTATTTCCCTCTTTGACTGAAAGCCTCTTTCTTCACACAAAGACAGAAGCACAAGGCGGCTTTAATACGCTTAAGTGAAATGTTTGTATCGATCCATGTGGCCTGTTGGTGTCAGAGTGGGCAAAGTGGGTGTGTAGTTTGAGTTACAACCACATTTGGTTACAATAACGGAGAGCCCGTCTTCTATATGCTTACATCGTCCCGTAACTCAACACCTGAACAGACCCCGAGTGGGCCCTTAAAGCGACACTATGTAACAATTGTACCTTGAAATAACAGCTTGAAAAGAATTGTGCCTCTACAATGACTTTTAATATGGCGATTTCAAAATGACTTAAGTATAAATAAATAAATAAATAAATAAATGCATGAATAAATATAGGAATAAATAAATAAATGCTTAAATAAATGTATAAATAAATGTATAAATGCTTAAATAAATGTATAAATGCCTAAATAAATGTATTAATAAATACATAAATGCTTAAATAAATGTATAAATAAATAAACAAATACAGGAATGAATGAATGAAATACAGAAATTAATATTTCTTCATTTATTTATTTATCTATTTATGTGTCCACACGCATGTCTTCATTTATTTATGTGTAACATTTACGTGTCCGTATATATATTTTTTTTAAACTCAAAAGAGCCATATGCCGTCACCGGAAGAGCCATATATGGAGCCAGAGGTTCACGACACCTGATCTATCGTAACTGGGTATTTACGACACTGAAGTAAACGTTAAACACCTGAAGGGGGCGCTACAAGGGAAGAACTACATAGTGGGGCTTTAAGCTGGGCGGGGACAACCTCGGCCGAGTGGAGTGGAGACTCATGTGGCGGCTCGGCTGCTTCACGGCAGTTACATCCGTTTTCTCTGCTGGACAACCTCTTTGAGCTGTAATCAGGCCTGACCCACCGACACACAGCCGAGCAGAAACAATGCTCACACACACACACACACACACACACCTTTTCCCCCCACTGATGTTCCCGTGTGTTTGCTCAGTTTTTTTTAGTAGAGCACAACGTAATATCTTCAGACAAAAGGTCATTACAACTGTTTATACTTATGGTAATTACCACACAATAACCTCATCATGCATAAGACACCATAACAATCACGCGGACGTCTATTATTCATGTTTCCCTCACTTTTTTCCCGTTGTTCCTCTACGTGGGGCTGATGACTGCCTCCCTTCCCTCTGCGATGCTTCAGGGGAGCCAGTGTGACTCATGTTGTATTAATATGGATGTTTTGCTACAGCACAAAGGGCAGAACTCTTTCATCCGTGGAGGCCCGTGAGTCTCGGTTCTTCAGCATTACAGCTGGAGAACGACTTCAGACGGGATTATAAACACTGTGTATTAGGTGTGTGGAAGGATGTTTGTCACACCCCTGTTACGTGTTAAGTGGAGAACAAAGGATGGAACCACTTGGAACCCACGCGTATGGATAACCTCTGCTTCTGACTGAAGGTCGGTTAGTGGTATTGGTCTTGTTGGGGCCGACTGCACTATTCAAAGACCCGTTTGAAGATGTTGAAACCATCTTTCTCCATTCAAACTCCATGTTCCCAGATCCGTGAGTCTAACCGGCGCGAGGCGATGGGCTCTGGCTGCTGCAATTCCCCCAACGTCGGGCAGCCACTTTATTTATAAAAGGAGCGAGGGCTTCAAAGCAGGCAGCAGTCTTTAGAAGTCGCTGCCCTCACTCGCTCAGCTGGAGGGTATCCCATGATGCTCACTTCAGCTGCGAATGAAACCCAGAGAGCACGAGCCTTCGGAGCAAAGCGTACGCGCTGCCTTGCCACGAGGCTCCGGCGCTGCTTACATGCCCCTTGAGCTGTTCCCAATGTTCAATCAAGACTGATAACATATGCCAATGCCACTATTGATTTCATCGCTGTAACGTGTTACTCACAGGGATGGATTTCCAGGACTTTTCCAGGATTTTTCCATGAATTTAAACCAAATTTCCATGACCAAACTGAAATCTCGGTATAAACTGTAGAACATGTTGCGTATTGAGAGCTACCGCTGGCTCATATTTTTTTTTAAATATATTCATTATTTCAAACTCAGCGTGAATGAACATGTGATTTTAACACATTTCCATGACTTTTTCAAAACTTTTATGATTTAAGTTTTTCCCATGACTTTTCTGGAAATGACCGTTTTAAAATTCCATGACTTTTCCAGGTTTTCCATGACCGTACAAACCCTGTACTCATGATGAATGAACCATGAACAGAGCCGGTCCATTCCTTTTTTTATTTTATAGAATGGAACGCCGCCAACGGCATCAGGATCACGAGCGTGATCGGGATCGAGTTGAGAGACAACACGCACAAATCAGATTGTGTCACAAGCAGCAGAAGCTAATTTCCAACCAATAAAAAGCTAAATCCTCGTCGGATGATGGCCTGAGGGTTTTGAGATTGCATTTGGGCCGATGGGTTCTGCCTCTTTTGCTCACTGCACAAATTGATTATCTGCATTCAACCAAAACCCGCGTGAACATGATTGGTCCCTCCTACCTGGACCACAAACAGCCACCAGCACGCTTTTGCATTTTCAAATCCGTATTTATTTATTTTGTGATGCCCACCCTGGGGTGCGGCTTAAATGAAAATATGCTGGAAGGTTATTATGGAATATTTGCCCAATGACACCAACAACAAAAAACCTACATCTGTTTCTTTAAAACCAGCGCACTCCTTCACTCATTTTACCTCGTAGAACACAGGAGTTGCTGCTTTAGCGTTGCTTTAATTGGTTCGTCCGTTTGTGTTCCTGGATTATTTCAGATCCGAACTAATATGGCGTCCACGACATTTTGCATGTCGCATGCCTTGTAGGCCGAGGAAGAATGGCCGAGGATCCCCAAATCCAGGTGCGAAAAACTTGTTGCATCATTCCCAAGAAGACTCATGGCTGTACTAGCTCGAAGGGCTTCGACTCAATACTGAGCAAAGGGTCTGAATACTTACGACCATGTGATGATTCAGTTTTTCTTTTTTAATACATTTTCTACATTCCTGGTTTTTTCTGTAAAGATGGGGTGCTGAGTGAACATTAATGAGGAATAAAATGAACTTTTTTGATTTTAGGAAATGGCTGCAATGAAACAAAGAGTGTACATTTTAAAGGGGTCTGAATACTTGCCGTACCGACTGTATGTACATGCATATGTAGCAACGTCTTATTTTACAATGTCCTTTTAGAAAATACTACTTTGACCAAAACTAGAACGTTCGGATTTAAATACATAAGGGACACCAATGTGAATCTACACAATGATATAGAAACCTAAAGAAATTATACTTCTGGCCCCACCCTTTCATCTTCCCAACAAACTAACTGTTGATAGATGCAGCGTGCACAGCCGACGGCACATGGAATACAGGTGAGAGATGTGTAGCTGCCATATTCCCAGCTTGACTCGGTGTCAGAGTGGAAAATACAGACAGAAAAGGGCTTCAGCCGTTGCACTGTGCAGCGGTTAAGAGCTAAATGTGGAACAGGAACACATGGCGGACCAGCTGTTAAGGGCTAATGTGAGAAATAGAGACGTGGGGGCATGACAGCCAACGGGAAAGTTCAGGTTCAGGCTGCTCTCAGGTCTCCGGCTCTACGTTGATAAGTAGAAAGTTGCTGTCGCACAGCTGACTTCACAGATCCATCACGCTGACCGGTGGCGGTCGGATGTGAACCGGAAGATCTCCAAGGCCAGCAGGTCCTTTCATGGCTCATCTCCCCGATTTTATTGCCGCCATAATACCTGCGGCGTTACCATGACAATGTGTTTATCCATTTGTATTTTTTTTTTCCAAGCAGAGAGAAAGGCAGGTAGGAAATCAAATAAAGCAGGTGAAGAAAAGAAGCCGTCTCTGCACATATCTAGTTACAAGCGGGCCAATCAATTTGGGTTTAGGTGTGTGACACACCGAGGAGCCGTGTGTGACGGGGAGGGAACGAGGAGATACTTCTTCAGCTGCCTGCCTAACATCAACAACTGATGACCAGAACAAAATAAAAGTTAAGAAATCCGGACAGAACTCTTTCATTGCTTTACATTTACAAGGCTGCTCAGTTTGATTGATGCACGTCAAGGCGTGTCATCTCTTTTTATTCTAACTCGAAGGATAGCATTATTTTTTAATTAATCACACATAAAGAATGGCAGAGTCAATAACTTCTTTTAAATCACTTATTAAAACCCACTTTTATAGAACTGCTTTTAAGTGATTTTATGTTTTTATTTGAATTGCCTATTTGTTTGGTTTTAGTTGTATTCAATGCTTTCATGGTATGGTCTTTTTTGTTTGCCGCCATTTAAGTTGTGTTTATGCTTTGTTTATCTGTAGAGCACTTTGTAAACCTTGTTTTTAAAAGTGCTATATAAATAAAGTTATTATTATTATTATAAAAAGTGGAGTTCCTTCTACTGGATATCAAAAACAGACGTACATTCAAAAACACTGAGACGGTACAGCGAAGCAAAGTCTTGCAGGGACAACGCCGCAGTGTCCAGAGTGAGGACGCGCCTGAGATGACAGAAAGATTAATTGCAGTTATAAAACACTACACGTGTCAATAATGATGCAAAATGATGATTAATACAAGTCTGAAATGGCAATTCTCTGAAAACGAGAGTATCCCATTTAGTGCGCGTCATGAAAGGATCCAAGGGAGCAATTTGAGACAAAGGTCATGACCTCAGATAGGCTGCAGGAAGACATGAGCAAAGCCCGAAATCAGCATCTTCAGATTGATCATCGGGGTTACACTGGAGATGATGAAGCACCTGAAGGACCAGGCAAACAAATAATTATCAATATGTTTAAGGAAGGAAATCATTTAACGTCCACGACGTGCACCGTCATCAATCTCAAGCATTTATCTAGCGTAACTATAAACAATAAACAGATACTCTACTTCTCGTATCTATCACGGTGTCCACAAATGGCAGATTTCCGAAACCCGGCCTCCGTATCCATCACGAGCTCGAGGGCAAATGAGGCAGAATCTTAGCGGAAATGAAAAAGCGGTGATTAGAGGGCAGGGCCAGATCCATCATACGGCGCTCTGCAGCTCGCATCTCTCCGATAATTCATCTCACTTTAGAGGCTGACAGCGGAAAGGCAAAAAAATGATGTTTGCTCTCGTAGCGCAGGGCTGCCCCATCAACAGAGCACCGTCTTAAACCGCTAATTAAGCCAGGAGGGAAATGGCATGTCGCTCTCTAGAGAAATGTAGATGGAGAGCCTTGTCCCATCTCTGGAGGAGAGGAAACACAGACGTATAGGGAAAGATGAGGAGGAGGAGGAGGAGGAGGAGGAGGAGGAGGAGGAGGAGGGTGTATGACCTAAAGGGACAAAAATGACTCCGTCGTTCTCTCTATTAGCTTCAGGCCTGATGAAATATGAATTTGCGGGCTCATTACAACGGAAATTACACAAGCACACAGGACCCCTCACGTCGTCCCTGTGCTACTGAAGAGGAGAGGGATGAGGACACGCCCCCTAGAGAGCAAACACACAACGGATTGGGCGATGGTGCCAACAGGTGAGATCTCTTCAATTTGCCTCCTCAATTACAGAAACAAAGCATTGTTGGAACCGAGGTTAAAAAAAAAAAAATAAAGACCTTCTGAGGTAATTTTCTGTTGACGATTCACATGCAGAGACCTCGATAAAAACATTTATAAAAATATGAAAACACTTATAAAGAAGAAAAATCTCCTCTGCTGTTGTAAAACTCATGAACCTATTCTTTACATTACATTACATGTCATTAAGCAGACACTTTTATCCAAAGCGACTTACAATAAGTGGATTCAACCTAGAGTACAAACTAAGAACAACAAGAATACAGAAAGTAACATTTCCTCAACGTAGTCCAACTACAAAAGTACCATAATAAGAGATATTTAAGAGCCACTGAAGTGAAAATCTGTGTTTTAATCCAGATATAGATGTATTCTTTTATGGTTGATGTGCATATTGTCTCACACACACACGCCTGTCAAAGGGAGGCTGAGCTGACACGGGCCTGTTACTTGGCCGCCGCTGCAGGACTCGACAGCGAGTCCGCTTGGCTCTCGCCTCAGGCCAACAAGGTGTCAGACAGGAGGGTCAGCTAATGGCGACAGGGGGAGGAGGAGGAGGAGGACCTGTCCGAGGTCCAGATGAAACCATTCACACTTCATTTTCCTGGTCGCCGGCGTTTGACGTAAAGCGCGGTGACTTCCAGATAAACACTTCGAAATACCTGGGTGTAAATAATAACCACGGACAACCTGGGCAGCCAGCCATGAAAGTGACCCGTTATGCCATTCATATTACAGCGTCCGACTTAGACAAGCTCCAGGAAGCACTTTCACACTCTACTACATCAAAGCATTAGACTTCCTCGAACAGACAAGTGCATTATTGCAGGAAACCCTGTGGAGCTGAAGCCCCTTCCTCTCAAAGGAACGCTCCTTGTGACCGATGCCGAGCACACATCCGTCCCTGGAAAGGAAATGGAGGCCACGGCCCGCTCGGCGTGGCTGGACTGGCGCGTTTGGGGCGATTGTTCAAATCAATATTCAATTAAATTCAATTCAGATTATTTGTGTAGCCCAGTTTCACAAATTACAAATTTGTCTCGGAGTGCTTTACAATCTGTACACATAGACATTCCTGCCCCAAAACCTCTCATCGGACCAGGAAAAACTCTCAAAGAACCCTTCAGGGGGGAAAAAGGGAAGAAACCTTCAGGAGAGAACAGAGGAGGATCCCTCTCCAGGATGGACAGAACAATAGATGTAATGTGTACAGAAGGACAGATTTAGAGTTAAAATACATTCAATGAATTTGACAGAGTTTATCAATAGTTCATATTTAGGCATATTCCACGGTGGAGAGTTTGGAGACCTCCACCATCCATCAGGCAATATGAAAGTGTCGATCTCCAGATTGCTAATGAACAGGTCAGCTTTAAATATCGTGAGTCGAGTTGGCGACCTCAACCCTGCTCCAATCAAACTGGAGGCACCGTGAAAGTTGATGTTTATATCATCTTTAACGACGTCTGTCAACTGTCAACATTATATCTCGCTCATTTCAGGTTTTTTTTAACCTGCCTGACACTCAAGATGCTTGGGGCCATCTTTGTACATGCATTGGATGAAAACGCAAAAAAAGTGCAGAAGGTGGGGAGAGAATCACTGAGGTATCGTCTCGGTACACTTTAAGCTTTGCGTCTCACTCAGAGACCTGCTGGGGCAGAGCAGCAGACACTTCACATCAGTCTGTCAGCTGAAACACACACACACACACACACACACACACACACACACACACACACACACACACACACACACACAGAAATCATTCCCTTTCTCTTTCATGATTGCTGAAAGATCAAAGCCAGCGTAAACTGACAGCTCTCTTCACCATCTAGTAGTGCGGCTCCATACAGCTATGACACTCACTCCAATTCACTCCGTTTGGATGAATGCACCCAGGAGCTCAGGCGGGGGGGGGGGGGGAGAATGAATGAATGAATGAATGAAAGTTTCATACGTTTGTTATCTGGGAATCAGTAGTGAAACAACTGTTGTGATGTTTAGGTGAAATAATCGACTTATTGTAAGGCTGGCCATTTGGTCATTTTAGTCTCAATAACACATATCTCACAATGTTTTCTGGTAATTCAATAATTTTTTTGTCTATATTTTTAAAAAAACACTTGAATATGTCAAACGCACTTACAGAGTGATCAGATCCAGAACTCGGCGCTGCCGCCTGTCACTTAAATAAGAATAGCTGGTCCACCTTAAAAGCCAGTCCACCTTTAGATGCCGAGCCAAAGTTGTGGTTAACTTCAGGGCTAACCCCCTCCAAGCATTTACCTAAATTCTAGCATCTCCCTCTCATAAGTTGTGATAAATCCAGGTGTCCTTTCCTTTTGTCCATGCCACACTCATTGACATCAGTGTGAGCCGAGAAAAATCAGTGCGATCAGTCCCCATGGGAAGAGCGGTCCTCTGGACTCAAATCCCAGAAGGTACGCGTCCATTAAAATGTCATTACAGAGGATGCGACGAGATTTAATTTCCAACGGAGCCCCGGCGACGCTGCGTAACGATGCGATGCCTCGTTGCAGATGCAATACGGTGCTTCTCGTGTAAGATGACAATCGGCTTTCCACATGCAGCGTGTGGCGTTTGTCGTCGTCACCATGGCGATAAGGAGGGGGTAACGTGAAACCGGCCTCAGCTGGACTTCAAGGAGGCGTATATAACCACGACAGAACGGACAGAAAGGACTCGTATGCCGTATTTCATGAAGTGAAATATTTCTGTGAGACCTCTGGGCTCTTTAGCCTGATGGCGTTTGATCGTGACAAGAAGAATGGAAAAGTGTTTATCGCCTCCTAAACAATACCTCAGCCCTGTGTTTAGCATATCCACAGGGGGACAAGGACATCGCACAGGAGTCCCCCAAGGGCTCGACTCTGAGGTCATGAAATCAATAGCGTCACTGCAGTGACCTGCCCAATGCCGTCGGTTCATCCGGCTGAGGAACAGTGTGCTTACGAAGCAACGTCGCTGAACACATTGCAATAAAAAAATACTAAAAACCGGCATTATTCCAACCCACGTACAGTAGACATGCCCTCCCAGGGGCGTTCTATCCATTAAACAAATGCCATTAACCCTGGGGTCAAATCTAAAGCACTTGCCAGGCACCGCAATGTCCCAAGGTCAAATCTCAACCAACAGAACGGTGTTGGGAGTGGGAGTGCAGAGAGAGAGAGAGAGAGAGAGAGAGAGAGAGAGAAACAAGAGAAGGACGCATTAGCAATAACAACCATGAAGCTGCTTTTTGATAATGAGAAGTGAACTATTAAGATTGAGACTGCGAATAATTATTATAAGAATAATACTTCACTGGTTACCGGGATCCGCTTCTAAACATCGGTTCTGGTGTTCCGTGATCTGAACGGATCGGGCCCCGTCTACATCCTGGATCGGGCCCCGTCTACATCCGGGATACGGGACACCGTACACCCCGACACGTTCGCTCCGCTCGGCAACAGCCAACCGACTTGTGACTCCGTCACCTCGAGCTCATCACTCGAAATCCAGACTGTTTGCTGTCCTGGCTCCTGATTGGTGGAACCAGCTCCCCGCCGACATCAGGACAGCAGGAAGTCTCTACAGCTTCCGCCGGGGACTAAAAACACGTCTTTTCTGACTATATCTGGATTAAAACACAGATTAGCACTTCAGTGGCACTTAAATACTTCTTATTATGGTACTTTTGTAGTTTGACTATGTTGAGGAAATGTTACTTTCTGTATTCTTGTTGTTCTTAGTTTGTACTCTAGGTTGAAATGCACTTATTGTAAGCCACTTTGGATAAAAGCGTCTGCTAAATGACATGTAACGTCATGTAATAAGAATATGCTTTTACTCGAAAAAAGATGAATGCACTGTCGTCCAATCAAAGTTAATATCTGACACATTGAAGTGGATTAAAGGTGATTTCCGTGCGCTTAACTTTTTCCGCGACTTACCGAGTGCCGTAATAATGGCGCGACACAACGAATCGATAATGAAATTCGTTGCCGACTATCGATTTTGTATAAATTTTAATCGATTTATTGTTGCCGCCCTAGTTCATTTCCTCCCTCATTGTATTTATTGGCCACTACAAGAATACACCACAAATCAATATAAGCCCCCAAAAAATAAAGTCTTTCGCACAAATGCTGTTAAAAAAACATCTATCCCCGCCTGATGCATGAACAGCTCAGACGAGATCAGGCCAACGAACCCTTGAGCGGGAGGACGAGCGGATGGAATCGTTTCCGCGAGATGAAACGCTCGAGGACCGAGACGCACGGCGAGCGTCGCTGCGTGGGAACAAGAGTCACGGACACCGAGACTCGGGGAGACAAACGCAGATGCATTTAAAAAAGGGGAAATCTTCCGCTCTGACGGGGGAAGTTTAGACGAGCGCGTGTCCCCCGAGGACGTGAGGTCACTCAGAGAGATAAAGGGACGAAGCGTGAAGCTGCCAGATGCAGACACAACTGGAGCTGCACACTCCACTGCGACCTTCCCTCCCATGTTCCCTCCCCCCTCTCGCTTCATACCTATCTCTATCCGTCTCTCTCTCTCTCTCTCTGCACACACACACACACACACACACACACACACACACGCAGAAAGAAAAAAGGAGAAAACTGCGGCGGCATGATGAGGATATTCTGCCTGCGTGGGCTTCGTCGCTGAGGCGTCCGGAGTTCAGCGGCTTGTGTGCGAGTGTGTGTGTGTGTGTGTGTGTGTGTGTGTGTGTGTGTGAGTGAGTGCGAGCGAGCCCCTGCCGGCGCCGCGCGGAGAAAGGAGAACGAGGTGGAGAGGAAGAAAAGAAAAGGGGGAGTGTTGACTCCGGCTTAGAGGAACCCCTGTGCCACTGGATGAGAGGACGCCGATGTGCAACAACTCCTCCAACTCCTGCGAGCCGCCGCCGCCGCCGCACGCCCGTCCTCTGAACTTCTGCCATGGCATAGCCCCCTGCAGCTCGCCTCTAATCCACTAAGGAAACGGGCATGCACGGGCAAAGCCAGGGATCGAGGCTAACGCATCCTCTACGCCAGTAGATCTCAGTCGGAGGTGAGTCGCTCTTCTCTCGCCCTCGCCTCCATTTCACCTCTCGCTCTGCCGCCGGGAGTCCGATCGGATAACCTCTGGAGGGGGGGGGGGGGGATCCGAGGGACCGGCTCGCTCCGTGGGACCGAGCGCGGGATTATCCACGGGGGGAATGTTTGGACTGGAGATTTTTTCCCCTTTTAGTCGGCTGGTGGAACATCGGATGCGTGTGGCAGATGAAAGGAGGTAAATCTCAAGATTTCTTTTTTGACACATCTTTAGTTCAGTGTAGAGATGTCAGACGGCGGCTGTGGAATGTGCCGGTGCCGAGTTTCAGACACCATTCAGTCAGTTGAGAAAACTTTAAAGATGAGCAATTGTTTATATCTCGGGGGGGGGGGGGGGGGGGGGGAAGAAACACGGGTGGGTGTCGGGGGACTCGCTGCCACCCGACATTCATCACATCTGGCAGGTCAGTTTTCTCCGAGAGGATTCCGATCCAGATTTAACCCGACCGGCTTCGCATGCATATCTGAAACGGCGCTCGCGTGATGCTGCATTTCCTCTCAGTCCTGCAGCTGAGGGAGCGTTACATAAATCACACCGCTATCCAAACCAAAAGCACAATCGCAGAATTGTTTTTTTTTTGCGAGAGGCGTCCGTCCCGCGTACGGAGGCGCGGGGGAAGAGGTGGTGAGAGACGGGCTGCAGCCGATGAAAGAGCTGCATTTAAAACTAATCTAGATTAATGGACTCGCCGAAGTCCCCATCTCTGTACAGATTAAGGGAGAATAAATCTGTGTGTGTGTGTGTGTGATGGGGGAAAGGAGAGAGAGAGAGAGAGAGAGAGAGAGAGAGAGAGAGAGAGAGAGAGAGAGAGAGAGAGAGAGAGAGAGAGAGAGAGAGAGAGAGGGTCGTCTTGAACCCTCGCATCTCGGCTGTCACGCCAAGCGCATGTCACTCCCACTCATCGCCACGAACCTCCCGCCGCCGCCGCTCTCCGGCGCCCCTTCAACCTCGTCTCACGCCGACGCGGCGACACGATTCGATCTCCCCTCTGCTCCGTTTCACTTTGCGCAGACACCGAGGAGGGAGGAGGGAGGGAAGACAGAGAGAAAAAAGAAAGAGAGGGATAGGAGGGAGAAATAGACATCGTCTGTGAGAAGTACCACAGACCATATGGGGGGAAGGGGGGGGGGGGGGGGGGGGTTGAATCTTCTTTCACGATTGAAGGGTATTATGTGCTGACACCTCGAGAGTGACATGAGGAGTGCACAGCGGCTCGGGTCTCTAATGTAAAAACAGCCGTACGGGACGAGAGGACAGCGGCCGTGTCTCCGCCCGGCCTCCTCCCACGGGCGTGACGGCCCGGCGCTCCGGAGGCAATCTGGATTTTTTTGGAGTCGGTCCGGGGGGGGGGGGGGGGGGGGGGAGCGTCGCTCCGGATGGGAGGGAGCGGTAGAACCGAGCCACGACACCGAGGTGGCATGCAGGGAGGTGTGCATCAGAGTTGGTCTGCACCAACGACAGTTTTGTGAACTTTTCCACGACACCATGAGTCCCCAAAACAAGTAGATATGGCAAATAAGAGAGAGAGAGAGAGAGAGGGAGAGAGAGAGAGAGGGGAGAGAGAGAGAGAGAGAGAGAGAGAGAGCAGGGTTTCCAAACGAGCGTGGAAGTGGGCAGCCCCGCTCGACGGGGGGGGGGGGGGGATTCATCCATCCAGAAGACGGATTGCTCTTGTGCGAAAGAACGACTGCTTTTCGGACCGCGCCAGATGTTACCTTTCGTGTGCTAATAGGATTATTCATTAGGACTCTAATTCTCCCCGTGAGCGACGCCACGACGCCCGCCACGCCGTGGAGGCGGACGCCGTGCGTCTCGCTGGTGCGCGTTGTGCTCCCGTTGCACACAGAGGAACCCTCAACACACCAGATCCCTCAGGGGAACAAGACCAGACCGTTCTTTGAGGAAAGGGAAGAAGTCGATTTAAAATCTCAACATATTTCTTGTGTACGTACTTCTCGCGCCGCCTTCTTTTGATTCAGAATTATAATGAACGCTTTTGTCGAACGCCCGAGGCGACGTCTTGGAATTGCTTCCAAACGGTCCGAACCACGCGGACATCACGTTTCCAATTACTTGACAAATGCCGAAACAAATCATTGATTATGGAAGGTGATGTCGAATAAGTTTCCGTAGATGGCCTAATCATTCCAGGCGTGAGGTCCAAACAAACAATAACGCCGCTATGGATGATCGCTCTCAGCGGCCGGAGGGCGGAGTCACCCGCCGAGCATGCTGGGAGGCTCCATATGGATGTGAACCATTACAAGGCGTTATGAATGGGTGGAGGACATGAACAACTGTATTGCTTGGATCCTGTATTTTAAAGTGTTTTAAAGATAACTTGGTTTACGTCCATGCGTCGCTGCATCTCAGCCTCTCAGCAGCATCCGTTGGCTGACGAGTGGAATACGAGTCCAGCTGTCGGGTTGCGTAGAGACACGTCTCCAGAGCGCGACTAGAGGCCCAGAAGTCCTCACAAAATCATTTATCAACTTGCTCTCTGCGATCCATTGTGATCGGAATAATAACATAAAAATGAAAGGTTGGAAATATGTTTTTTAAAATATATCCATCATTTACTCTGTGACCTTGAGGCTCGAAGAAGTTTGACTTGCAAAACAAACGTATTCCTTGAATAGTTCCGGTAGACGTCACTTTAAAAGCATCTTCCCATCAGATCCTTTATGTGCCGTAAGGACTGACAGGTGTACTGAAGAAGATCTTTACAAAACAGAAATACATGGAAAAATCTTAAAATTACATGATTGTAAAGTAGCTTTACATACAGCTACCGCTCCCCCTGATTATACACCTCATCTTCACCCCCCCCCCCCCCCCGTCTCTATTCTAGTGCATGGATCCTTCTCTTTGGCTTCATTTTTCATTATCATTATCTCACACTTTCTATTCTGCTGCATCCCAACTCTCCATCTACAGCCACTCACCTGTTTATTACAGTAGGTTGTGTGTGTGTAGTGTGTGTGTGTGTGGTAATGTGTGCGTTTCTCTTTTTGTCTCTGCTCATGAAGGCCGGGAGGAATCTGAGAACAGCAGGGGAGTTCTGTAGTTACCCGTCAGCTTTGAAACCTCAGCGAGTCAAGCAGGCAGAGAGAGAGAGAGAGGGAGAGAGAGAGAGAGAGAGAGAGAGAGAGAGGGGAAGGGAATGAGGGGCGAACAAAAAAAAAGAAAAAGAAGACATAATGTTCTTCAGAAACACAAAGGAGAGGAAAGGAGAGAGTGAGCCGATGCGTCCTGATTGGAGGAGGCAGCTTATCTCCACCTGCCTGCCTGCATGTGAGCAGACGGATGAATTACAGGCTTCCTGCACATGTATTAAGCTCACAAGTTGGTGAAAGAGAAGAGTATAAAGCAGCGGGGGGGGCAAAGAGAGAACCAAAAAAAATAGGAAGACCACAATATCTGGAGGCTAAAGAGCGAGGATAAGAGGTCCGGTGTGAAAACAGCAGCAGGCGTCGTTCCCGGTGGTGATGTGCGGCCTCGTGCACAGCGGGGATGGACATTAACGCCGTGTACAGCACTCTCAGGTTTAGGAGGCTCACTGTAACGGCAGTATCTGATGCAGTCCCTCTCTCACTCACACATTGCATGTACAACTGAAAGCGATTTAAATGTAATATGAATATAACATAGAAATGTGGACTTATTTGTCGCGCACACGGCTTTTCAGTAAATGCTGTGCATATGGAGGAGACTTGCGAGGGTGTTCCGAGTGCTTTAACAGAGCGGATTAACAGCAAATCTGTCTATGCTGTCACAGTATCAGTCTTCTGACCACAAAAGGAACACAAGCTAAAGGGATAGTGCAGCTTAACAACTGGTGTGCATTAGTTCTGGCGGACCAATAACTTGCCCTCATCATCCATGAGGTTTGTCAACCAGTTTAGGAATATCTGGTCATATCAAAGCCGTGTTGCTATTGCTGCATCTTTATTTGATTGGAAATATGTCTGACCCAAATACACAGACGCACTGTATGTTGCCTCTTCTGCGGTGGAATGACAATGGTATTGAATTGTTAGTTATCTTGGATAATCACGTTGCCTTCTCCTCGGTTTATAATTATTCACTTTCATACCTCTCGGTTGAGGATGCGGTCCTGTGTTATTTCTGCAAAACTACATAATTATTCTGAGTGACATCATTCACATGGTGCTTGGCAACAGCCCAGTGGTCCATGATGACTGAGCAACAAATACTAGAGACAATCCCCTTAGAATCCTGTCGCTCCATCTTAGGGCACTAAGCTACCATTAACTGACAAAGGATTTGCTGCGTTTGACAACGGCCTAATCCACTGTCCTCCCTCAACGCTGACCTGTACAGTCAATCACTCGTCTATCTATCTATCTACACACACAAATATAAATAAATAGAACAAATATATATATATATACACATACATATATATATAGAGAGAAATAAATACAAATATATAAATATATATATATATATATATATAAATAAATATAAATATATATAAAAATATATGTGTGTATATATATATATATATATATATATATATATATAAATAAATAAATACAAATGTATAAATATTAGGGCTGTCAGCGTTAACGCGTTAATCTATGCGATTAATTTGGCCGCGTTAACGCACTAAAATATTTTAACGTAATTAACACAACTTTGTTTACTTCCGGTGTTCGTTGATGTTTTTGCACTTTTCAGTGTGTCTGACACTGTTTCCGTTTTTAAAACTATGAGTTTTCCGAGAAAATACGGAGCAGAAATCAGTTTAAACTCGTGGATTAATAAATCGGGTTTCCTGCTGCGCTCCTTCTCCCGGCTGCTGCTCCGACCCACAGACACAGAGGGGCGAAGGGTCTGGTGACGCGGCACGCAAAGAACTCGTCACACGAAAACTTCACCGTGATTTGTCAATCCGTTTGTCTGTCAACATTTTGTGAAAAAACAACCAATGAACACTCAGTAAATCACAAGGCCCGCCCACCTCCCAGGTGAGGCTCATTAGCAGCCTGTCAGCCAGAGAAGACAGAGAACAATGAGACTCATGATATAGAGATGAGATTGTTCTGGAAGGTTTGATGTAGAACACGTGGGGTTGTGTGTCATATGCAAAAGACTTTAAAAGGTGAATTATATTATATTTTTGTAAAATATATAAAATGCCCCCAGCCTCCAGAGTGACACATTTGAATGCGAGTCAGTTTCCAAAGCCACTGGTTCTGCTGCTGTTCAGTGTTAAAGATGACAGGACCAATGTATCTCTAATTCACCTTGTTTTACTAATCTGATGTTTCACTGAAGAAACTATTTATCATCCACGACATTAAATCCCTGACTGGCCCTTTATAGGTAGGAGCCTCTCTGAAACACAGCTGTGTGAAGGTGTCTTTAACAACAAATACTATCAAACAAGTGTCTAAAATACACGCCGTCTGAAGTAATTACTCTTTCGAAGAAAAAAAAACGATATTTGCGATTAATCTCGATTAATGAATTTCAAAATGTGCGATTAATTAGTTGTTTTTTTTATTGATTGACAGCCCTAATAAATATACATACAAATTAATAATAAATACAAAATATATTATGTATATATGTGTATATATATATATATATATATATATATATATATATATATATATATATATATATATATAATTATACCCTCACATTACACCCTCAGAGCATAGCTGCCAAGCTTGCTCCCACAGAGACAGACAGTAAATAAAACAAACCCTCACTGTCAAATGATCCCACCGACCCAAGCGAAAGCAAAAGCACGAGCCTGGCTATCTTTTTCCTGCATAGTCAGTGTGGTCTTCAGAGACAGATCAGAGACTTCTCAAAACAATACTAAGCCCCGTGTAATTATGAACGGAGGCAGACACAACACAACACGTGTCGATTAAAGCCGTGTTACAGCAGAGTTGGAGTGTGTGAAGTCTTGCTGTAATAATGGAAAACTGCAGTGACAGGAGAGCAGGGTTGATCTTTTTTTAGGTGATCATGTAGCACAAGGTCGGACTTCAAGCTCACTTTGTCAGTAATTCAAAATCCGGATGCCGGCTGCATATAGTTCCCTGAGTTTTATCCAGTGAACTAGAGTTACAGCCACTACCATGTTGCAGTTTACATCCATGTCCAGCCAAAATGTCATCACATCATTGTTCACAGATTTGTTTTCCATCCCAATTCTGACAATTAACATGTGAATTGAGTCATGGCCATATTTTGTACGGTCACAGAGACCTTTGACTACCAAATTATAATCACTCCAACCTCATGCAAGTGGACTTTGGTGCCAAATTTTAAGACATTTGCTCGAGGGGCTCCTGAGATCGGGATGAACGTGAGGTCACAATGACCTTGACCAGGCTCTCCCGAGAGCTCACGTTCACGAGAACGCTTCCACTCTATGATTATTAGTATGCATTAGTGAGGCTGATCACAGAGGTCACGGTTGTGGTGATAAGATCTGGTTCAGTCAAAGTAGTCGGCTGTGGCTGAGGTCAGTGCTCTGTCCAGCTAGTGCTGTGTGCATTTGGCTCCATCATGTTGAAACAGGAAAGGACATTTCATTTATTTGTTTTTTAATTTATTTGTTTAAATTTGTTTAAATTTGTTTTTAATTTTAATATATAGAATAGAATAGAAATGTACTTTATTAATCCCCAAGGGGAAATTTGTTGACACAGTAGCACCAATAAACTAAACAATCAAATATAAATATAAGAAAGAAAGTGACTTAAAGTACATAAAGTGAAATATAAAATACAAAATAAAATAAAATATATATATATATATATATATATATATATATATATATATATATATATATATATACACACACACACACACACACACACACAACATATATGTAAATACAGCAATGTAAAATTAAATTTAAAAAAAATATATAGACAGTGTTATATTTATATTTTTAAATGTAATATTAGTTTCTTACTATTCCTCTTTTTTTGCTTTTACTCTCTGTGGAGCACTTTGTAAACATTGTTTTTAAAGGTGATATATAAAAAGTTATTATTATTATTATTATTATTATTATTATTATTATAAACTGTTGCCACAAAGTCGTGCACACTAATAGCTTCGACTGCTGTATTTTTTGTTCCACGCTTCCGATCAAACCGCGTAAACATCAAATGTGCATGAATTAAGGGGGAAAACACCCAGTGAAATACTTTAAACATGAACGTCTGTTTGGGCTGCGGTCGCTAATTGACATGTATAGCAATATTTCGAGTGCTTAATCAATTCCCCGGTTTTGTGATGCATGCTATATTAATGAATTTTCCTGTCCATGGAGCAGCGATGGAACAAAATGAGTCAAGCTCAAACGCACGGTAAACATTCAAACCCCAGGTTGAATCAGAACACTGGCGTCCCCCCCCCTTTAAAGATTCCACCCCCCCGGCGACCACAATTTCAATTAGGCGACTGCCAATCACAAAACTGCCGACTCATACGCGGTTTAAAATAATGCAAGAAACGGGGATAACCATTTTAAATTCAAGGTGCGTCGCATTAACGGAGCACATGCTCCGAGCATGAAGACCATCACCATGAAAGAATAATGAATTTGCATTACTCCAGTAATCTGGATGGGCCTCGCATCGCTCCACAGCTTTAAACAACGGCTGAATTAGGAGAAAAAATCTTCCCCCAGAACCAGCCGTGCCAATCAGGCTCTCTAAATGGACAAAATTCACTTGTGTCCCTCGAAATAACCCACGTAATACCCTCAGTGCCAGTGTGACAGCCGCGTGAGCCGCGCTGCTAAAACGAGGTCATTTGTGAGCGTGTCTGATGTGTTTCGCCATGTGCACACGACCCCGTGAGGTCCGCTTTCTGTCTGTCCGACTGGGTAGAAAATAGTGGGTCAGTTCACTTCACTTCACTTAGTCGCCCCTAAATAAAAGAAATATTTAAAAAAGGATCACGGCCCCCCTAAAAAGAGACAGTTATCACAGAGGATCCGACACAATCCGACACACAATACCATGAAACAGGGTTCTTACACATTTTGACCGATAGATTTCCAGGACTTTAAACCAAATGTCCATGACCAAACTGAAATCTGGGTATAAACATGAACATTTTTGAAAATGTTGCGTAGTGAGAGCGTACGCTGGCTTATATTTTGAGCGTCTTTCTTTAAAACACATTAAATTATTTCAAACTCGCCGTAAATGAACATGTGATTATAACAAATTTCCATGACTTTTTCCAACACTTTTATGATTTAAGTTTTTTCCATGACTTTTCCAGGCCTGGAAATGACCATTTTAAAATTCCAGTACTTTTCCAGGTTTTCCATGACCGTACGAACCCTGATGAAAGCGTGAGCACCGTGGAGGCTGCGTGTCGGAAAAGGGGAGAGCGGCGGGAACGCGATTGCCCGCTCGGGCCGACGAGATCCGCCCACGTCTCGATAGCCGACGGTTGGACGCCGGGTGGCATCCTGAATAGTAAACAAGTTAGAATTTAGCACGTATTGAATATAATGTTAAATTTGGCCCGAGTTTATAACAAAGATGTATTCACCGACCTGCTTTTGTAGAGGGGGGGATCTAGGGTTACAGTTTAATCTGTTATTCAAAATGTCATCCTCTGAATAAACACGGAAAGGACACCGACAGTGACGGGCCAGGGGAGCTCAGCCGAGCTGCCGGGCAGATAATAAATCGAGGAATAAGCGGCGCATGGTCAAACGTTCAGGCGAGGGGGTGGGGGGGGAGATATCGCACTATCTTTGTCTGAAATTATTCAAAGGCTGCCCAGCGCGGGGTAATAAATGGGAAATTAATGTATTGGATTATGTTATATTCAGCCCGGATTCCTCCCTCTTTACATCGCAGAAATGTGAATTCAAGACAAGGTCACGATGTTGCCGAGAACTTTTCAACTTTTAATATCGCGGTGGGCTTTTTTTTTTCCTTCACATTCATAGAGCTGGAGTGGGTACTTCTCACTACTTGGTAGGAACTTGAGAATATGTTGTATTCCGTCCAGTTCATGCACTGCAGGAGGCAAGGCGTTACACATGCAGCACAATACATACAAAGCAGGGTTCTTACACATTTTGAACAATGGATTTCCAGGACTTTTCCAGGACTTTAAACCAAATTTCCATGACCAAACTGAAATCTCGGTAAAAACATGAACAATTTTGAACATTTTGTGTATTGAGAGAGTACGCCGGCTTATATTTTGAGCATCTTTCTTTAAAAAACATATTAATCATTTCAAACTCGGCGTAAATGAATATAATGTGATTATAACACATTTCCACGACTTTTCCAAAACTTTTATGATTTAAGTTTTTTCCAGGACTTTTCCACGCCTGGAAATGACCATTTTAAAATTCCATGACTTTTCCAGGTTTTCCATGACCGTACGAACCCTAACAAAGGTCCAGACTTTCTGGACTGCGTTGCAGAAGTGCCTGTGATACTTCGATGTATTTCCCGATGCCCTCCTCCGTGTTGGACGTGTCGTCCCGCGGGTCTCGGCGCTGTACTCCTTGGTCACATGGATACGTCGGTATTGTCGAACTGCCGTCTCACCCCGTCTGTGTGAGGCGTGCTGTGCTGTTCTCAGACTGAGTTCCCAGGGACATTACGAGGCAATGATTGGACAGGTTGGGGGGAAGACCGTCAACATCGCTGGGACTATTTGGCTTTTTACGAGTTTCTTTTGACAGGCGAAAACAAGAGGGCCGATGCCCATGAGATACCTGGCGTCTGGCATGCAAGACGGGCCACTCTGATTGGTGGGTAGGTCTACCACAAAGAGATATTATTCACAGAAAACACTGTTTTATGGTTTCTCAGTGTTGGGAATAGCAGCTCTCTAATTTTGGGCATGCCTTCACTAGTAATGAGTTTTATTTTATTCATATATTCATTCTGAGAACATTTTGCTATGTACTTAGGAAACGGATAGCCAGGGTAAAAATCACCTATGCCAATATTGCTATATTTACAGATCATACTGCATCACAACCAGGCTATTGATGTCTGTAGACTGATGTGCAGGATGATGAAAGTGTCATGTTATCTTCGGATGAGATAGACAGGTGGCTGTGCCTCTCAAAGCAGGACTGGGAGACCATAATTTAATAACAGAGCCGGGGCGATAAGATGATGGGGACGATGGTGAGACAACATGTTCGGTCCATAGCTCCCGGGTGAGTAAACAGAAAGCTTTGAAACAGGAAGTTGACAGAGAGCTGCGATGGCAGATAAGCCCAGACCGATAATTATAATCCGATCCGATTCGGCATCTACGTGAAGGCGTGGAGTGTTTGCTTATTGCAAATCAGCAGGCAGAAGGAGAATTATATTTCCGTCAGAGCATCACAGAGCAGAGCTACCTGTGGTCGTGGGGAAAGATGATTCATATCTCATATATATTGTTTGCTTGTTGTTTTTGTTTTGTTCATTCTACTATTTTGTATTTTTGTTTTATTTTACTATGTAGTTTTATTTTCCTCTGTATGCCATTTCCTTTGAATTTGTGAGTTAAAAAAAAGAAAAAGCCGGTCAAACCCTGTTAACTACAATCACAGCTTGTCTCTTTTTTTCTTTTCTCAGGTTTGATCAATAAACAGATTGTATAAAAAAAAGAAAGAAAGATGATTCATATCTCATATTCACGTCTCTGCTCATGATGCTTTTCCCCGGGGGATTGTTGCACGGTTCTGTCAAAAGTGTGTCTGTTTGCCGGTTCCAATCCCTCAGCACATTCTCTTGTCTCTGTTGATTTAGCAAGAACACAACCCGTACTTCAACTAGAACAGGCGCATACCTTCGCATATCACAAGATCGGGCTTTGAATTATGAACATGTTGGCATTAGTTGCATGCCAATTGGATACAAATTGACCGGGCTATGGTAAAAAGAAGATTTTGACCTTTCATGACCTTGACCTTTGACCCGATCAATGCCAAAATCAAATCAAATGGTCCCCAATGATAACCAATCATCCCACCAAATGTCATTCGATTCAAGAATATTTTGACCTTTTCATGACCTTGACCTTTGACCCGATAAATCCCCAAATCAAATACTCCCCAGATAATAACCAATCATCCCACCAAATTTCATGGGATTGGGTTTAATACTTTTTGACTTATGCGAATAACACGCACGCATACAAAGACACGGCGATCAAAACTTTAACTTCTGCATTTTCAATGCGAAGGTAATAAACAAGGAGTTTAAATATGCCCCCAAATAGGCCGAAAATTCTATTTTTACTTAATATTTAAGAGGGAAAGGTCGGACAGTGAAGAAACCTGCTGAACCTGAAGAACCAGAGAGATGACAGAGCAGAGGCCCCGTCTCGAGAGCTCCCCAGAACATTGCTCCTTGTGTAGCCTGTAGTGTGTTGGAGTGTGTGAGAGTGTGTGAGAGTGTGTGAGAGTGTGTGAGAGTACGGCCAGTGTCTGACAGCTTCCATACAAACTAGAAAGTGGGAGAGGAGGAGCTGGTAGTGAGAGCTGCTTCAACTGGCAATAATGAGCAAATGGAAACTATGCTTAATATGGTGTTTTGGGTTTCACAGCGATGGAGATTAAATGAGCCATGGACATTTGCTCGGAATAGTTTTAGGGCTTTCAGTAAATAAACACAGATGGATTGGCAAGCATAACAGACGCTTGCCAACTGCCAATAAAAGGGAAGTGATGGTTTTCTTTCAAGGATAAATATATGTTCCACGCACACCTTCAGTTTTAAATTGTAATTCATTAACTATCCCTGTTCTACTCAGTTATCATGTGATGCATCTCAAATGATGACAAATGTCCTCCTATAAATGTCTTAATTGTGGTGCTTCTTTTCCGACATGCATCATGACGGTCTAATAAAAGCACATTTTGCTAATATTCATACTATCAGGGTTCTTACACATGTTGACTGATGGATTTCCATGATTTTTCCATGACTTTAAACCAAATGTCCATGACCAAACTGAAATCTCGGTTTATACATGAAAAGGTGAGAATATTTAGTATTTAAACAATGTGAAATCCAAAGCATACAGCATACATTTAATGAAACAAATGAATAAGAGACAGTATTTTATTTAAAGAATAAACATTTGCTTCCCGAGTTATGGCCATCGAACTTTCCAGTTAAGGTGCGTTCACTTGCAAAAAAAATAGAAAATTGCGCCGCCAGTATGAGAGCGTACGCCGGCTTATATTTTGAGTCTTTCTTTATTAATTATTTCAAACTCGCCGTAAATGAAGAAGTGAATATAACACATTTTTATGACTTTTCCCAAACTTTTGTGATTCAAGTTTTTTCCATGACTTTTCCAGGCCTGGAAATGACTATTTTAAAATTCCATGACTTTTCCAGGTTTTCCATGACCGTAGGAACCCTGTATAAGTGCAGTTTCCTCCCTTCTCCCCGAGCTTAGAGAGCGGGTGGGTTTTTGTGGAGTAGGATGCAAAAGCCAGCCGGGGTCTGTTTGCACGCCGTTCGTTACCGATGACTAACCCAGCGTCTCTCTCCATGCCTCTCAGGAAACATGGTGAGCAAGGAGGGCGGCAAATGCATGCTCACCAACTCGGAGTCTGACACGGAGGCGGCGCCCGCGCTCCCCTCCGCCTCGCTGGCGCTGGAGGTGAAGTATTCCCTGGAGGCCAGTCGACAGGTGAGGAAGAGGAACAAGGCCCTGCAGGTGCGCTTCAAGGACATCTGCGAGGCGCAGAACGAGCAGCGGGAGGCGGAGCTGCAGGCGGCGGGGAAAGGCGGCAAGCCCATCTCCTACAAAGTGGCGTACCGCAAGTACATGACGGTCCCGGCCCGCCGCTCCATCCCCAACGTCACCAGGAGCACGGGCGTGCAGACGTCGCCCGATCTGAAGAAACGCTACCAGACCTTTCCCTTCGAGCGCAAGAAAGGCCACACCTTCAAGCACGTGGCGGCCGTGGAAACCTACAGAGGTCAGAATAACGGTTTTGTCATGGAGGTGAAGCAGTCCACCAAGGCTGCCGCGCAGGGTTTAGATGAGGAGGAGGAGGAGGAGGAGGGGGGGGGAGCCTGCGGGGGGAGCGGAGTCCGGAGGACCAGGGCTCTGCTCCATACTAATGAGTGCGTCGCCACAGTGGAGCAGCACACTGCGCCTGATGGCCGGTGCTCTGACGCTCTGCAGCTCAGTTGCTCTGCAGACACCGACTGCCTCGCAGGAAGCGGCGCCGGAGCCGGAGCGCCGGCCGAGTACCAGCTCTGCGGCGTCCCGTCCAAAGCCGGGAGCGGATTACAACACGGGGGGGCCGACGCCGACCGCTCGGCCAAGAGGCAGCTGCTGAACCTGGAGGAGGGCTCGTCCCGGACCCTGCCGGACAGGGCCTCCAAGGTCACGGGCCCCATCGCGTGGAACTCGCTCACGCAGGTGGAGTGCCTGGACAGTCCGTCCGTGCGCAGCAAGCGGAAGAAAGCCCTGCAGCTCAACGGCGTGCAGAGCGAGACGCTGCCGCGTACAACGCGGGCGCAGTGCCACACGGGGCAGCTGTCCGCCCGGCCTCTGCGGGGCATGGACGAGCCTCTGACGCCCTGTGGGGGTGGCGAGGCTGGCGGGGGGGCGGCGGCGCCCGAACAAACACAGGAGGCCTGCAAGCAAATAGTGCCTGTGAATCCGGACGGGGAAGTTAAAGCACAGCTCCAGGCCATGGAGAACCTCATCAGCTCCAGCCAGGAGACCATCAAGGTGCTGCTGGGGGTCATCCAGGAGCTGGAGAAGGGGGAGGCCCACCGAGAAGGGTAAGACGTCTCACTTATAGCCCATGCTTTACGATCAAGATGAAGTTAAATGAAATGAAATATACTTTATTAATCCCCCAGGGGAAATTAGTTGACAACAGAAGCAGCACCGATAAAACTAAACACAATAAAATATAAGTATAAGAAAGAAAGAAAGTGAGTGCATAAAGTAAAGTGTGCAAAGTGAAATATAAAATACTAAATAACATAAAATAAAATATATATGTATATATACACAGCGTATACACAACATATATGTAAATAAAGCACTGTAAAATTAAATAAAATATATATATATATATATCTAGATAGTGTGTGCAAAAAAAGATGCATCAGTTTAACTCATTTCTCTCCCGATGCCGTTACCAATAGTACCTGCCGATACCGAGCATCAATGTTCGCTTTTTTACACATTTTAAAACCAGTGCAGCTCACTGCATGGAACTCATTTGAAACAGATTCATGCAGCAGTAAAGACTGAGTTGGCTGCCCACCATGACGAAAATAATCACAGGATGTTCTCAAGTTGACTGGATGAGTCGGTTAATGGTAGACACCAAGTCAGCTTCGTAAAAAGGTCAGCATCTGGGCCGTCACTGAGCCGGTGAATTGGATTAATGCCCCCCCCCACTTCACAGGGCAGTCAGGTATATGTTGGCCAATAAGGAAACGTCACATATCTTGAAGAAATATTTGAGAAAAAAGGCCTGGTGTCCCAATTGTTACATTTCTAGCTCCGTATTTTGTGTACTTTTTCGTAAAAAGGCTTAAAAGTGTCACCGTATGATTTGATGTCCTCCTTTAGAATTATTAAAACATTTTCCTTCGCCAAGGAAACATAAGAGACGCACATGGGCACATGCATGATTCAGCAAGAAAAGTGTCCTCCTGATGCGTCATTTGATTTCTCGATCTTAAGGACGAGGTTGTGTGTGTGGCCGCTGAACCCAGAGCCGCGTGGAGCCGGGCCGGTGTGACATTCACCTGAATGGGCCCTGCGGTGCGATTACGGCCCGGTGTCCTTGTGCGATGATTTCCCTCCAGATATGACGGCGCTGCAGCAGAACGTGTTCACAGACGAGTCGCCTCACCCCATCTGGCCCCGGCGGTCTGATGACCCGTCATGTGAGACGGGCGAAGTTCTCACCATGTTGGGACGGGAATCGATCCCGCCAATAAAAGTGGAACCAATGTGTGATCAGCATTTCGAGTGGTTTCATTAGGAAGAAATAGGAGTACTGAATAGGAGAATTGCATCACTACGATGCAGATTTTTTTTAAATAATTCTAAAGGAGGACATCAAAACATACGGTGACACTTTCATCACTTTTTACGAAAAAGTACACAAAATACGGAGCTCGAAATTTAACAATTGGCCTTACCCAGCAGTACGTCATGTTTATCTAGTAAGTCCGAGGCCTTGGAAAAAGCCACAGCCTGTGAAAAAGTAATTTACTGTCCAATGGATACTGAGTATATACAAAAAGGCTGTAGATAGTATCGAGACCGCTGAAAAAGAGGATTGTCTATCCAAAGGGATGAGGCAAACAAAATGGCCAATTTGTTGAGTGAATTGCCGGTGCTCGGCCCTCAGGTCCCTATCTGTTCGAGCAGCCCTGTAGAGAGCCGCGCAGTGAGAAAATCCATATAAAATCGACATCAAACCAACCTGGAGTCCAAAACCGGTGGGAAATAACCACAAACACGGCCGTCAAGCTCACATCCTCACAAACACATGAAAGAAGCTCGACAGCGTTTGACTCCGACTGAACTCGGCGTGAGCGAGGAGCAGATCGCACAACAGTGGGGCTTCACACCCGATAAAACGGAACATTATTGTTTTTGCAATCTTCAATCACAAGGCTGCCAAAAGCGTGTCGTGAGTACAAAAAAAAAAGAAAAAAGTAAGGGGACATGTGGTGCAGCATCTTCTCCTCTCGGTTGCCGAGCACATCTGGTTCACCAGCTGTGTCTAAAGTGGCAGGTGGGAGAGAGGAGAGGGGCGAGTGAACGAGTAAATACAAATAAGTGGCTACCGCACATACATAAAGACACAATCACATTGTCTATCCGTAGTTAAAGTACAAAAGCCTACATTTACTTTAAGTCAGCGAGGAGTATAAGCCTCTTGTAATCCGTCGGAGCCCAACTGAAACTCTACTTTTCTTCTTCCTGTACACGTTTTCCATTATTTCTTTTTTTTTGTTATCATCAACCAAGCAAAAAATCTCATTCTGCTTTACTCACACTCCATTAGCTCCATGCTCCCCTTACATAAATGCCACTGACACAACAAATAGGAGTGCCCTCTGGCTATAGGTGAGCTATTATCCAATATATAACTGCGTGTGTTATACGACAGTCATTTTTCATGGAGGCAAATGTAACCCTGTGCGCATCCATCACCACGCATGTGCTCGCGACACGCTGCTCGGACATAAATTACACGGTTAATGTGCTGACGCGGATAAAAAGGACAAACTGCAGAGTCAGAATTGTGGGTGTTTCAACCTGAAACAATCAAACAACATATTCAGAATTATAATAATAACAGTATAATAATATAATAGTATAATAACAGAGTTATTATTTGCTCTGTGGATTTGTGCAACATCTGATGAAGCACCTAGACGTGCTCTACAACAGTTACTCACCCTTTGTGCGTTTGCTTCACCTGGGATTGTTTTACTCCCATCCGAGAATCGGAAGTGCCCCAATGACAACTCTGTCAATGCAGTAAACAAACAGCCCATGCGGACCCCCCAAAAACACCCCAAAAGACTGTTGCTACTCAGCGAGAAATCAAGCATGTGAACGGAAGAAACTGAAGGTGGAGGCTGCACCTCCCTTGGTTTTTGTATTATATATATATAGAACTTTATAGATTGTTTGAGCAACTCTTCCTGAGCTGCTGCGGGAACAAAAGGAATTTAGAGCACATTGACTGGCCTCATATCCCTCCCCCCCACACACACACACACAGACACACACCATGCATGCGAGCGAGCGCTCACTCGTATACACCCCTCAGCTGCAGCCCTGCCCGGGGCATGCAACACACTAGAGCTGCATGGCATCCTTCACACAGTACATCACTGGCTGTGTCCGCCAGCACAGAGCGCAGGAATAAAGGTGCTGCATCATCAGCAATGTTGGCAGGCCAGAACCAATTAATCACACTCAAGGGGACTTGTTGTAGTTGTCTAGTGTGTGTGTGTGTGTGTTGTTATGCCATTGGACTCCCACCCACTCAGTGACCTTTGGGGGAGCTCACCTCGTAGCACAGAGGGGGAGGGGTAGGGTGGATAAACACACCGGTAATGGCCCACTGGGAGAGAAGGGTGGCGAAGGATGGCTCTGGAAACAAAACCAGACAGCACCACCACCAACGATTGAGAGAGTTTCTCAAAGGCCGTGTATCCCGACGGCTGATTATTGTTCGGGGGGAACACACCACGGCCTGGAAATACCCCACGGCACGCTCACCCCCGGTTAGATTCCAAGTCCGTTCATCCGAATTAATCCAAGCTGCAAACCTCCAAACATCCCCGGACTCATCCTCTCCACGGACGCTCTCCAGTAGCTCATTAGGCGACGGCCTCAAAGGACAATATGGATATCAGCACCTCTCGTATACTCGTCCAGGCATGTAGCACATAAGTGAGGAGATAAGGAGAGGCAATGTCTGATAGACGATTAATATATAGTGGTTGTTCATGAGCGACAACGAGTCCTTGAGGAACAACTGAATGTCTACTCCTGCACAAATGATCAGAGGCAAGAAATACATGTAAAAGTTATCTCATTGACTTGAATGGGAATAGAAGAATAGAATAGAAATATACTTTATTAATCCCCAAGGGGAAATTTGTTGACAACAGTAGCAGAACCGATAAAACTAAAACACAATAAAATATAAGTATAAGAAAGAAAGAAAGTGATTGTGCATAAAGTAAAGTGTGCAAAGTGAAATATAAAATACAAAATAAAATAAAATATATATGTATATATACACAACATATATGTAATGCAGCACTGTAAAATAAAATAAAATATATATATCTAGAAAATATCCAAGAGAAGAATCCAGTGGTTCTTGAGAAACCCCGATTGATGGAGTCGTTTGACGAATAATAAAAAATAAAAATCAACAATAATGCCAGATTTGAACCAAATGCAATGCAATACTATGTGTGGCTCTAACAGCAACTTCATTTCAGCATCGCCTCCCTTCAGATCCCTCAGATTGAATTCACGGCCGTTGATCAAACTGATCAATCTGTCAGCTTTCACACATATTGGTAGTTACTGTGTGCGACTCGAGGAGAGTGGTTGATGAAGGACGAATAAATAACGGCACCGTTGTCGTGGCCCTACAAGACGGTCATAACCATACAAACACACGGCAGACGTGTCACTGGTGAAGTGAGTCCACAGTACTTCCATCGTAATACGTCATTAATTGTCAGAGGAAACTATCGCTGTCAATCAATATGCACATCTCCACACTCTCATCCAATGAGAAAACCATTGAGGCGTGTAACCAAGTACCATCATCCAGGCCCTCGCCTGGTCCTTAGCTACCCCCTGAGGAACAGGAATCTATAATAGGAACTTTTATCTCAGAGGAAACTGATAATAGAACAATATAGGGAACCACAGGATAAAATATAATAGGATATTGATGAGTTTGGATGCGAATGCGGTGAATCAATATCACAATCAAATTAAGACGAGCTGGTGTTATGAAGTGTCTCAATGCATCTGCTTCCAGGAGCCATCTCATTTCCATTTCATTTTCCTACCATAATAAAAGGTTATACAACATGAGGATACCGAAAATAACTGTTACTGTGCGTTTTACAACCCGACATTGTCCAGCATGGATTCATCAAAAGGTGAAGTTCCTGTTAATGCGAGTAAAAAGCCTTGATATTAAGAACAATGAATGAGCCGCTCACACTGGGCGCTCACATTTTAGAAGTGACTCATTAAGTAATCATTCAGCTGCAGATGAAACATATTTTTATTATTATTTCACAAGGACATGTAAGGACAGTTATGTAGGGCGCTCACACATGCTGCATTTTAGCCGTCAACAGGGTAGTCGTGCGGCTGATTAATTGTGGTAGACGTCCCTTTTCTCTTTGCCTTAGAACAATAGCCACGCTTCCATTCACGTGCACATTTCTGAAGTATCGCATTGGAAATGATGAATGGAAAAAGGGGCACAGTTCAATAAAACTTCATCAATCGCAAGAAAATAGTTTTTACTCTCGCTCGAGGTGGTTTTAGCCTTTGTCGAAAAAAAAAGTGCTGATGCACTAAATGGATTATGGAAATGCCTTTGCCAAATCAATTCTGACACCGCAAACATTGAACTCCCATAACCAGTCAGCTGTTTCTGTTCTCCAAGGCTCCCGTAACGCTCGACTTCTTTCTCCAGACGCAACGAAACGTGGCGAATAGGAGCTGACGTGAAATAAAAACTCTTTAAACTTACAATTGAACACTGCTAAGGACACATTTTCTTGTCATAAATGTCTGAAATACAACCAGCAATGTAGGCAGGGCCCAGCTGGGGGGGGGGGGGGGCTTTACAGTGTCAAAGTCAAGCCTGGCAACTCTAAAGGATTGTTCTCTAAGTGTTTCACATCTGCTGTAGATCTATGGCCGCTGCTTTGCTAATGCACCGTGCTCAAAGACAGATGAACAATTAGGGCTCGCTGAGAAACTTCCTCCCTTGATCCAAACTGCAGCGCAGGAACTGGTTCTGTGTGTGTCCCACTCCGGCTTATCTGACCTCAAATCAGTCAGCCGCGGCTAATGGCCGACACGTTGCTCTTTGCGCCCCGGCTGCCGGACACGGGCCACTCAGGAGGGTGGCGGTGACTCCTCCACCCCCCCCCCCCCCCCCCGCCCCCGTTTACTCGGGCGCCGCTAAGCGAGGGCTGACAAAACAAGACGAGTGAGGAAGGTGCGAGCGAGCGGCTTAACGAGTCCCGTAATTACTCATTCACAACTCTTATCTCCCCCGCAGACTCACCTATCGAACGGGACAGGACACGGCCAACTGTGACACGTGCCGGAACAGCGCATGCATTATTTACAGGTTAGTGGCCATTTCTCTTCCACGACACGGTGACCCCGACGCGCCTCGTCCTTCCTCCTTGAGGGGAGGTGAACAGGTGGAGGAAAAGGGACAGTGGAGAGGAGATGGGGAAGGGCCAGGGGATGAAAGACTAATGTGGTCTCTATCTCTCTCTCTCCCTCCCTCTCTCTCCCTCCCCCGCTCACTCTCTCTCTCTTTCTTTTTATTCTGCTGCCATTGTCCCTTCAATCACTGGGGGGGTTGAAGTCTTGCTGGATTCAGAGGCAAAGGTTAAAGAGCAGAGAGGACAAATGCTATAGGACGAGTGAATGGATACCCTCGCTGTTGCCAAGCCAGATAAAGCTTCTGTGTACTTTTCAAATATCGTTCAATCGATGTGACGACCAGTACAGACGTGAGTCCAGAGTCGTTCGTCTACGAGGGTCTACGGCTCTTCTCTTAGCACGTGTCGATACGAGGCTGGTCAGGTTCCTTTGTGTATCAATGTTTTAAGCTTTATGAGAAAGTGACAGGAAGTTCATGCATCGACTCGTCGGACGGACAGAAAATGTAATTGGCGCCAATGTTTTACAATTATTTTAGTAGCTTAATCAGGAATTAAAAAGACAACAAATGTCCAGTTCCAGCTTTTCAGATGAGGATTTCCTGATATTTCTCTCTGGTTGTCGTGTTGTAGTCAGAATCTTTTGACATTTTAAAGATTAAAAGAAAGAAAATCCCGGATTAAAAGAAACACAACTAAATGCAACTCTCATCATGCCAACAGGCTCACAACGACAATGCTAGCACGCTGATGTTTAGCACGTATAATCTTTACCAGGGTCCCATTGCATAGTTCAGCCAGCTCGACAGGAATGTCATTCAGTGGATTTTTATACAAATATTTGCAAAACTCAAAAGTATTGGCTCTGACATGACAGGCCACAGGATCACGGATGTATATTCTGAGCCACACATGTGGCCCTAAACCAGAGGTCAGGGAGGTCACTAGGCCTCCTCAGGGGGACATGCATGTGTGTGCAAAGTTTCATAGCAATCCATCCGATAGTTGTGGAGATATTTCACTCTGGATTAAGTGGTGAAATGCCGCATTACTAGTGTGGCTAAAAATCCATTGATTAATCAAATAAAGCCGTGACGTGAAGCCGTGTGGGATCAGCTCTCAGCTCTCAGTCGGGTCCCGACCCCCAGCAGAGCCTCCGTCAGGCCTGAGCCTCCCTCCTCGATACGCAGAGACACCGACAGTCTGCAGACCCCATGGGGGCCCTCTGCTCGCGCTTATAATTGCACAAGACAAACCAGTACGTTAAAGTGTGTGTGTGTGTGTGGGTGGGTGTCCGGCTGTTTTTCTGTTAGTGTTCAGAAGAGAAAAAAAAGTCCACAAAGAGAAGTTGAAGGCCAGAAAAAAAAGAAAGAAAAGACGTTTAAAGAGTAGGAAGGTGAGAGGCGATAAATAATTCAACATGTTTCAGTGGACACTCCGGCTCCACCCAGGTGGCTTTCTCCTCTCAAAAGCAGTTGAAATTATTTGTCTATCTCCCGCTCGTAATAACTGATAAGCCTCGAGCCAAACTTCAATCAGCTGCTGATGAAATGCCGGCGCGGGGCACCACTCCGTTCCTCTTGATGCGCTCCACATCGCAGCTTGATCCCCGGCATGGCCACAGGGCGCCACGCGGGAACACAGGCGTTTGCTTTTGCGACGATCCGATGACGGCGATAGGAAGTGAAGGGAGCCGAGACGCGGCTCGTGATGTGAAGGACGACGCGGCACGGGTGAATTGAGGGACAATGGGCCGGGCACAGGGGTAAAGGATGGATGACACGGGACAGCCTGTTGAGAGGGGATGAATTAGTCAGCAGCATGTTTAATGGGAACGCTGCGGGATTTGGCCCTGGGGGAGAGAGAGAGAGGGAGAGAGAGAGAGCTCTGGTCTACCGGTACTCCATCTCCATCCCCGCTATATATATATATATATATATATATATATATATATATATATATATATATATATATATATATATATATATATAAATAAATAAAAATATATATATATAAATAAATAAAAAAATATATATATAAATAAATAAAAATATATATATATAAATAAATAAATATATATATATATATATATAAATAAATAATAATAAAAAAAAATATATATATATATAAATATATATGAGCGATCCATTCAAGGGGTTCTTTTAGTCGAGAGCATCTTGGCAGCTCAGGGTGTACCTATACTCATCACTGACGTGATGCATCCCCATGACTTGAATTCCCAATAAAGGGTTTAAAATATTCAAAATGCAGGCTGCAGTGGAAGCTGTGATTACGTGTTGCCGCTGGAATGAGACATTTATACACACAGGACACGTGCCAGAGAGTGGTCTGAACATAGCCACCTAATCTAGTTTTGTTCTTACCTGCGCTGAAAATCCCCACAGAGAAACCGATATGTGATATGATGAAGTCACAGACGAGGTCAGGACACACACACACACACACACACACACACACACACACACACACACACACACACACATGGGAGTCCAATAGGAGTCGGTTGCTGTGTTCAAGCAGGCGCTATATTAACATAAAACACGCTTGGTGCCACGATCAATTGAAACGCTTCATCTGTGGAGGAAGAAACGAGGAGAGAAACGGAAACTCGATTCTTTTGACAAACCTCACCTGCGCCGGCAACGTCTCAACTCGATAACAGACAGAAACGTCTAAGTGAGACGTTTGAAATCTGTTAAATTGACCCGGGTTCTCCTTGAAGAGACTCACTTGGCATGCTAAATTGTGTTGATTGGACACAGAATCAAATATAGCAGTTGTATTCACGCGGGATTAAATGCCAATCTAATTACGGAGATCTCCATGAAAACAACCTCTGTGGAGGCGGAGGAGCACAGGGGAGGAAGCAGAGCTGTGGAGGCACACACACTGTACGTGCGAAGAATAGCTCTCTGATATCTATTAGCTTTTGATTTTGCATGTTCATGTATTTGTGCTATTCCCCTACCCAGCCTACATAATCCCACATCGTCTTTTATCAAAATCGGGACTAGGCCCAAACCACGGGAGCAGTTTTGTGCCCGAGTCTGATTAAAAAAATCAAATTTCCAAAGTAAAAAAAAAAGAATATTTAAAAAAATGTATAATGTGACATCAACTGAAGTTCTTTCAGTGCAGTGACACGATTTTCAAGTAGTAACTAAAAATCGAAATCCCTATTAGAATAACGATTATAGCATTCTCGCTCAACTGAAAATGATAAAAAAGGGCCCGATCGGGTTCCAGAGACTAAACGCTGGCGGCCAGATCCCTAACTCCTGTATTTATGATGCAGCTGCTTTCATGACCCGAGTGGACATATGGGCCCATAAATTATTTTAACGGAGCCAGCCATGCACTCTTAAGCATAATCAATTTATCCAGGAGGACATGGCATCATCACAGAGCCGGTCCGGAGCACAACAACAGCCCTGGATCAATGCGGCGCTGAGGACTAAAGGGGCGGAGCTTCAGACAAGAACAGACACACCGTCTCTTGTCTGGTTCCACATTCATCATTTCGCACCACGCAAACTCGGCCCATCTTTTCTTTTATCCTCCCTCCGGAAACTTTTCTGCGTCATCTCCGCCTCACGGCTCGCTCAAATGAAGTCGGGGATTCGCCGCTTAACACGCCGCGCACACCATTGAAGTAGAATGGGTGAGACAGGGATGTCAAGATTATTGCAACTCACTCCATGTTGCCAGGTGATGAAAAGTTAGAGTCAGAAACGAAGACAAAACACACAAGAGGGAGGCGGGAAGGCGGAGAGACGAACACGGTGCTGCAATCGGGCCGGGGATCAGAAATGGACTCCACATAGTTTAAAACCGCAGGCGTTAAAGCGACACTATGTAACAATTGTACCTTAAAATAACAGCTTAAAAAGAAATTGTGCCGCTACAATGACTTAATATGGCGATTTGCGCCTCCGCCATGCCATCGGGGGTCTGTGGCCAGAAAACTATGTAAGATGTTGCAGCCGCCCGGTCCTTGGACCTGCTTTCTGTCAGTGATGACCAACGTCACATAGTCCAGTCCACCTCACAGGTGACTTTTTATTTGCTCCGCTACGCGACGCGTAGAGACAGAGAGACATGCTGCTGTGGAGACGATCACTAACAGACGTTTAGTTTAATAAAAGAACAAACACGTCTTTAAGAAAGGGACCTGACATTACTGCTGCTGTCATCTGGAGGAGAGAGAAAGTTACAGGGGGGCGGGCGGAGATTATTTATTTTTTACTCAAACTCCAAAGAGCCATATGCGTCACCGGAAGAGCCATATATGGCTCAGAGCCAGAGGTTCAGACCCCTGATCTATCGTAACTGGGTATTTACGACACTGAAGTAAACGTTAAACACCTGAAGGGGGCGCTACAAGGGAAACACTACATAGTGGGGCTTTAAAGTCGTGACGCTTCTTGACGCAGACACCCTGTAATCTCATTTCCCCCACGCTGCTTTCATGTGGCCTAATGTGCTGATCAAACAGGCAGAGAGATTTAAGTGGTTGTGATTAAGGAAGGCGGAGGTCCCCACCATCGGGGAACATTGTTCACAATGGAACAGTCGGTTCCCACCAACCCAATTTAGTCTTGCAATAGCAACAGCTGATCATTAAACACACTATCCGACGGTAACGCAGTCTTTGAATAACGCTGTGTGCAGTGCAAAGACGATATTTAAAGAGGCATAAATATTTTTAAAAAAATCTCCAATCTATTGTGCGAGGCTGTGGAAAATCAATTAAGCGTTGCCAAAGGCTGACGAGTCGATTACACTACGTATTATACGGAAATTATCGAGCAGCGAGGCGGTCCTGCTGCGGGAAGACGTCTCCTCCTGTGCGATCGGGATGATGTTTTCCAACATGGAGGCAAGCTGGTTACCATGGCCACAGACTCGAGTTGGAAAGACGGGACCGACGGATAAGGGAGGCAGGGCGAGGGAGAGGACGGTGGGGACGAGGAGCGATGAAGATGCACAGATGTTTAAACAGGGTTCTTACACATTTCGATAAATGGATTTCCATGACTTTTTCATGACTTTTCCATGACTTTAAACCAAATTTCCATAACCAAACTGAAATCTCGGTATAAACCTGACAATTTTTGAAAATTGTGCGTATCGAGAGCGTATGCCGAGTTTGAAATAATTAATGTGTTTTTTAAAGAAAGACGCTCAAGAGCGTCTTTCTTTAAAAAACACATTAATTATTTCAAACTCGGTGCCAATGAACATGTGATTATAACACATTTCCATGACTTTTCCCAAACTTTTATGATTTAAGTTTTTTCCATGACTTTTCCAGACCTGGAAATGACCATTTTAAAATTCCATGACTTTTCCAGGTTTTCCATGACCGTACGAACCCTGTTAAAGGGGGGGTGAAGGGCAGGTGAGGGGCATGTAGGTCGATGATTCAGCTTCCCTTTCTTCTCTCCCTGTACATACACAGGTTTTTATGTAGAGCCGGGGCATGACGGGGGAGAGAGTGGGAGTGAGCGAGAGAGACACCAAAGGAACAAGAGTGGGAGGGAGGTTAAAGACTGACGAGGTCCAAAGTGCCTTCTTCAATTTGCAGCGATCCGACAGGACAGTCGGGGGAGCGGCGGCGCGGGGACAGGGAAATGCCAACTAAATTCACTTTCAGCTAAAAAAAAACGTCTTTATATGTGGAGCGGCGCAGCGGGGCTCGTGACAGCTTCGTAAGGAAATGCTGATAACGGCGCCGGGGCGTAGAGACTAATACATTTTTCATTAAAAGGCCTTTGGAGTGCGTTTCAGAGATGAGATTATTATCTTTTCACTCGGGCTCGTTTTTTTTCTTCTTTCTTTCCTTCTTCTCCAAATTAAGCCATGATTTATTTTTTTTCTTCTCAATTACATTTTGTGTCCACGCGGTCCCAAAGCCACAGGCCACTTTAACGCTTCTTTGTGGGATTCCTCCCGGCAGATTGAAACGACGGAGCAAATTTAATCAAAGAGTAGATGCAGCGCCACAAAAAAAGTGAATAAGTCAAAATAAACAGCTACCAGGGACCGCCGGTGGGTTCGGAGCGTCGTGAACATACAGGTTGTTCAAATGTGTACACGAGGATCTTTGAGAGGGCGTGTTTACGGATTTAGTCCCATTCCAATACAGCTATAAGCAGGGTTCTTACACATTTTGACCAATGGATTTCCAGGACTTTTCCAGGACTTTTCCATGACTTTAAACCAAATTTCCATGACCAAATTGAAATCTCGGTAAAAACATGAAACATTTAGAACATTTTACATATTGAGAGCGTATGCCGGCTTATATTTTGAGGGTTTTTCTTTAAAAAAACATTAATTATTTCAAACTCGGCGTAAATGAACAAGTGATTATAACACATTTCCATGACTTTTCCCAAACTTTTATGATTTAAGTTTGTTCCATGACTTTTCCAGGCCTGGAAATGACTATTTTAAAATTCCATGACTTTTCCAGGTTTTCCATGACTGTACGAACCCTGTATAAAGCTTTATCAAGCCTGGAAAACATGTGGCGTGGTCAAATAATTGCAGATCAATAACGGTTCATAATCAGACAACACACACATGGTACTAAGTGGGATAAACGGTGTTAACAAATTGTAAACAAACAAACACGACAATAAAGGCTCGACAAAGAGGGGTTCTGCATAACCGGCTCGGATGTGAACTTTAATCCTCTGGAAATCATTTGTCGTGAAGCAAGTAAACCGGCAGTAAACATGGCGAAGAGGGAGGCGGCGTGATGCAACAAAGGTCAGAGCGCGTATTAAAAAACAATGTGCAGTGTTTACGGTGTTGTATAAACCATCGATCTGGAACCGCTCGCACGGCTCAGCAACCCACGGCCACCGCCGATAACTCAACATCTGCAGCTGGCGCTGGGATTACATCATCTCTGCTGCAGGATCGTACCAAACGTGTTGGATCATCTCGTGTATGTTTCCAACTCTTAAACGAGTACGAACAAAGTTTGTAAACGCCTTTTTTTACACATTTTTACACATTTTGACCGATGGATTTCCATGACTTTAAACCAAATGTCCATGACCAAACTGAAATCTCTGTAAAAACGAACAATTTAGAACATTTTGCGTATCGAGAGCGTACGCCGGCTTATATCTTCAGCGTCTTTCTTTAAAAAAAACATATGAATTATTTAAAAATCGGTGTAAATGAACATGTGATTATAACAAATTCCCATGACTTTTCCAAAAGTTTTTTCCATGACTTTTCCAGACCTGGAAATGACCATTTTAAAATTCCATGACATTTCCAGGTTTTCCATGACCGTAAGAACCTCTCATTGTTGTCGATGTTTTTATGTATCATTTTATTTATTCATCTGACCAGCTTGATATTACATAATGTCGGGATTTAAAGAATCTCTTGAGATTAACGCAACCGTACGGTCATTTAAGGTTGAGGAGGATTCTGGCGAACGCCGATAGATGAGAAACATCGAACAACACTGAGCACACTTTGATGCTGCAGTTGTTGTTGTTGTTGTTTGTGCTGCAAGAGCTTGATAATTATGTAGAGTTATGTTTAATATGTGAGCTTGACTTTGACTTTAGAGGTCATCCTGATCTCATTATACATCATGACGCTGAGGGCCTTGTTCATACACGTCGTTCAGCATCAACAACAACAAAAAGGTGCTTTTGTAGATATCGGGAGAGAAAAATAAAATAAAAACAGGACAATAACGAAAGCGATCAGTAAATACAAGACGAGATCAAAATATACTGGATAATACAGGTTGTTGTAAGGAGCGCGTGCTCATCTCCCCGACGTCAACCAAACCGCACGAGGCGTTCACACACGTTGCTTCTCCTGCCGCACAAAGACAAAAGTAACCGACTTCACACAAAGTGACGTGGATTGATACCAGAGGAATTAACAGCCTGTGATTTATTGCTAATAGCTGCAGTGTTCTTGGCCCTTTGTAAAGGTCTGAGTCAAACAAATGCAAAGTGCTGAGTGTCGGGTTCAGCACCCAATAATTACCTCAGTCACTGTCAGACAGCCGCATTTACATCCGTCTGTTCTAATCAATCCCCGAGGCATCGTCGCCTGGAGCCGAAACGATGACACCCTTTTTTTTTTTTTTTTTTTTTTTTTTAAATGGGCCCCGCATTAAATCCTCATGTGCATAGCCCAAACATTTTATATTTGGCTTGCTTTTAAGTTGCAACAGCGAGATTAATCTGCACCTAGAGCTCACCAGTATCGCTCAGCGTACCCAACATCTATAAACAGGGTTCTTACACATTTTGACCGATGGATTTCCAAGACTTTTCCATGACTTTTCCATGACTTTCCACCAAATTTCCATGACCAAACTGAAATCTCGGTAAAAACGTAAACAATTTAGAAAATGTTGCGTATTAATTGCGTACGTCGGCTTATATTTTGAGCGTCTTTCTTTAAAAATCCCATTCATTATTTCAAACACAGCGTAAATGAACACGTGATTGTAACACATTTCCATGACTTTTCCCAAACTTTTATGATTTATTTTTTTTTCCATGACTTTTCCAGGCCTGGAAATGACCATTTTAAAACTCCATGACTTTTCCAGGTTTTCCATGACCGTACGAACCCTGTATACATATCATCAGTGTACGTGGCAGTAAAATCATTACAGATGCTTTGCCTTTCAATCCGAGCGGACGACTGCCCGCCTCGGCTCGCCGCCGCAGGATGGTTAGAGTCGACGTCCAGCCGGGCAAACGGCGGCGCTCATGAGCGGGCGCCCGCTGTTCTTGTGCAAGTCGGTCCGGCAGAGACTCCCCCGGCCCGGCTCAGGCGGCTGGCTTTAGCAGATTAAGTCCCTCTACACTTCCCACAGCCGAGGCTGTAATCTGAGTTTCACTTAGCAGAACCGTGTCGTCCGATGTGCGTTGGATTACAATGATGGCAGCTCCAGATACATCCCTGTGCACCCGGAGGATGAGATTGTGTACCAAAAAAAACCCCCAGAAATGAATTAATTCTGCAAGACGATATAAACTGAAGACTAAACTAAAAAAGGCTCACATCCAATCACAGGCCCTGATCTCAGTTTAAGCCGGGGTAAAGATCTTTGGTTCAACACCCAGCGCTTCTCACTGGGGGAAACACTCTTGCTGCATAAGTCACGGTGACAAAGCAAATAACAAACAGGCCAAAGTGCAATCAAATGGTCTAAATGAATGGGAAATAAAGATGGAGCGAGCGGGACATGTAGGTCGCTTTACCAGGCGGAGCAGTGACAGATGCCAGTGCAGAGGTCAAGGAGATCACGTGGATACTCGATAGGATTAGAGGGGGAAAGGGGCAGTCAACACATGTTGAGATTAAAAGAAGCGTGAAGGGGAAAGAAACAGGGTGTCGGTGAAGGAAGAATATACACAGTAAAATTCATCAAATTTAAGTAAGTATTCACATAAAAGCCTGGCTGGCAGCAAAGTAAAGGCTGGTGAAAAAAAGGAAATAAGTTATTTTATTGCAGTAAATACTGTTATTTCTCACCTATTCATTCCTTCTGCTCAATCATGAACACTTTTCAGAGAAAGACATTTTTCCAGTGATTTCTACAGAACAGTGTCTCATATGAAGAAAGTGTTTGGGTAGTTTTGACACAGCAGGCAGCGAAATGAATGAGAAAAACAGAATACACCGCGATGCATCGTGGACTGTAGGAGCAGCTGGATGAGCTGCAGAATAGTCAGGGTTCTTACACCTGTTGATCGATGGATTTCCATGACCTTTCCATGACCTTTCCATGACTATTCCATGACTTTAGACCACATTTCCATGAACAAACTGAAATCTCGGTATGAAGATGAACAATTTAGAAAATGTAGCGTATGGAGAGCGTACGCCGGCTTACATTTTGAGCGTCTTTCTTAAAAAATTAACATTTGATTACAACAACTTTCCATGACTTTTCCAAAACTTTGACGATTTAAGTTTTTTCTATGACTTTTCTAGGCCTGCAAATGACCATTTGAAAATTCCATGACTTTTCCAGGTTTTCCATGACCGTAAGAACCCTGGATATAGTCATAGAAACCCAGTAAATGAAAAATCTGATTAATTATTTCGAACTCAGCGTAAATGAACATGTGATTACAAAAAATGTCCATGACTTTTCCCAAACTTTTATGATTTAAGTTTTTTTCCATGACTTTTCCAGACCTGGAAATGACCATTTGAAAACGCCATGACTTTTCCAGGTTTTCCATGACCGTACGAACCCCGATGGTGTTTCCTTTGCTGATTGTGTTGTCTCTGTGCTGCAGTGTGGAGCTGGACTTCAAGCAGCAGGAGGACAAGCTGCAGCCGCTGATGATGAGGCTTTGCCCCACGCCGGACGGCCCCTTCGCCTCCCTGCCTTACCCCCAGGAGGCCTTCACCTCCACCCCCAAGCGCAAGTCCAAAGCCGACTCCAAGAAGCACGCCCGCTGGAAACTTTGGTTCCTGTGAGAACACGGACGCGCCTCCTCGCACAGGATTTACACGGCCGCCTGCTCGCCCCGAGCTCCTTTTTTTCGTTCATCCGTCCCCTTCTGTTGCGTCGCATCCCGTTGCCATTTTTCGCAGACCCCGGTAACTGATGGAGAGCGCCGCCTCTGGATACTTAGAGGGCCCCGTCGGAGATGACAGGAGGTGTGATGGGACACGAGAGCGGATTCCGTGGAATATTTGAAATGTCATGCTTACCGCAAATGGACTTAAGAGTTATTTTTGAACTAATTTCTTCAAACGGGGTGTGAAATTGCACCGCGGCAACATATTTGGAGATCAGCAAGGTGAAAAGACAAATTTGATTTCCCTCTGGTCCATTTGCATATATTTTTCTAGCGGACGTCTCCGGGGTCCTATCCTATGACATTTCTATTCGCCTGTTGGGACTCTGTCTTTCTCTCCAGCCTCCAGGAGAGGCTCCGAGGTCTACGCCAACAGCATATCACCGTACTGCAAAGCACAATTAACACTGTTCAGGATACATTTTCTCCAGAGTAATTTAAAAAAACAACTATTTTGAGTATAAACTCACATGTAGATCACCTACTAACTATGATGGATGGAAGACATTCGTAATCTCTAAAGAAGAACTGACAGATAAAGAAGTCAGAGATGCTTATTGGAGTACGATCGACTTTCTATCCATCTCTAAAATGTCTCCTTGAATCGACTGACTTTGAAGTAAAGAATGAATAAATAACACTTATTTTCTTAATAACATTTGCAAAGTAAGACGTTGATTTACTTTTTTTAAATATAAATATATATATATATATATATATCTATATAGATTCACCTTAAGGTTTAGTGGCAAATATTTATTAAAAGCTGCAGTAAAAGGGGCTGTGCATTACAAAAACACACATCAATCTACTAACCTCAAAGTGCATATACAGGGTTCTTACACATGTTGACCGATGGATTTCCATGACTTTTCCATGACTTTTCCATGACTTTAAACCAAATGTCCATGACCAAACTGAAATCTCGATTTATAAATCAAAAAGTGAGAACATTTAGTATTCAAACAATGTGAATTCCAAAGCATACAGTATACATTTAATGAAACAAATGAATAAGAGACAGTATTTTACTTAAAGAATAAACATTTGCTTCCTGAGTTATGGCAATCGAATTTTCCAGTTACGGTGCGTTCACTTGCAACGCGGAAAAAAAAGAAAATTACGCCGCCAGTATGAGAGCGTACGCCGGCTTATATTTTGAGTCTTTCTTTCTAAAACATGTGAATTATGTCAAACTCGGTGTAAATGAACAAGTGAATATAACACATTTCCATGACTTTTCCAAAACTTTTGTGATTTTAGTTTTTTTCCATGACTTTTCCAGGCCTGGAAATGACAAATTTTAAAATTCCATGACTTTTCCAGGTTTTCCATGACCGTAAGAACCCTGCATATAGTCATAGAAACCCAGTAAATGAGTCCAATCAAACATCATCAGAATAAAACTGTTCGGCTCACAAGAGAAAATCAAGTTTGATAAATCCTTTGTTGTTCCGGTCATGAAACCCACGCCCAACACACCCCGTTGGTTCTGAGCACAGAAGATATCTGTGATTGTATCGCTGCAGCTTCCCGGATCGGGCCCCTTCTGAACACAACCAGGGCTTCTACAGTGCAGGGTGGCAGGCGTGTAGCCTCGCATGCTTTTTACAACCCGCAGATTTTTGCAGGAGATTTTCTAGCTTTTGAAGTAACGATTTTTAAAGAAAATGACTAAAATAGGTTTTTTTCGGGTCCCCGCCCCCACACTCTTGTTTTTATGTACCAGCTCCTGCTCATCGCTTCCCATCTATTTGATTGTACAGTTAAAAAAAAAAAAAAACTCTTGTTGTAGCTCTACATAGGGTTCAGAGACTATGTACAGGGGAAATAATATTTGCGTTTACTCTATATTAGCATATGTTGTATAGCATCAAATAGGGCTATTACCATAGTAACGAGTGGGGACGCAGCGGGAAAGAAAACATTACATTAACAGCTTTGTCTCTCAAAGCCAAAAACACTGCCCCAAAAGAAAGGAAATGCCCCAAAGTGGTCTCAAGGGCACAAAAGAAGCATCGACCGTCACAACAATACCTGGTTTGACCCCCACGAGCTCCACCCTGCTGCTTCGTGTGGGTCACATGTGATCCACACCTCCACTCCTGTACATGCCGGGTAGATTTATTTCAGTAGTTATGCTGTAGCATTAAAAGAGAACTAGATGTTTATCTGTATCTTAAAGAAGTGCAATTGATTTAATATGTGCAATACTGTGTTTTTATACGGTTTCTAAAAAAATAAATAAAGATATTTAATATGCAAAACATGAAAAGTAAAAACGGACCTCTGCAGAGCTCTCAGCGTCGGGAGAAGACTGAATATCATCCAAGCAAAGGAGGATAGTAGCAGAGTAAGCGGTGTTGCTAATTTCATCAAAGACACATTAATAGGGCCAATACACACAATGCCGAGCATTAAAACAACTATTTGTAATTTAAAGAAAGTGTAATGTTAGAGAAGGAAGTCACTCGCCCTCTGTGTGTGTTTTAATGGAGCATCTCCGAGTTGTTTGCCGTTAATGCAGGTGACCTTTGTCCCGCTGGCTAACTCCCGGCTAACGCTGTTAGCACCGTTAGCACCTATTCATTTTAGAGCATCAATGTTGAGACAATACAAATTCCTGCAATCTTGTAAAAAGCCCCTTTATAAAAAGGGCTAGCTGACCCAAATTACAAAAGAAGAGGGATTTCTCACTTTCCTTTGATGGTATATAGCAGTTTGAATCCCATTTGTTCAGGTTTGTTTAGACGTCTGAATTATCAAGTGTTGCTGAAAAGCTATGTTTCTTTTGCAAAGGTGTAATGCTGCGAGCGCTACAAGCGAAATGTTATTCACCTCAACAGCAATTAAGATGGGAGAAAAGAATATCTGAAAACATGTGGCGACAAAACAAAAAACCATAAGCGTGCCTCGACACGTCGGTGGGGGAAGTGAGGAAATGTGATTTTGTATTTTGAGTGAACCAAACCTTTTCTTTACGACACGGTTGAAAACCCAGCTGAAATCAGCCGTGCATCTCAGAATACAAAAAGAGGGATAAGCAACGGAGAGATGTTGGTGCACCAGCCTGCCGCTGATCCAGAGCTCACACGTACAGCACCGTTTCTCCCCGGACCGTTGCCGCGCCAACGCCTCCGGACACGTCCACGTGTTCGTGTTCATGTGCGCGCGTGTCACTGCCTGATGTTGCCGCACACGAGCATGGAGGTGGACGTGTGAGGTCAAGTGGGGACGGAGCTGTGAGTAAACGCCCCAGAGATGCAGAGTCACCCTCACATGGACGCACCCCCCCTCCTCTCACCCCGTGGTGGGGCCGTCTTCACGGGGCGTCCCTAGTGGTGGATGTTCACAGCGCAGCTCAGAGGGGTACGAACAAGACCCCCGGTGCAGCTTCACATCTCTAATTCGTCCTCCGTTAACCGCAGCCCTCCGTGGTTTGAAGGTGGCGAGCATCCCTACGTGACTTTGACAGGGAGCGCACGTCGCGGGGTTCGGCGTCCCCGAGAGGACGCTCCGTCAAAAGTTGGAGCGCAGGAGACGAGAGGTGCAGGGAGTGAGTGATACGTGCGGGTTTGAGGCATTATGATTCAGTGCCATATCTCACTATGCTGCTTTTCTGTGCGCTCTGCAGCAGTCGGGCGAGAGAGGCAGGGAGGGAGGGAGGGAGGGAGGGAGGGAGGGAGGGAGGCACACAGAGAGAAATATGTGGACAGAAGAAGATATAAAGACAAAGATAAAGAGAGAGTGATACGCAGAGAAAGCCAAGGATAAAAGGAGCGGATACTGGTCTGAATGGAGGTCGTTGAGATGGTTTTGCTGCAGGTATTCGGTCAGCGAGTGCATGCAGCGAAGAACGCGGCCCGCCGAGAGCCGGTCAGTTCCATACCGTCCATCAATCGCACGAGTCCTTCCCCCGCGGCGTTCCTCTCCGTTACTTCTGCACATTGCAGGTAAATCGACAGGATAACCATGAAGCGCTGCAGCCAACGGTCATCACAAGCATCCAAACTACAGCCACGGGGAAACAAACACGCAGGTGGAGCTGCGAGTGTTCGGGATGCGGCGTTACTCATTTTGACGTTCAGGCGTTTGCTGGAAATAAGAAACTAAATCTTCAAAAAAAAGGTCCATCTGGCTAACAAGACAGAATAAGAAAAACCCCAAAAGGTGTTTTATTGTTTTGGTTGGGTTTCCCCGGCAGCCTCTCAGGGTCCGTGTGCTTCTGCACGGCTCATCCAGAGGCGGACGACCCGAGGGAAATGTGACTCAAGGGCAGTGAGAAAGGTAGAACGTGGAAATGTCAGCAGGGACAGCCGACATTGTGCCGCTACCATTCTGATGTAAATGTGTTCACGCCGACTCGTCTCAGCCAGGGAGGGTGGACACGAATATAAAGACGTCCGACGATGCAGACGACACGCGACATCGGGATCACTATCACCCCCATCCTGCGTCGACCGCCTCCAGGAGAGTGCAGAGAGGAGGGAGAGAGGCGGGAGGACGAGGGGAGAACATTAATGCATGAATATAAATGCAAGGGGGCCGCCACGAAGGAACAAGGTTGGTAGTCGGCTACCGTGGCGTCGACGCACAATCCGTCTGCAGACTCGGCATCGGCGTGCCCAGAGTCCTCCGATCAGAGTGTGGGGAACCTTCCAGCAGCATTAAGTGGCGCTCAAAGTGGTTTGAATTCTCGCCGACCTTAATAATCACAAAGTCGTAGTGTTTGTGCCAAAGAGCCGTCGCCAAAAAAAAAAACGAAACTTGGATGCGACCTCAAGCTCCCACCGGGTAGAAGGACACTGATGCTCAGTGGTATGCAGGTACTTAGACATGTCACGGCAATCGAGTTCAGTGGCTAAAGGCGCTGACGGGGACACACAAACACACACACACACACACACGATAAAAGAGGCTGTAACTAGACGCGAGACGTGTGGGAAAAAGAGTAGCTGCGGCACAAGTGCGGTGTGTGTACACAGTGGATGGCTTCAATGAGGGCCACTTGAGGTCACGGCTGGAGCTGTTTCAATAACCGGAGAGGACGCCGCTCGGCTTTTGTGCGATTCAGCAGCCGGTGCTGGGAGCACGGAACGCCATTTTTATTTGCACCACGGAGGAGGGGGGGGAGGGGTGCACTTAGTATAATACAGCAGAGAGGAGGCCTGCGTGTGCTGCCTTCATGAGCGTTGATAGCCTTTAACACTGCTGGAGGGGGTGCTGTGCCCCCACACACACACACACACACACACACACACACACACACACACACACACACACAAGCGTGATGAATAACCCGAGACAGGAGGAGAGAGGACGCTACGCCAGCCAGTAACATTACCAAAATAATGAGTCGGTATCGTACGACTCCCCATTTTCCAATACGAGCTCCAAGTCCAGAGGAAAATGTCTCTCTCATCACTCCGTTGTATTTAAGTGAGCAGTAAAAATCCCGTAAAGGGCCCTCGGAGGAACCTCAATCATAACACCTTGCATAAAAACTACATTTGTAGTTCATTCATCAGCCTCTGATGAACACGAGCGTGGACGGGACGCGACGCGGCGAGCCGGAGAACGAAGGACTGGATATTCACGACTCCACGAATAGAGAAGCTGACATTCATTGGACTCCTTGGACTCATGAAAATGGATGAAGGCTTTGCCAAATGGAAATAAGGCCGACAGCATATTTATACCATGACTGATAAGTGCTTTAATTGCCTCCGAGCTCCAGCTGAGAGAGTGATTGGGCAGAAGAATACTCACGGCGTTGTGTTTCTAGATTACAGCACAGAGACACACGCGTACTAAAAACAGCAGAAGCCAAAGTCATACACGTGGATCGGCCCACAAACAACGGGCTGCAGAAAGATTCCAGAAGATCAAAGCCACTTTGAGATTGAGGTTGTGAGAGAGCATTGTGCCGAGCGAGGCTTTCCCTCTAATGATAGCTTTGGAATGGAATTGGAGTCTCAGCGGCCCCGTGGGAGCCGGGTGGGACACAGACGCCTCGGAATTGGACCTGCGCGCATGTGTGTGCACAAGTGTACATGTTTGTGTGTGTGTGTGTGTGTGTCTAATAACCACAGAGAGCGAGTGGTGGGAGCAAGAGCCTCAAATAAATCACACAGACTCACAATGTGAGGGGACTCGCGGCCCATGGAGATGACCGTCCTGTTGACCGTCCTCAGCAGCTTCTCCATGACGATCTGCACGTGCCACTGGGTGGGACCCTGCAACATGAAATACACTCGTTAGTTTCTTACATTTGCCACAAGGGCTATAAACACGTCTTCTAATTTCCAAATGTATGGCTCCATCTTTCTGTTTTTTTATTAGATGTTCAACTGAAAAGGTACGAGTCTTGAAAGAATCCCAGAAACTGCCTTTCAAACGCTTTAGAACTCTGAAGAGCTGACAGACACGGACAAGATGATTCATACGTTGTGAATTTGGGCCTTTGGAGCCGCCAACCATCACTTTCAATAATTTAGACGGCTTTCTGCCATTGAAAATACGCAGGTCTACACACAGACCACACACCACACACACAGTTTCATTTTGTTGCACTATAAACAAAAAAGTGTATATAATAACAGATTTACTTGCCTTAACTTAATTATATATGACAATATAAATTGCTTTCTGGTATCAACAAATAAGAAGTCTCCATGAAATAGCCACTTGGTAAAACCTACTCTGTTATACTAAAGTGTGAATGTAATATTTGACCAATAAGAAGTATTGAATCTGTTTTGATTGAATCAAGAATGCGAGTGCAAAATTAACTAAATTAACGATTTCAAGTGAAATTCTTGTTTGTAGGCAGGAGTTGAAAAATCAATAGTTGACTGAAGAAAATGTTGCATACTGCTTTTGGGAAGAAAAAAAGAAAGTAATGTACACTTGTATTGATCCCTGTGGGGAAAGTCTTCTCTTCTTTGACCCATCCTTAGTTATTAAGGAGCAGTGGGCTGCAGTGAAGCGCCCGGGGAGCCGACAGGGGTTCAGTGCCTTGCTCAAGGACACTCCGACGTGCAAATTATGGGGAGAGCAGGGATCGAATTGGCTGGCTTAATTATTAACAATGTTTGGGTTCTTTGTGGACCTTTTCTAGTTCTATAAAGCAGAGCGCAGCCCGTCCTGAGCTGGATGAACTCTCGTCTTCTGGGGTAATGGCGCTTTAAGGCCGGAGAGACTTGTGGCTGGAAGGTTGCCAGTTTGAGTCCAGTTCGCTAATCGCATTGAAGTATTTATTTATATATATAATTTTTTTCCATTGATAAATAATAGACTCAAAAGAACTCCTTCCCATCTTATTTATGTCCTTGTCGATGTGTACGTAGAGTGCAAGACAGGTAGAAAAGTATCTGGGCATGGGAGAGGAAACACTCGGGAAGCAGCTTCTAAATGCTTTGTTTGCCTCGGTTGTAATAACTAAGTAATTACACAAGTCATGTTCTGAGGGTTGGACTGCTGGTCGAGGCAAAACAAGTTGCTGAAGGTAAGTTATGTTATGCTAATAAACAATTAATTTATTATTTGGAAAAACAATTCATTGTATATTTGGAAGAGCAATTAATACAGTAATCCTAAATGCCTTAACAGTGGTACAATCCTCAAGAGGGGACAACATAAATGCACAACTAGCACATCGATATTCTCCAACGGCCACAGTCGGAATGTGCTTCTTCCGTATGGAGGAGCCGGGAACCCCTCGATAGCGCTACTATCCACCAGCGGGAGCTGGATGAAAGCTAGAAAGCGGTGTTCCTCACCACATCCCTCCTGTAGAGCACCTCCAGGATGTCGCTGAGCAGCTGGCAGCAAGCCTTGGGCTCCTCGCGCTTCTCCAGGTGGAACTTCAGCTGCTCCGTCATCAGCGGCAGGAGAATCTCTCGGCAATCTGCAGGGACGCCGGCAAACACACACATTTACAAACCCGCGGAGCAGCTGAGGGATCACACGGGGCCGCGCGGCATATGCCGCCGACACACTCTCCGCGAGGACGCACGCAGCTCGTTAATGGCTTCCTCGCAGCTCGGAGGCCTAAATTGGGCAGATTTCATTTATTAATTCAACCGAATGTGCAAAAATTGCCTAAATTCCTTTGGAATAGTTAGTGCAACAGCATGAAGGGCAGAATAAACGGCATCACAGCCAGAAATATGTTCAGAGCACAGCTAATGAGTCCCGCCACAATAATTACTTTATTGTCTTATCGTACGAATAACCACCTCGATATTTCACATTGTTCGTACACAATTTATGCCACAATTACAAGTTTTAGCCAACATGATTCCAGAAGAAACAGGGTTCCCCTTCCACATTTGATTATTGCAGAGACGTTGCACATTTTTCTTAGAGTATAATTTATTGTTTTGGGGTTTTAAATTATTCCAGTTTCATTTATCTTTTCATTCTAATTAGTGTGACTATTTGTGAAAACTAAAAGTACGTTGCTCTTTGGAAGGGTGTGCTTGCATCATTATGCAATTATATAATTAAATCAGTGAAATTAATAATTAAAGTAGTCTTTAATGATAATCATTTAGTTAGTCGCTATTATTTCTGAGGCAATTTATCGGTATGGCAAAATTGATTATTGTGACAGCAATCAGAAGCCTCAATTAAAAAACAAGCAAAGTAAAAAACATCTTATGAACCTAATTCATGTGAATAATCGGGCTATTTGGGCTTTGTTGATCCCTTTGAAATCTCTGCAGCACCAAACTACAAGAAAATAAAAAACATTTTCCAAGAAGAAAACAAGGTTTGGCTGACAGAATAATAAATGGTGTTCCCTTTGCAGCTAAAATAGTGTGTAGAAAACAGCAGAGAACAACACCTTTCATGTGGATTGTCAAAGTTTAAATTACAACTATTTCAACACGACATGAAACCCGATGAAAAGAATGCAACGTAAAAAAGTGAACTTCCAATTGCAGAGGGAAGAGCGTTTGATAGGCGGTTAAACACGGAGGACAACAGAGATGAGCCAGAGAGGCTCATGGGAGGCGAACCTACAGCAGTCAGCCACAACATTATCATGTGCGTTATTAATACTTCTGATTTCAATCTCAGTGGCATTTGTGTATGTGTGTGTGGGGTCATATTAAAAGCCTTGGCACAGACACTGGAGCGAGGTTGATTGAATGACAAGCGGCAGAGTATCAGGGGGTTAAGAGGATATTGGTTGATAACCCCTCTGCAAGAAAACAAACACAAGGGTAGAGTGTTGATATTAATGTCGATGTTTACAAATGAAACGCTGCGTATGGGAGGTAAGAACATCTAGGAACTAGAACGGGCACTCGGTAGAGCGCATACCTTTGCATATCACAATATTGGGCATTGAATTATGAACATGTTGGCATTAGTTGCATGCCAATTGGATACAAATTGACCGTGCTGTGGCAAAAAGAAGATTTTGACCTTTGCATGACCTTGACATTGACCTTGACCTTTGACCCGATAAATCCCAAAATCTAATCAAATAGTACCCGGATAATAACCAATCATCCCACCAAATTTCATGCGATTCAAGAAGATGTTGACCTTTTTCTTGACCTTGACCTTTGACCCGATCAATCCCAAAATCTAAATCAAATGGTCCCCGGATAATAACCAATCATCCCACCAAATTTCATGAAATTCGGTTTCATACTTTTTTACAAATAACACGCACACACGCAAACAAATACACGGCGATCAAAACATAACCTTCCGCATTTTCAATGCAAAGGTAATAAACCCAATAGAATACTTCCTTAAACTTAAACACTGTTCTTTAAAGCATCTCAGTGGTATGAGACATGTCCTCTAAAACCTGAGCCAGGGCCAAATGTGTTCAATAGCAACCCTTCACCCGGTCGGCCCGGTCAGCTGACGTTATGTTTCACTGGGGACAAAAGAAATGGAGCACGGCACTTTAATAAACTGTGCCCTCTACGAGGGGAAGAAGAGCCCAGAACTCCTACTCTGAAAATATGTCAAAAAAGGAGAATTGTTACATAAAAATAAAGAGATGAAACTGGAAGAATGATATAGTTAAAGAACAATGGGACTAATGTCAGGACATTATGTAACCATAACTACTTTTAGAACAATGCCCGTTTCCTGCCAGTTTTTAGCCGGGTTTTTTTAAGTTTATTTTTTGGGGTGTTGGCTATTACTTTCATACAATTCAAAACAACTTGAAATGATTGAAGGGGAAAGAGTTCTTCAGTAATGATCTTTATAACGATGCGGTTCTCAAGGGCTCGGCCTCAGATAATGTTGATTGAGCCACTCAACCGGGACAACATAGTACTTCTAACTTTATTACTCATGAACACACAAACGCACACAGACACACAGACACACACACAAACACACACACACACACACACACACACCTTTGCCAACAGTCAATACTGCTCAAGGCCGAATGATGGGCACCAAAATGTAACGCATAATAAACAGCATGAACGGATCAAACCTATGGGGACCTCTGTGTGCACAAGAGGTATTACACATGAATCCTTTGAGGTTTGTATTCTGTGACCCTTCTAAAGGAAATATAACGGTATGGATTTGACACAATAGGGATGGATGAAAAGAGGATGCCAATGTGTTTATCCCACGAGACACAAAACAAAGCAGAAGAGCGTCTTCCACTGAGGGGAAAGTCTTTCTGTCTTCATCGTCGTACCACAGGTGTAACCCAAACACAGGACTGCACAGAGAGACCTGCATCGCGTTGGCATTAGCACATTTAACAAATAAAGGATCCTGTAGTAGTTGAAATTGCACTTTAATGACTCAGGCATTGATTATCGCATCAATTACACAATTATTCGCTTGTGGCAGTCTCTGAAATCTCACATAGCTATCATATATATATATACATATATATCCTTTAAACTTGTGGGGAGAAACATGTCAAGGTTGAGCTGTAGGTGGCGCTAAGGAGAAGTTGTTTAAAATACCAACGTTTGCCTTTCTTTGTAATTTTTTAACCCAAGGCCGCTGCAATGATTAAGAAAACTGTGACCAAAATCCGTAAAGTATTCCCACTGAGGGCTCCGTCTTTGGGGAGCGAGATCTTGCTCCTTTGCATTGTGGGATGTCTGGTGCAAGACAACCTGGCTGGAGTGTGTTGCTCATCAAATATTAAGGATATGCAACCTAATGTCCTAATTATCGTAAGTATCCACTACTAAATACGTGGAATTCCACTTCTCACAGTGGAACTGTCCTGCTGTTTGGAGACACTAGATGAAAGCTCTCAGGATAATCAATTGATCAATAGGTCTTATCCCGATCTATAAAAGGATTATCAAGATATTTCCCTTTGGCCCAAAGCATTGGACCGGTCCACTCCGCCGCGTGCAATAGCGTTTTCTTTTTGTTCTCGTTGTATCCGTCCTTTCTGGATTACCTGTACCAGGTAGGTAGACAACAAACAATCTATAAATAGAATAAAAATAAATAAATTAAAAAAAAGTTATTATAATAGTTATTAAACATTTTTATAATAAATAACCACAAATAAATAATAACATTTAATATGGTTGTCTGATTTAAGTTTTCTGTTTGTTTTTTAGTTTAAAAAAAAATCTAAGAAACCACCTACTTTGAAACTCTAGACTACTGCCAAATAGTTTCATTATTGTCATTTTTATGACAATTGCTCATATACTGTAAGCCTAAATAAGTATATGTATTCTATATTTATTCATTTCTAACAAAGGGTTAAATGTTATTTCACAAGTTTAAAAAAGTTCCCTCAATTTCTTTTTTAACACCCCTGGATTTCAGTCAGTGGAGGAAAGAATTGCCCCCTAAAACAATATGTAAATGTCCAATCCGGTTCTGATGGCTGACGTTATGATGTTTAACTTTTCAAGCGCTCGCTATCCCCGAGACAAAGCGGCAGCCACGTCTGCACTGACGTATCGTCGGTGCTGTGGAACAGAGCTGCTCTCCTAGACACAGTTTCTCTGTATGAGTGCGTCCTGATATCCCAGAGTTTGACACAGAAGCACATCTCCAATCCCAGGACGTCTCGACAGTGTGTCGAGTTTAATACCGTGTTTGTTTCTTTACAGGAACCGTCTTTAAACTCGAAATACAAACAGACACACACACTCACTGACAGAGAAATGGACACACACACACACACACACGCGCCAGCGGGACAAGCAGAGTGGAACTATCACGCTCGGCCATGAGCGCCCCCCCGACCGGGGGAGCAGCTGACGTATTTGTTCTCTCCCAATGAGCCCATTTGCGAGTGATTTATGCGGCCGTCCCGCTCTCTCTCTCTTTTTACATCATAAACACTGAAGGTGACACAACGTTGTGCCTGCAAATTCATAAAAATAAAAAAAAGACACAAAAAAAAAGACAAAAAAAAAAAAAAAAAAATCCCTCTCTCCCCTCCAGTTCATTGAGTTTCCGTCTGCCGCAGAGCAATCACACTCGACGCCGAGCGTTTCAATTTCAAACGTGCACATGAAAGAAACCCTCGGAGTCTTATTGTGGAAGACCGAGAAATACTCATTTAGGGGGGTGCTTTTACCCAGAGACAGTTAATATGGTAATCACCGTGCAGCCAGGGGGGGGGGGGGAGAGAGAGAGAGAAAACAGCAACAGTGAACACATCCAATGCATATGGATGAGCGCGTGACGAGCTCAGGAAGTGGAGTCTCTTTCCCGGGGTTCGTTTGCTCCGAGCGTTCCCGTTCGTTGCACTTAGGGATCGGCCGGCGAGGGAAACCCCTCAGGGCCCTCCTGGGGGATCGGGACGCGGCCGACAACCACGGCTGATTAGATCACCGCTAAGAAGACGGTGTGGCTGACCCCCGTCTGCTCATCGCCCCGCTTTATCTGTAATAAAACATCTCCAAAGTGGAGCTCCGCTTGATCCCGATGTGGAAAGGACAATTTTACTTGGCAGTTAAGCCTTCTCAATCGGCGCTTTAAAAACATGCAGACGCTTAATAGACTAGTGCAGATGTTCCAGAGCGCCGGCGCGTGAAGCGGGAGTCTCCGCCTCGCCGTCCACAGGCCGTCGGCGAGCATCGGGGAGGCTCGCCTTCCCAGTTACACCAGCAGCAGATCGATAGTAACGACCGCAGCGTGACACTTTGTGCTCGCAGCTTTAAAAAGTGCTTTACAAATACAGATTATCATGATTTCCCTTCGATAGTTTCTCACTAAACTAAATCAGTTTTTAAAGGCGGATTTAAGCAGTTATATAGGGCCAGGGTTCTTACACATGTTGACCAATGGATTTCCATGACTTTTCCATGACTTTAAACCAAATTTCCATGACAAAACTGAAATCTCAGTATAAACGTGAACAATTTAGAAAATTTGGCGTATTGAGAGCGTACGCCGGCTTACATTTTGAGCGTCTTTCTTTAAAAAACATTAATTATTTCAAACTCGGTGTAAATGAACAAGTGATTATAACAAATTTCCATGACTTTTTCAAAACTTTTATGATTTAAGTTTATTCCATGACTTTTCCAGGCCTGGAAATTACCATTTTAAAATTCCATTACTTTTCCAGGTTTTCCATGACCGTACGAACCCTGAGGGTGACCAGACGTCCGGTTTTCCCCCGGACATGTCCTCTTTTTGAGACCAAAAAAAGAGCATCCGGCAGGGATTCATAAAACGTCCGGGATTTTAGTTATTACCCCTTACAAGTTCTGGAAATGAAGGAGTTATGCCGAAGTGTCCTCTTTTTCGAAAACTCAAATCTGGTCACCCTAAGTTATATTCAACATCAAACTAGATTATTCACGAGGGCGAATGTCCCATCGCACGCCGTCCAGATGCAGAGTCAGAATTTTTTGAATTTATGAACTGAACATGTGCCGATAACGGAGACGGAGAGCAGCCGATTGTTGCTTCTTTTACGTTAGCCGAGCACTCCGAGAGACGTGCGGTCCCCACCAGACACATTGAATCACTGTTGCTATTGCATCGGGTCGAAAATATTGCATTTCATTGTGTGTGTGTGTGTGTGTGTGTGTGTGTTTGTCTAAATCAGGAGCGCCGCCTGGAGCAAAATGATTGGCCTTCTACAGTCTCTGCAGCAGGACCCAGTCTGCTGGACGCCGCGGGCTAACGGAGACCGGCGAGACGCTCGTCAACCGTCTCTACCTCGCCGACCGTCTTACTTGCATCACTTCAACATGGCCGGCATGGCATGGTGCTCATGTCGGCTATAGGAGTGTGGATGTCAGGGTTCTTACACATTTCAACCGATGGATATCCATGACTTTTTCATAACTTTATAGACATTTTTTTAAAATGTTGCGTATCGAGAGCCTACGCCGGCTTATATTTTGAGCGTCTTTCTTTAAAACACATAAAATTATTTCAAACTCGGCGTAAATGAACACGTGATTATAACAAATTTCCATGACTTTTCCAAAACTTTTATGATTTAAGTTTTTTCCATGACTTTTCCAGGCCTGGAAATGACCATTGTAAGATTCCATGACTTTTCCAGGTTTTCCATGAACGTACGAACCCTGAATGTGTTTGATGTATGCGTTTGTTGGAGTGCATAATGACCTGATAAACACACTTAAAAGAAAAAGGATGAATTAGTGTGGTTGTTCTGATGCCAATATTAGTGAGAGAAACCTTCTGTAAAGCCTAAAAGTATCTATGCAATACAAGATTGGATCGGTTTTCCTTAAGTTCAGTTATCGGGGTTGATTTTGGGAAGGGAAAAATTATTCCGGGACATCTCTTTTTGAACGGTAAAACCGAGGAGAGGGGCGGAGACCTGAAGACCAGGTAGATGTAAATACGGACTTCACGAAACGGGCACATCTTGTTGAGTTTAGCAAAGATCACTTAAATCTCTTTGATAACAAGCCTCCCCAATGGTCTTTACTCAGGGCTCACACAGCTGGCAAGAGGAGGCAGGTGGTGTTTGTGATTGCCTATATTACTGCTCTGTGAGTGAAGGTGCATGCACTGAAGATCTGGTGTGACTGTGTGTGTGTGTGTGTGTGTGTGTGTGTGTGTGTGTGTGTGTTCTCACCGTGATGAGTAAAGAGATCGCTGTGGACGATGTCGATCAGACAGTCGAGCTTCTGCTTCACCAGGCGCCCGAGAGGAACCTTGAGGATGAATTCGGTGAACAGCTTGCTGCGGAGACAGAAGGAGGACGATGAAGACAAAAGGTCGGACCGATCCGGCATCGAGAGCCGGACGACTGCTTCCCATCGCGAGCAATCACCCAAAAACACAATTAAAAAAGGCCCTGCGCATCCACGCCGGTACTTTTCAGACATTCTGGCTTAGGTTGAAGGATAGGACAATACAGATGTGTCAACTGACCCAGAGGTCAGGGGGCTATTTTAATTTTTTTAAGTTGCTGTGCTGTATGATTTCTAGTTTGATACAGCCTTGGAAACAATATTTATTCAACTGAATGTGTCCCCCCCCCACAGCCTAGTTGACACACAATGGGCATTATTTAACTGTTCTGAGCTTGAGAGGTAAGTCACATAGAGCTGACACGCTCTCCTCGGTGAAGAGGCTCGGTGCTCGTTATGAGGCTGAAGGAGGAAAGGACCCCCCCCCCCCCCCCCCACGGCTTCTCCTTAGTGGCCTCAAAGCTACAGAAAGGATGGCAGCGCACGCAGCATTGCACTTGTTCAAACCCAGTAAGATGCACAATTGCTTTTGTTAATCAATACTGACATCCTGATTATTTTGCACATGTGAAAGTGCAATAGAAACATGTTCCCCCTGACATCAGATCAGAAACCGTTTATTGACAGGAATGTTGACACAAACGAGGAATTTCTTTTGGCGGAAGGTGCAACATTTGACATGACAAACAACAATCAACATCAACTCAAGTACAATACAGGATAAGATAAAGATAAAGTGCAACAGAGAACGTTTAAAGTGTCTAAGTGTATGTTCTAGTGTCATGTGTGTTTAAGTTAAAGTGCATGTTACATGTGACGTGTGTTTAAGTTAAAGTGCATGTTACATGTGACGTGTGTTTAAGTTAAAGTGTATGTTACATGTGACGTGTGTTTAAGTTAAAGTGCATGTTACATGTGACGTGTGTTTAAGTTAAAGTGCATGTTACATGTGACGTGTGTTTAAGTTAAAGTGTATGTTACATGAATGAATGATTCCAGGCCTGTTTCCACATGCCCGTTGTGCTACATCCCTGCTCTTGTACAGATCTCTCATATTTACAGCGCATCACAGAAGCAAAAGAAAAATCGCCCATGTGAACGCTCACCTCGAGTTATTCCTGCTAATTACCACGTCTGTGCATCAAAATGACATTTGGTTAATACGGTGCATCTTCATTCTGCCCATCTGCTCCGTCTTCATTGTATTTTTAAACGTCAATATCATAGTGGACCAACGAGAGAGTCGCAGGAGCAAAAATCTACATTTCCTGACGGCAGTACACATTTGTATGTGCCTCATTATGAAAGACATCATTACGAGTGAGAAGGACATAGGGACATAACTGGTGGGCAAAGCAGAGGGGCAAAAGCACATTTCAAGGTCTGGGAAAATATCTTCATGCAGAGGCACGACTTGAGAAACAGAGACGATGTCAGATGGTAAAAACTTTGTGCAGAAATCAGCATCTTGGTCTAAATTTAGGGACTAGATGACGGTATAAACAACCGAGGGATGGCCTTGGCTGAGCAGAATTGTACTTGGTTTCATTTCATAAAAGTAAATACAGTTCTCCTATTGTTCGCTACCTTTTAATTTTTTATTTAACAGATAAAGCTTTTGATGATATTTAAATGAGCAGATGGTGTGACAGGAAAAGACAAGCTTAGTTTCCAAAGACAGACTCAGCCTGGTGGAGAGCAATCTGCTGGTTTCCAAATATGTCCTTCCTCATGAGACAACCGGAACTAAATATGAACTAATTCGTCTCGACTAAATATTTACAATTACAGAATTGACCAAAACAAAATATGTGTTATTAAAGACTCATTAGCGGTTGAAGGTTTTCTGCAGAATACATTAGAAAAGCATTTCTCATGAATACGACGCTCCATCAACAAGGCTGTTTTATTTTAGTTTCTAGTTGTAGTCTGTGTGTCGTTATTGCGTAACGAATCAGGGGTGTCGTACGTTTACAGATCGTAAAGCCCTTTGAGGCAAATTTGTAATTTTTTATTCAATTCATTTTATTTTGTATATCTCATTATCACAAGTTACACATTTTCCTCAGAGGACTTCACAATCTGTACACATACGACGTCCCTGTCCCAGGACCTCACATCCGATCAGGAAAAACTCCCAAGAAATAGAAAAATAACTTTCACAGGGAAAAAAGGAAGAACCCTTCAGAAGAGCAACAGAGGAGGATCCCTCTCCAGGATGGACAGATTAAACTGAATTAAATCAAAGGCGTTCAAATGGGGGAGAAAATCAAGAGAAACCCCCATGGTCAACCCTCTAAAGAGCTGCTATCCATTTACTTCGAACTTAAGACGACATTGGCACGAAAGTCTTCACACTTTTTAATGAACTGGATTATGTATGTTGTATCTTCTTGTTTTCTCTCTCTTTTAGAGTTATATGTCTGTTATTCTTATATGGAACTTGGCGTCTGAAATAAAGAATAAATATAATGTCCTCTTTTGGAACACAAAAATGTATCAAACTTTAAGTTTGGTCATTTTGAATTTACATTCCATTAAATTAAATAATGTAAGAAAAGGGTCAGATGATGATGATGACAGATTATTGAGTTGTTTCTCCCAGTTTTCTTCCGTTACTTTGAATACCATAGTTGTGCTACTACAGAAGCCGTTTATTGCCAAGACCCGGAATAAGCTGCAGCAGGTGACGCTCACGGGAGATGGCGTCTGCTGAAACGGGCACACGTCTTGGAGCCGTGGGTGGGTTTCCAAGGCAACCTGAGCATTGTGATCGCTGCCCATGCGGTCCAGCTACAGGAGGCTGGCTTGTTAAATAAAAGAGAGAAAATAAACGGTGCTTCTAAGTCTTTGCAGCGGTATTCGGGATTCGGCACGAAATTACATTTTAATTCACGGGGCGGTTCAAGAAACACAATAAAAGATGTGTCCTTCTGTTCTCCAGGAAAACAACATTTTAGTAATTTATCGTTTCACGTGCAACATAAAGAAAGTCAGTTTGAGAAACGCACACAAAGATTTAAATTCACATAAATATACACCAATATACCAACGAATACGCTTCCCTTCAAAATGAGGGTTGTGTGCTGCAGCTGTCGTTAGAGAATGCGACGGATGAAATTACCTGAGTTCCTTTGGATCAAAGACCAGCTTCACGTCGTTGACGATGGTGGGGACGTACTTCAGGGCAGCACCCTGAGCCAGAGAAACATGAAGGAACATTTCAATACTTTAGATGAATTAGTTGACATTTTGTTCTACGTATTATCACCTACTCCACCCCTTATGATCGACAATATTGTATAATGTACTTTAGTGTGAATGTGTCTGATCCTTAGTGTGCCTCTCAGTAGCATGCATGCTGTCGTACGCATTCTGCCGGCAGACGCCATTAACTACAACAATTGATTCATTGATAAGCGTGAATAATATTTCTTATGATGAGCAATATACTGGAATATTTCCACCAAGCGTTTGTATAATACCGTGAGCGGCTATGAGTTTATCAGCTCAATCCTACTGCATCTTACTTAATTCAAAAAGGGCAGTGGATGGTGGACTCAAAACCACCCAGGGAAATGCATAAACGGGGATTCATAATCTAATATCTCTAATGATACCTTGATAGATACAGCCAGTTATGATCTACATCTGCCCATCAATACTTCAATAATAACGTCAAGTGTGTGACAACAGACGCGTCGGCTAATGATAGGAACGATAAAACTTCTCGACCGGCCAGCTGTCGAGGGTTGCAGGGTTTCGTACGACATCTGTGCTCCGCAGACGGAGCGCGCCACAATCCCGTTTGTTATCGAACGCCGTTTATTCTGAACGCTTGTGAAAGGCAATTAGCGAGGTTCAGAGGAAGTTGGGGGCGAGAGAGAATACTTTGTTGCCGGCGGTGGGCGGGACTCCTGAGGGAGGTGTCGCTGAAACGGTGACATCGACCGGAGAACATACACTACCGCTCAAAAGTTTGGGGTCACCGAGAACATGTTGTGTTTTCCATGAAAACTCACACTTTTATTTATTAAATGAATACAAGATTAATACAACATATAGTTAAGACATTGACAAGGTTAGAAATAATGATTTTCATTGTAAATATTAATGTTGTTCTTCAAATTTGTGGCTCAAAGGAAGGCCAGTTTTAGAGCTTCTCTCAGCAGCATAACTGTTTTCAGCTGCGCTCACATAAAAAGGGTTTCAATGTCAAGAAATAATCTGTTTGTGGGAAATGCTAAATAAAAAGTTATAAAAAACTTTCAAGGGGGTTCTAACCCTCTGCTCGTCTTCTAAGGCAATACCACAATGTACCACTAGAACACTGGAGATGGGCCTCTATACACCTCTGTAGAGATTTCATTAAAAAACAGAGAATAGTCATTTACCACGTTAACTATATAGAGAGAGTATTTCTGATTAATTTAATGTCATTTTCATTAGAAAAAGTGCTTTTTTTTCTTTTTTCTAAGTGACCCCAAACTTGTGTACGGTAGTGTATCTGATCACGTCTGCATGTCGGGGCTGAGGAGCACGCTGCCGTATCTACAGGTACGTTTGTCAAACATGGATACCTTCAAGACCCCCCCCCCCCCCCGAAAGAAAAATAAATAAGATAATAGCACTCTCATCTGAAGAGATATTTTTAGTGCATATCAGCACCTCCCCCCCCCCCCCTCCCCCTCGCCGCAGACAGAAAGAGTTTGGGATTTCAAACGGTGCTCAACGTTGATTCCGTGAACGGTCCCGACTCTGCTCACCGTCATCTGTTTACGCCTTGAAGACGCCACTTCAACAGATTAGACTTTACGCTTAACTTTATTCTTTGTTCTCAGCCTCAACTCAACGCCCACCTGTTGTGCAGCGATGTGTCGCGTGGAGTTTCACAGCAATTCTCAGAGGAGCCGTCTGCTGTGAGCACCTCACACCCACCGGGAGCAGGCATTAGTCTGTCTGTGTGTGTGTGTGTGTGTGTGTGTGTCCAGATGTTCATCAGGATTCAGACTGGAGGTATGAGGGCACTGCTCATTAGCTTCCACCTGTCACGGTGCTCCCACAAGGACGGACTTGGGTAGAAACCAGCATTCCTCGCCTTCGCGCCCGTTCCTCAAGATCAGTTTTTAATTTGCCGACAGTAAAGCTAATATCTCACCCAATTACACAGCAACTGACTCCTAATTGACTCCTGAGCTTCTCCCATGGTTGACAGTGCACATGGATCTACTGTAGGTGTGCCAATAGGAATGTACACTGTGATTCTGTTATCTCTAAACGCATAGCGGGGTGTGTGTGTGTGTGTGTGTGTGTGAGAGAGGTTTTGAGTGCACCTGCAAAAACACTTTTTGTTTCAAATCTGGAGTCACTGACTTTGCGGTCAAGGAGAATGAAACAAGCTGAAGGGCTCAAGGAGGAAGGAAGCGAGGTAAATACCTTAAGGAGCAGCTAAAGAGCAGAAGGCCAGAGGAGCCCCCGGCCACAGGACAGTCAAGGTCAGAGTGAGACGGAGAGAGAGGACAAACACACACACAGAAAGAGAAGAGAGGGGAAAAACACACAGAACAAACATGTATAATGTGTGGATGCGGGAAACGTGAGAAAGATCATCGGATTTATCAGCTTTTCATTTTTGTTCAGGCAGATGCATTAAAAACCTGCCGAGGCTGCAGACCGAGCCCTGATCTGTTAGGTGTGGCTGAATATTTTGGGGAAATAGACAAGATGAGAAGATGGATAGCGTTCTCACGTCTTCTGACAGGTAAATGCTGTACGAATCCACATAAAGTAGACGTTCGCTTAGCTTAGCATAAAGCCTGGCAACAGGACGTAATCGGCGTTTCTCAATTCAAAGAACACGACTGCAGACTGGTGTTCTTTGGGAGTCTGGCCTTGGGAGTCCAGACTCCGGAGGACGGGACAACGGGAGGACGGTCTTTGATGACTTGATGACGTCACCACATCAGCTGTTCTTGCTCCTGAGTTTACTCTAATTATTCACTGTCAATTATTTTTTACAGTCAAATAAACAAAACATCCTAAAATGACATTCCGTGACTCAACAACAGTAGTATTTATAAAAAGTCACCCGTCAGTAGTTTATATTTTCCTCCGCTACCGTTTACGGTTGCTGGTGAAATGCATTCTGGGATATATGCTGGTCAGAGTACGCACAAGTCTCCTTTGATGCATCCTCTGGAAAGTGGGAGGATCAAGTCACATCAGGGCATTTTGACCGTGAAGAGAGAGAAGCGAACTTTGAATGTGAACATGTACCGGTACATGTACTGATGAGGAGACACGAGTCCACGAGTAGAGGAAAGGACGCACAAGTACGCTGATTGAGAAACCCCGACAATAATTAGTTCCAGAGGAGGCTGGGGACAGATTTCCCAAAATAGTGAACGATTCCTATAAGCACCTACTTAAGATGCTCTTTAACATACTTAGTTTAACATCATGTGCAGGCCTAACATTGTCACAGAGAGCAAAAAGAGAGTAAAGATTAGGAAAACTGCACAAAGAGACGTGACAAAAGGTGAAGAAAACAGAAAATACAGAATCATCAAGGAGCAGAAGCCTCGCGTTAGTTTACATCTAACGAGACAGATGCATCGCCAATTGCAGAGCGTGCCATCCGAGGCAAATCACAGCAGATTTATGATCATTATTATTATTCACCGCGCAGCAGCAGCAGCAGCAGCAGCAGCAGCTGCTTCTTGGCAAAGACTCGTGACGTAAAAGCGGGCCTACCTTCACCATGCCCGTGTTCTCCGAGTTACTGTTCATCATGTCGTTGAAGGACGTGAACAGGCTCCTCAAGGACTCCATGAAGTCGGCCTCCCCTTTGTTCTCGTAGAGCCTGGGAGGAGGAGGAGATGACGTAGAGCGTTACGCTGGCAGACCATCACAAGGCCGCCGCTCCGTTTCATCCCGGTGTAAACAGCCCTCCCCTCCGCCGCGGAGACGGGAAGTTTCACGCGCCGCCGTTAAATCATTAAAAGCAGCCGGCAGAATGGCCCGCGCGTTATCAATGCTAATGTTATTGGATCAGAGCCACAGACGTCACTCTTTCTTCTGGCCGGATTAGCATTGAAAACATGACAAGACCCTGGAGCACCTGCCTGCTGTCATGTGGGGGGAGACATTTGGAAAAGTTAATGACCTCCTCTGCTAATGACTCTCCTTGAATACTAATCCAGGAACAGGAAAATGAGCTTTTCTTTAACGTTCCCGACATGTGGAGCAGAACGTTTGGTTGTGTGGAGCCAATGCCAACGGAACAACAACAACAACAACAACAACAACAACAGTGCATGTGCACACAGAGCGGGGCCTCCTGCATAATCCCCACCAAATGCACTTTATCTGCAGGTTTTTTGTGTGTATATATACATATTTGCATATATGTTGTGTATATATATACATATATATTTTATTTTGTATTTAATATCTCACTTGTATAGTTTATGCACACATGTTCTTCTTTCTTATATGTATGTTTTATTATTGTGTGTTCAGTTTAATGTTTATTGGTGCTACTGTGTCCGCAAATTTCCCCTTGGGGATTAATAAAGTATAATTCTATTCTATTCTATTCTTTATCGGCAGAGCCCATAAATCTCCCCAAACCGTGTAGTAACTGTAGATGAGCCACGTGGCGCTCATTGCGAGAGTAATTTACTGCATCAACCACTCAAATTGAATACATTAAAAACTTTGAGGGGAGAAATTGAAATGGTTTTCAACACACACACACACACACACACGCTGAAGAAGAGGGCGCCAGGTCAAAGAGGTGTGAAGTGTTTGGCTTGCTCCACCGCGCCACATTTCCCTGGCTTGCTCCCAGAGAGGAGGGTTTTGTGTGGCCACAGGCCCCCGTGGGGCTGCAGGTATTACACGGCCCCCCCGATAGTCACTGTTGAGGGCTTACAGGAATCACAGGATTAGAGGCGTCCGTCTTGGGCTCCCACAACAACAATTACTTAAAGCTGCCTCTCACCTGCTGCACCGAGGAGCACAGTTGAGCTCCTGACAGCCACACCGCTCACGAGCAGCGGTGGTGTGAGTGTGCGATTAGGAGCATCTCCTCTGGCATTTCATAGAAATGCTCAACGGGGCCAGCGATGAAAAGCCAAACGCGTGGCGGCGGCGGCGTCTCGTCAGAGTTGCTCGACAGGCCTCAACGGGCACAGCTCTGGGCTGAGGAAGAGCGTCTAACTCGATGACCCGACACAGACGATACGCGGACAGGAGGGTCCTGGCCGTCGGTTGCCGTCGGTTACCACGAGTCTTATGAGGCAAAGGACGAGGCGTCCTCCAGACATCAGAGAGAAGGCCAATCAAACGCTGCACACTCAATTAGAGCAGATCATGCGTCGGCCCCTCAGCCTCATCCCGTGGATCCACAGCGTTATCATCCACTTAACATCTCCATCCAAGATCATGAACGCATCCAGTAGGAATGGCTGCCTCGGCCTGACGACCGTCCACTTGTACCTGTTGCATCATCATCACCGTGGAGAGCACAATAAATGCTGCACACAATACAGATGTTGTGTTATGAAATGACACTGAAATAACTCCAGTGTTATAAACTTTAAAACTATTAGCAATAAGACAAAAGTGATATGTGTAATTATTCATTTAGAGACCCCAACCAAAACATCTGGAAATTATCGACATCTTCATCACTTGGCAATAACATTAATGCATTTGTGCTTTCTGGCAAAAAGAGAAAACTCTCTAGACTCTTCTTTCAATTCACAGTTTCTTATTCTTTTGTTTTTTATAATTGCTTTTCTGCATTTTTATTTTGGACTTTTAGTTAATTTGATTCCATTTGTGTTTTAAAAGTGTTTTGTCTTTATCGAAAAGCAATTTTGCATAAATAAAGTTGATAATTATATAGACAAACAAAACAGAAGTTGTCTGAATACATGTTTACACACAGACACAGAGATACAGAGAGAGAGACAGAGACAGAGAGAGAGAGACAGAGAGAGAGAGAGAAAGAGAAAGACAGAGAGAGAGAGACAGAGACAGAGAGAGAGAGAAAGACAGAGAGAGAGAGAAAGAGAAAGACAGAGAGAGAGAGACAGAGACAGAGAGAGAGAGAAAGACAGAGAGAGAGAGACAGAGACAGACAGAGAACGAGAGAGAGAGAGACAGAACGAGAGAGAGAGAACGAGACAGAGAGAGAACGAGACAGAGAGAAAAACGAGACAGAGAGAGAACGAGAGAGAACGAGAGAGAGAGAGAGCATGGGGACGTACTGGTTGAAGAGGACTCTGGAGCGGACGATGAACTTGAAGATGTACTCCAGCGCCTTCATGGCCTTCAGCAGCTGCTCCGTCAGCTTCTCAGCACTCTCCACGTAGTTCTTCAGGACTTTGGTCAACTTCCTTCAAAGGGCAGAACACAGAGCGTTAAACCTGACGCTCCCAGCGCGGGACGGAGCGTACGACCGTAACCGTCTGGGCGTTAGCCGGAGGGTGAGCCGCTCACGTGTACGCCAGCGTGGCACTGAAGTGCTTCCGGATGTACGTCTCCAGGACCGGGTTGAAGTGTTGGAACTTCCTGTCGGCTATGAGCCCAATTATGAACACCTGTCGGGGAACAGAGACGAAGCCGTTAGAACGTCAACGGAGAGCGGAGGAACCGCCCGCTTCACTCGAGAGGCAGCGACGGGGAAATCAAACATTTTATTGGAGCAGAAATACATGTTCTCCCTTTCCGTGAGCCTGCAGGTACAGACTCTCTACCTCTCAGACAAAGCTGTTCTTCTGAGATGTAGCGCACAATATTGTGGCGACAGCATTGCAGACAGAGACTGTCGACTCTTTGGTCACAAACACTTGATTTCATAGACGGCAACGACAAAATGAGACTTTTAATGTTTGACTAACAGGAACTAAATGTCACCCTGGCCCGACACACTCATGCAGATCAATGGAGCAGTGTGCCTGTAACCAATAAGCTCATTTATTTACAATTTGTCAGCTACAATATAGCCATGTGTCTATTGTTTCAGCTCTGTAATCTCACACAAGGGATGTAAATCAAGACAATGGCTGAGGTTAAAGTACTGACTTCTGTGTTTGAGAGAAGTTAGCGTAAAACTGTAGGAACTGCAACTATAATATACCTTACTACTTAATTTAACAATCAAATCCACGATTCCTTGTTTAATTCCAAATCTAGTGAACTGAAGTAAAACGCCAGAACAAACAGCATGTGAACGTATGGATGTGAGCACGGCGCTGCCATGTTGTGTCAACTGAGATGCAGGGAGCACTTTTTTCGCACAACCCATCCCTTTTTTTGCTCATCTTGTGTCATCTCCTCTTCTCAGCTATTTTTATTTTATTTTTATTTTTCCATCCCACTGTCCATCTTTTTTTTACTGTTTTTTACTGTTTTTACTGTCTGTACTAACCCATTGCACAGACTGGTTTATTTATATCATTTTTATTCATATCATTTTGCACTATCCTCGAGGATATCAACATCAACCCTGACTCAATCAATGCACACTAATATCTGTAAAAACCTGTATACACCCTACTCCCTGTGTACATGTTCCCCCTATGTGTATTGTTGTTTACTGTGATTCTACTATAAGTTGTGTATGTATGTTTGTGAGTTAAGTTAAGTGTATAAGCTACTGGTTGACCTAAATTTCCCTTGGGATTAATAAAGTATCCATCTATCTATCTATCTATCTATCTATCTATCTATCTATCTGAAAAATAACTTCTAGTGGAACAGGTAAATCATGCTCAAGACTATCTCATATTTCGGATCATACTTCCCGTTCTCTCCCGAAACAAAAACGAAAGGATTTGGATTCCTGGTGGTTTAGAGCTACAGCTGAACACGGGAAGCAGACAGTTGCATACAAACAAGGTTGCTGGTGAGTCAGAAGGAGCCGACAGACAGAGCGACGGTGCCAGTCAAGAGAGGCGTTTAGCATACCAACGTTTTGACAACATATCATATCTGCATCCGAGCTGCCGGCGTCAGGGTTTATTCCCACTGTCACCAACCTCTCCGGCTCTGAGTTCTGTCAGCCGCTTCGCTTACCAAGGCATCGAACACCAGAGTATCAAACGTGTCACTGTCAGAGTTCTCCATCATGATGTTGAAGAGGGCATCCAGAGTGTCTTGCAGGAACTGGAACGACACAGGAACAACGCATGTTACGGCAGGCGCCGCAAAAAGACACGGAAGTCAAAGATCAAAGAGACGAGGTGACAATGTCCTGATGAAGGACCCGAGGTCCACGAAGGACCTGAACATAGGAACCCTAATAACAGAGTTAGAGACACGGAAATACATGAGAACACTCAAACCACCATTCAGTTCAAATGCTGAGGAGCAAGAAATGTGCTAAATCCCATAGGTGTAGTAAAACAGATGTTCAGTGCAATAAATGGTTTTGTTAAACAAAATCTTAACAAATTAGAGCTATTTTTTAAATTACTCAGACGGTACAAAAGAAATCCACGAAGGCCATCAGGGTGATAAAAAATAAATATATATATATATATATATATATATATATATATATATATATACACACACACATATATATATATATATATATATATATATATATATATATACACACACACACATATATATATATATATATATATACACACACACACACACATATATATATATATATATTATGATAAAAACACAACTTGTCATCCTCTTCATCTGTGATCTAATCTTATCTTTATGTATCTAATAAACAGTATATGCTCATTGCAATGTGGATGTGATGATGAATCGTCTCTTAATTGTCATGTCGAAAGTGTTACATAATTGCAGCTACGGAGAACTTGGGAGAGGGCTAGTGCTGATGTGCCGGTATTAATAGCCACATCATAGTGGTTTCATGAACTGGTCCGGCTGCGGTTGACGCCTCTATCTGGTCTGGGTGGAGGACTTCCTCAGATACACCGCAGTCCGCCAAACTTTATCTAGGGCCGGCGTATACTTCTGACAGCAGGTCATCTCCTGCCCTTCACTACACGGCGTGCGGTTCCTTCCCTAGCAACCCGCCCCCTCCGTGAAACTGCTGCCAAGAAGCTGCGACCTTCAGGAGCCCCGAGGATGGGGACCGCCTTGTTTACGTGGCCAGCTGCTGAGGCACACATGTTGTATTTGATTTGTCAATCTGGATAGCGGAGGTACACTTTCAAGGATACGACAGTTTTGACATAAAGACGGCGAGTTAAGACTTCGGGGGAAGTTTCGCGACTCGTCGTTAAAACAAAAAAGACGTCGGGAGCGCCGTCCGCCCTCTGACCTTGACGACCTCGCCGCCTTCCACCTTCATCAGCTGACGGAGGTTCTGCTGCAGCAGGCTGGTGTTGGAGCGCCACTTCAGCAGGCCCAGCAGGTCCACTGGAACAAACACAAACAGAGGAACGCCGTTAGCACAAAGCGTAGCGCCATGTCGTCGCGGCGACGATAACGCGGCGTGAAGAGGGACCGAGAGGCGGCGAGAAATGACAATTAAGGTTGAACCGTCGGATTTAATGAGGGGCCATTTGTTTCAAGTCAGTTAGTGCATTTCCTAAACGTGGCGCAAGTCATTCTATTAGATCTCTTACTTTAATCATGGAAAATGAATTTAGTCACGAGGGGAAGAGTCATGATGCGATTAATCAGTCGGGGGAGCGCTCCTTCAGGCGCCCTTTGGCAGTTCATCACATCGGGAGCCTCAAAACGTCCATTTGTTCAGTAAGCTCTGCCCCGTGAAACCCAGTCACATCTTTTCTAAAGTTAAAAGAAACTGGATTCATAATTGATTATGACCACATGTGGGAGGAGAAGACAAACGCCATGGAGCAGATTCATAATGATTGATTATGAATGACTCCGCCCACTCCTCCACTCGGGAGGTCTCCAAACTCTCCATCGTGGAATATGCCTAAATATGAACTATTGATAAACTCTGTCAGATTCCTTGAATGTATTTTAACTCTAAATCTGTCCTTCTGTACACATGACATCTATTGTTCTGTCCATCCTGGAGAGGGATCCTCCTCTGTTCTCTCCTGAAGGTTTCTTCCCTTTTTTCCCCCTGAAGGGTTATTTGGGAGTTTTTCCTGGTCCGATGAGAGGTTTTGGGACAGGGATGTCTATGTGTACAGATTGTAAAGCACTCTGAGACACATTTGTAATTTGTGAAACTGGGCTACACAAATAAACTGAATTGAATTGAATTAGCCGGCGTAGGACAGCAGCGTCTCCCTCTGTCGGCTCGCCATGCCCGATCGGCTCCAGGAGAGCTGTAGAGGCGGTCGTGAATTAACGCGCAGTTTTCGTAATGTCACTTTAAACCATTTTGTTGTACAACAGAAAATAAATGAAAACTCTTTAACAGAAAATAAACCGTCTTATCTCTAAATGCCTTTCCGAGGGCGATCTCTTAATACGGTTCTAATGAGGTTCTTAGTAGGTTCTGTCTGAGGTTAAAAATGATTTCCCTTCCGCTCTCTTAAACAAAAACACACCTGCCGGCACTCAGGTGCCGTCTATTTGTAAAGTTACGCCCACTGACATTGCGTCATCAGAACGCGACCAAACAAACAGACAGGTAAACACAAATCATATTATGGCTTCTACAATAGCCAATCAAACGTGGCGAGAAGGTGATGTACGCCCGTCAAGTGCAAACCTGACAACCTATCAGTGTTCAGTCCCGAGACCCCATCTCAAATAACCGGGGAATGCAAACGGCTTCCCATTCCACTGTTTGTTTGCGATACAACTTCCCTGACAAGAGTATTTACGCTCATTTTTAAAACACACAAACAGAACCACTACATCTTAATAGCTTTTACATTAATAGTTCTAGCCTTGTATTTGGTTACAGGCTTGTGTTTGAGTTTACAGGGTTGTTTAAACACTGATGCAAGAGCAGCTTGAGGCAGTATAAATAGTACGACTCTCACTTAAATCTTTTAATTCAACATTTTTCTCCCTCTGGCTAAGGTAGGGACGGGATGCTAATTTGCCTTTTCAGCAGGCTCCGCCCCCTCCCATCTCTGCTTCCCATTAGAGCCCCGACTCTCCTCCAGCATCCGTTTAGTGGAGCGCGCAATGGGCATTCAAAGTGACCCCCCCCCCCGCCTCAGGGGGCTGTCAGACTAACTGTGTGCTTTGGGCACTGCAATAGACAAGCCTCTACAGCGTCAGTCCGTTTGTTATTGTCCGGTCAACATCCCGACATTTAATTAGGATTTGGGATTTGTTGGTTTAGAAGCGTCTATAAACTACTAGATCCAGACTTCAAGCTCGTTGCAAGCAATACAGTCAAAGTTACGTAAACAAACATTTATTCCAAATATCCAAATATAAAATAAGAATAAATAGCAAAGTCTCCTCTATTCGATTCTGTGCGTTTTGTGTGACATCGTTATCACAGATCAAAGCCACGGTAACGTCAGCTACCTTCGCCAGAGCAAAGAGTTGGTCGCCCGGCGGATGAAGAGCAGAGAGCAACCTGAAGGCGGGAGCTCTGGAAGAACCTCTGCATTGATGACACCCCGTGGGAGACATGTGTGTCTCGCACACACACACACACACACACCTCTGTTTAATCAAAGGCGGTGTGCAGTGCCGACGAGGCGTCTTGATCCCCGAGCACCTACGGGTGCCGAGCAAATCGTCAGCAGAGGCTCTGCAGGACGGACCCTTCTCACCAGTCTCCATTTCTTTCCCACCGGGAAGATGGAATGTTAAGTGGCCAATAGGGAGAGGAAAGGGTGATGAATGTCTTCTCCTTTATGTTACACACTCTACGTCTGCAGGTGAGACAAGGGTCACACACACACACACACACACACACACACACACACACACACACACACACACACACACACACACACACACACACACACACACACACACACACACACACACACACACACACACACACACACACACACACACACACACACACACACACACACACAAATAAGAAGTCTCCATGAAATAGCCACATGCTAAAACCTACTCTGTTATACTAAAGTGTGAATGTAATACTTGACCGATAAGAAGTATTGAATATGTTTTGAAACTGTATTTAAATGACGACGTATACCGCAAACCAAACTTAATAGCCCTCAGGGAGCTGTAGCTACACCAGGGTTCTTACACATGTTGACTGATGGATTTCCAGGACTTTTCCATGACTTTAAACCAAATTTCCACGACCAAACTGAAATCTCGGTATAAACAATAAAAATTTAGAAAATGTTGCGTATTGAGAGCGTATGCCGACTTATATTTTGAGCGTCTTTCTTTAAAAAACATATTAATTATGTTAAATGAACATGTGATTATAACACATTTTCATGACTTTTCCCAAACTTTTATGATTTAAGTTTTTTCCATGACTTTTCCAGGCCTGGAAATGACCATTTTTAAATTCCATGACTTTTCCAGGTTTTCCAGCCCGCTCTGGCTTCTGTGGCTTCAGAAGCTTTTGTTGTGCATGTTATCTGGGCCACATCTAGGAATGCAACAATGTAAACAACCTCTCTCTCCCATTCAGGTCTCTATTGGACAGCAACACATGTTGCACCCACCCGGTCACACGAGGACTCGGCATTAGTCTGTGGCGTTGTGTAGTAACACAATCTTTTAATTCAGGAGATGAATACGCAGACAGCTGTTCCTCTGGTTCAGAGCGAGCCGGGTGAAAAGCCAGAATATCCGCGCAGGTATCTCAATATCACAAGCGGATGCGTCACAGTTAATTACTGCGATCTATGGGAAAGCAGCTCACGCACTGCTACAAGTCGACGGGAGCAAGAAACACAAGCTGACACACACACACACACACACACACTCACAAAGCTCCTAGGTAAACCTCCAGGTGGGCCCAACGTCTCTAGAACACGGTTGTAAGATTAAACTACTGGATTAACTTCCACCCTTTGTTTCTGCCGTAGTGTGCATGCATAGTTTTCCGTGCAGTGAGGGATTATCAGCAGAATGGGGGGGGGGGGGGGGGGGGAAGTGGGTTGGACAATGTGGCTGAACATCAAAGCGATGTTTCCATGTGCCTCGCTCACTATGGTAAAGTCGAGTTGTAAAGAGCCGCAGTTATCCTTTATTAAAGCTACACGCTTTAAGAGAGGACTTTAGTGGATTCAACTCCCCACAAGTTGTTGATATTCTCCGGCCTACTTTGCAATAACACCTCAGGATTATATCATATTTCAGGTTTGTAGTGCTTCTTTTCTGCAGGGATACATAAGACTCCATAAAACGAGCGCAAAGAACTCAGCCACACAAAACATCAGGTCAACAGTTCATCCTTCACGTTGCCCTTGTCCGACTATTTAAAATGATCTTTGTGTTAGCATGAATAAAAACATATGGGCACAAAAAACTCCATATTTAAACAGGTTGTTGCTTTTGGGCGAGCAAAACAATTAATTTATATTTAAGTCAAAGCTAGCCTGCGGTGTTGATCTGTGTGTGTGTGTGTGTGTGTGTGTGTGTGTGTGTATGTGTGTGTGTGTGTGTGTGTGTGTGTGTGTGAGTTTGGCCAAACAACACATAGAGGCGTGAGGAAGCTTTCGTTTGGGCTCCAATTAAAATGGTGACTAAGTCCTACAAATACGAGAAAAAAAAAGAACAAAGAAAAAGCCACGCAGACATGTAGGGCGGCGTGACTGAAATCAGAGCGAGGAGCGTTTGACCGCTCACACACAGCGGAGCAGCTCTTCCCACAAAGCACACAGAGACGACCGCAATGTTAGCACAGCCTGAAAACACCAACATGTCCAAGAGTACCGTCTGCTGGGATGTATGAACACATGTAAAGGCGTGAGGCGGGGGGGGGGGACAAAGAAGCCAAACCCCTAATCCATTAGCCACAGAGCAGAGATGGGGATTTCTTTAGCTTATTAAATGTAGATCTTCGCAAGCACCCTGGGAAATTACTCTGCAAGACTTACTCTGGAAGCAGAGCATCGGTGGACTGACTGACACGGGCTGCTAGAAGAGAGTCGAGGAGGAGGAGGAGGAGGAGGAGGAGGAGGAGGAAGTAGGTCAGGAGGAGAAAAAGATGAACCATCAAAAGAGGAAAATGATAACATCCGGAAGACCAATTTCCCCCGGGCTGCAAACAAGCAAACGTTTACCAGTGATGTTCGGACAAGTACTTCTACCCCTGTACAGATGAGTGTCTGCAGGAAACACTTTGTAGAGAGAGGAATGAAGGGCGATCGAGAGAGAGCGGAGAGGAGAGTCGTTACCGTTCTGCGTGAGCTTGGTGGAGCAGACCAGGGTGGAGATCTGGAAGGAGTCCTTGCTGATGGAGCAGTTGCCCAGGTTCTGGGAGTTCTTCCCCGTGGTGGAGTAGCCCTTCTCCTCCAGCTCCAGCTTGGTGGCGGGGAGGCACAGGTACAGGGACGAGTCCTCCAACTTCTTTGCCTCCGCCTGGATTCACAGGAGAAGACGAGTGAAATCGGCTCTTTGAGTCGTGATAAAGTCTTTTGTTCGAGGACCGTGAGAATTTTCTTTCTTATATTTATATTTTTACCTTCGCATTGAAAATGCAGAAGGTAATGTTTTGGCCGGCGTTTTATTTATTTGTGAATATGTTTGTCCGTCCGTCTGTTATTCGTCTAAATCAGACAAAACTGAGCCGATTCTTATGAAACTTGGTGGCATGATTGGTCATGACCCAAGGAACAATCGATTAGTTTTTGGGAGTGATTGGGTCAAAGGTCAAGGTCACGAAAAGGTGAAAAACGTAAATTTGCGATATCTCGGTTAATTGGCATCCGATTTGCGTGAAACTAGTGCCAAATTGTTCATAATTCAATCTTGTGATATGCGAAGGTATGCGCTCTACCGAGTTCCCATTCTAGTTATATTTTATTCTTGTGTGTTTAGTTTATTGCTGCTACTGTGTCGACAAATTTCCCCTTGTGGATTAATAAAGTATCTATCTATCTATCTATCTATTTATCTTACCTTCGCATCGAAAATGTGGAAGGTTATGTTTTGATCGCCGTGTATTTATTTATTTGTATGCGTATTATTCGCATAACTCAAAATGTATTAAACCGAATCGCATGACATTTGGTGGGATGTTTGGTTATTATCCGGAGACCATTTGATTCGATTTGGGGATCAATCGGCCAAAGGTCAAGGTCATGGAAAGGTCAACATTTTCTTTTTACCATAGCACTAAATTTTTATCCAACTGGCATGCAACTAATGCCAAAATGTTCATAATATAATGCCGTATCTTGTGATATATGAAGGTATGCGCTCTACCGAGTGCCCGTTCTAGTTTTTAATGATTTTTTTTTAATGCTTTAAATTGTGTTTTACTGTGAGTTATTTTCCAAACAGTAACTTTGACTGACAATGCAATAATTAAAAAAAACATGCTGAAAAATATAATTGAGAGAATTCTTTCCTACATTACCTTTTCAATTAAGATAAATATGCACAGTAAAGGTATCATTATACAAGGGATTTTAATTGGAAACTAATATAATTTCATTGCCGGGGTAGAAGGCAGAGAAGCGATAACTACTAATGAGACGGGGACAATTCTTCGACTTGGACCGTGGTCACGAGGGCCGGCCCGTCGCCACGGGGCGGGCCGCTTCTCGTTTACCTTGTACACGATGAGATCGTGCTCGCCGTCCCTCAGGGTCGTCCCGTCGTACCTCATCAACTTCACGAAAGACAGAGCGAATATCTTCTCCGACTTGTCTTTGGCTGCAGGGAAGAAAAACAAATGTTCCTCTGTCATGAACAAGCCAGCAGACAAACACAAACTGATAATCCCAAATGTAAATCTAACAGGTTCTGAGTCAGCTCAACATCCTCCTCCTCCTCCTCCTCCTCCTCCTCCTGATGTCTTACAACACTGTGCCCGTATCCGTTCAGAGCTTATCTATTATTACTACATGAAGAGCAAATAAAAACAGGTGTGATTGAGTTGTGGGAAAAGTGGGAGGTGCAACGACAGAAATTATTCAATTACACGCCGATAAATGCAGCGTCTGAGCTATCGTAATAGCTTATTAATAATATTAAAGCCACGCGATTTGGATTAAGACCTCCCGCGAGTCCACTTCCTGTTAGCGTATGAGTAAACACTTGCGCTTGATGCAGCGGTGAACAGTTTGTGCAGCGGTGAACAGTTTGTGTAATCCCTCCAGGGTGAAGGATGCTCATTGTGCACACACACACACACACACACACACACAGGGGGAAGCGCTGCATAAACAAGACATGAGAGTTATGACTTTGTCCTGTAACCAAGCGTCTGGAGAGGCCGACATATATCATCACGGATCAACAAGCTCAAATGTACATGCGGGGAGACGTGATTCATCGGAGTATCTCACGCATCGGATCTGCATAAATCACCTCATTGGTTTGCTGCCTGCAGCCTCGCCGGTGAATAATTGCTGGGCCGGCTTGCGGGGAACCAGTGGAGGGAAAACACTGTATGCATGCCACCCAGTCGAGGACAATTTATTAGAGACTTCCTACAGAGAGAAAGAGACTCTGCCTTGTTTGTGGGGGAAGAGAGGCCTTTTCTTCATCCGATCAGATTTAAGTTGGTCATCAGATCTCGCTATGAAAGTCCGACACATGGTTATGGAGAGGGTACGTCAAGATTCAAGGTTCAAGGTTTTTTATTTGCCATCTGTGCCTAAACCAGCAGTCCAGACACATCGGAATTATTTTTGCAGGGCTCTCCGAGTCAGCAGAGATACAAAAAAAAAAACACTATAATAATAATTATTATTATTATTATTATTATTATTATTATTAACAGTAATAGAAATGTAATAGAAATGTGAAAAATATATTTTAAAAAGCACTGTGTGGTAAAGTGTATGCATTTACAGTATTAACAGTATTAAGTACAGATTATAACAGGATAACAAAAATAAACAAACATAAGAAAGAGTGCAGAGATAATAAATAGCTAAGAAGGCTAGTGCTGTGCCTAGCTTGTAAACGAAGGAAACGAGTGGAAGGGGACAGTTGTATGGGGTCGCATCAGTTGACTGACATTATCTATGATCCAAATGAAGAAGCTAAAATCCAGCAGTACATGCTGTATATCCTGTATATGGCGTGGAATATGCAACAGATTCACAGGGAACCAGAAATCCAAAAGGCAACTCTGTGGAGGAAACAGCGAGCGGCTTGACGCCATCACAGATGCAGCCAATCAGAAAGTTGGACGTTAGATTCATGTGTACAGGGATATGAATGACCAGGTGTCTCAGTGATGGGATGCAATGTTAACACTCACTGACAGGGAAACAAAAAGGCCTTCGCCAACTTATATAAGTCAGCCAACATGCGTTTCCAGCGCATCCCTCTATTGTCAATCGTCAGTGACGAGTTCAAGTCGGGCAGCATCAGCGTGCCCCCCCCCGGTCCCGGAGTCACTTGAGGTGAGCCAAGTTTCTAAATCAACCGTTACAGCGAGATAAGTCACAGAGTTTCAAAGGCGCGCCTCGTAACAGCATTAGTCCCCGCAGAAGGAAGGGGCCAAGCATGACAAGAAGGCTCTCCGGGTGGATTAACAGCCAGCGCCGAGCTCGGAGCCCTGGCCCTCTCCTCAGGACCACCTGCGAGGCCAACGGGGCTGAAGGGTTTTGGACCTGGAGGATGACAGCAGCTGCAGATCGCTTCACAAAAGGAAAGCTATCCCCCCCCCCCCCCCGCTGACGTCCTCCCTATGACCTGGCTGTGTCGTGGTATACACCTGACGTGGCTCCCAGCACCCCACCATCATTGTTTTAGCCTGCACCGCTTCCCCGCTGGAGGGACGGCCTCGCCACGTGGCCGGCAGATGGGAACGCGGGGCTGCCGTATAGCAGGCTCCCGGGCTCTCTACGCCACCGGAATTAGAAAGGCACCCGGTGCATTAAAAACAGAAGGCGAAGCGACACCGGCTGCATTCGGCCCGACGCCGGTCCCAACAAACAACCGGGTCTCCTCGGGCATTTTCACATCCCAGCTGTAGCATCTGACGAGCCATTTCACGATGCTCTGATATACCTCTGATGAATGGGACAAAGGGTGAGCTTCAAAGTATTTATCACGGTGCAGCACATCTGCTCCGATTGGACATCCTCCATTTGTTTTTGCTGCGGATAGATTAGCAGCCAATTGTTACAGCTGTTCATAATTTATTAGTTTTTTTATGTATTTATTTTGTATTTTCCATTTTATTTTTTATTTTAATATATAAATATATATCAGGGTTCTTGCACATTTTGACCGATGGATTATATTTTGAGTGTTTTTCTATAAAAAACATATTCATTATTTCAAAATCGGCGTGAATGAACATGATATTATAACAAATTTCCATGACTTTTCCAAAACTTTTAGGATTTAAGTTTTTACCATTTTAAGATTCCATGACTTTTCCAGGTTTTCCATGACCGTAAGAACCCTGATATATAATATATACTTTTAAATGTAATATTGGTTTCTTGCTATTCCACTTGTTTTGCTTTGACTCTCTGTGGAGCACTTTGTAAACATTGTTTTTAAAGATGCTATATAAATAAAGTTATTATTATTATTATCGTGATCTGGTATTTGTACTCACAGTCTTGCGATGAGCGGTGGCGAAAGGTAAACCGCAAGTGGCTCCGGTTCACGTCCTCGATCGGGATAGCAACCTGAGAGAGAGAGAGAGAGAGAGAGAGAGAGAGAGAGAGAGAGAGAGAGAGAGAGAGAGAGAGAGAGAGAGAGAGAGAGAGAGAGAGAGAGAGAGAGAGAGAGAGAGAGAGAGAGAGAGAGAGAGAGAGAGAGAGAGAGAGAGAGAGAGAGAGAGAGAGAGAGAGAGAGAGAGAGAGAGAGAGAGAGAGAGAGAGAGAGAGAGAGACCCTGTGAGGCTTCGGCAGCCATGAACTCCTAAAGCACTTCTTTTTTTGGTGGCAAAAAAAAGGCCCACAATTCTAGATCGTCATTCTCTCTAAAATAATTTGAAACCAATGAAGCATAGAATAGTTTGCCACAGAGTGTGACTAACATTTCTCGTTGTCGACATAAAACATAGACAAGGACAAACGGAGACCTTCCCCGTGGCGAGCTAACGGCGCTAAACTCACAGCAGGGCCGAGTGTCTGTGAAATGCACTGCTGAGGCCTTTGTAATTTGTTTTTTAAGTCCTCTTTATTGATTACAAAGTGCTTTACATTAACTAAATCTACAATAAATCACAGCATTTCCCTGCCAATATAATTTGGATTCTTTTTAAACCCATCCTGTCAATCCTGCATCTTCCAGCGAGCAAATATAATTATTTATTTCATCATTTTAATGTTGCTTTTATTACGCCACTAACAACTGCAGTATGTGTAATTTAAAGTCAATGAGTTTTATTGTCTAGATGAATATCCACCTTTATGGTTTCAAACCAGCGGGACTGCTTCACTTGGTAGTAGATGACCGTCTTGTACTCGTTGATGCCCTCATCTCCAGCTCCGGGGAAGATCACATTCTAGATCGCCAGAAAGAAAAGACACAAATCAAGTTAACAAACAATGCGACTGTATATATGGTCGTACCGGCATCGCAGCGAGTGTGTTCTAAGTGGCAAGATGATGATGGTTGAGTTATTAGAGCTGTCAAACCATCAGCACACCTCCTGCAGCATCTGGAAATTTGACTCGCACATATTTCATCAAATGTAGTCCCCGGGGCACAAAGCTTATCTAGTAGTGGCCTTTAAAGGTCTGGATACAGTTAATGCATGCACACCTGCCGGTCGGCTGCCAATTTTATGACAGCATTGTGAAAATAGGAAATAAATTAGAAATGCATTATTTAAGCAGGAGCTGTAGCTCCGGTGCGGTGAGAAGTGAAAGGAAGCGAGGCAGCAGGGAAGCACACCAGCCGATGCTGAGGGAACCAGCCATGTAGATGGGTGGTCCTAGTGGGTCCCCCGGGTTCTACAGCGGGTCAGGGCGTGCAAGTAAAACACTACGCACCCTCCTGGGGGATCTGGCACGGGGGCTGCAGCCAGCCGACCTCTCTCCTCCCACTACTCCAGCTGACTCCCAACACTAACGACTTCTGACAACCAGCAATTTTGAGGAATAACAGCCCCCCCACACACACACACACACACATGTCTTCCTCAGCCCCGCCGAGCAGATCTGGGGGAGCAGGTGCCATCTTCAGCAACTCTTTCCCCTTCTCTAAAAGGCCAGGATTCGTGACCGCTTCAGATTTTGGAGAGACAAAGAGGCGAAAGTGGTCGAGGTCTAGCCGCAGGTTGTGTGTGTGTGTGTGTGTGTGTGTGTGTGTGTGTGTGTGTGTGTGTGTGTGTGTGTGTGTGTGTGTGTGTGTGTGTGTGTGGTGTGGGAGAGATAAGCTCAGCATCAGACATCCTTTTTGAGACGGAGGAAGGACGACTAAACTCAAAGGAGAGACCAGAGAAGAATGGATGATGAAGAGGCTGAGACCCAGACGGAAAGATCTAGAGAAAAAGACTCAGAAGGTTTAAACTCAAATTTAAAAAAAATTGCATCAATGTGGGAAACTTCAAGACTCCAAGTGCCTCATGCACGCAGGCGTCTTTTTAACATTACACAAACAGCTTGATGAAAACCAAACCGACCGAAGGTTAAAGAGAAAATGTATGTTAGCGAAGATCAGACGGAAACGGGTTCAGACATTTAAATATGAGAGTTGTCTCTCATCTCAGAATCGCCTGCATGCCGATAGAAATCCAGGTAAGAGAGGAAGACTTGGACCAACTCGCCTTCATCCCTGGAGAACAAAGCGGATGGGGCCGAGCTCCTCGTGGGAAGCTGCTGAAGGGAGCTGCAGGGCCACGTACCAGTGGATGGGATCAATATCCCTTGATCACTGTTGATGGATGTCACCAACTCAAAGCGTTACATCTCCAAGGCTCCGACGGTCTTTAAAGACGCAGTTTAATGTTCCACCGAGGGAAGAGAACTGGGCAGTGGATCCGAAGCGTGTTCAACCCCCAAGTATCGGGGCCATCGTAGCTCCTGCCGTACGCTTAGCTGGTCCTCTTTACAAATGTTGTTATTTTGAGGATTTATGGCGTTTATGTGGCTCATCATTTTGATATCAGCACTAAATCTTGGATATAATCCCATCCACTGTCAACATGTCTACTGTAATGAACACAGCACAGCTTATTGTAGACGACTGGTAGACTTTTTACTATAACATGCGAATAAAAGCGTATCTAACGACATACACTACCGTTCAAAAGTTTCGGGTCACCGAGAAAATTCCATGAAAACTCACACTTTTATTTATTAAATGAATAAAAGGTTAATACAAAATATAGTCAAGACATTGACAAGGTTAGAAATAATGATTTTCATTGTAAATATTAATGTTGCTCTTCAAACTTGTCACTCAAAGGAAGGCCAGTTTTAGAGCTTCTCTCACCAGCATAACTGTTTTCAGCTGCGCTCACATAAAAAGGGTTTCAATATCAAGGAATAATCTGTTTGAGAAAAATGCAAAATAAAAAGTTATACTTTTCCTTTCTTTTTTAAAGGGTTTCAAGGGGGTTCTACCCCTCTGCTCGTCTTCTAAGGCAATACCACAATATACCACTAGAACACTGGAGATGGGCCTCTACACACCTCTGTAGAGACTTCATTAAAAAACAGAGAATAGTCATTTACCACATTAACTATGTATAGAGTGTATTTCTGATTAATTTAAAGTCATTTTCATTGAAAAAAAGTGTTTTTCTTTTTTTTTTTCAAGTGACCCCAAACTTTTGAACGGTAGTGTATATACATGTAACAAAACCAAAGAGAACTGCACTTGAATATTAAAAAAACACATTTTTGTATCTGTGCTTGTAAGATGTCAAAGAAGATTCCAAAATGCTTTTTCCGTGCCTTACAAATTATACCACAAACGTAACAAAAATAATCTGTGTATATAAAGTCTGTGTTGTCATCTAATTCCTGTGCCGTCTCCCAGAAGCCAGGCTCATCACTGCCATGTGAACTATATTTACAGTATAATCACCACTCTTCCTTACACTTCCCATGCCCGCTGAGCCAAATCACTGACGCAGACTCTCAATTTAAGACGGATGTGTATAATTGAGGCAGATAACGGTAATACCCCGCTACTCTGATTGGCTGTTTACGGGAAGCCTCCCCGGGACCACCAAGGTCTCATCTCCATTCGCTTCTCCATCATCAGTCCCTGTAACTTGCACTCTCGCTCCACGAACACAGGCGTACGCAGTGCCAGAAGAGCAATAACACCCGTGGACTTTAAAGAAAATATACCACAAAACTATGATGAGGAACTTTCTGTGACGACAGGTCTGGAGGCAGCAAAGTCGGATGCGTGTACGCCCGTGAGGGGAATCTGAGCTGACGGAGTTGTGTCTGATTGAGCCGTGAAGCAGAGCCGATGAACGGCCTTCAGAACAACGATATAGAACTAGCCAACCATCCCCCTGGTGGTCCCGTTTGCTTATTTTGGTCATATAGACGCATCAGTTGGAAATTGAGACTAGAAAAAGTTCCTCAATGCAAACTATTACAAGAACTGTGGCCCCAAAAACAACACAGTTGATTCAAAAGTCTCTAAATCATAAACACTACATTCAAAGACACGTGCAACACCTGCAAATTGAAGGTATGACTGACATTTTCATAATTAATTGTAGACTTTCTTCCACATAAATATGCGACAAACAACTAGACGTGGGGAGGAAGGGAGTTTTCCAACTTCATTAGCATAGACAGGGTTCTTACACATGTTGACCGATGGATTTCCATGATTTTTCCATGACTTTAAAACAAATTTCCATGACCAAACTAAAATCTCAGTTTATACATGAAAAAGTGAGAACATTTAGTATTTAAACAATGTGAATTCCAAAGCATACAGTATACATTTAATGAAACAAATGAATAAGAGACAGTATTTTATTTAAAGAATAAACATTTGCTTCCCGAGTTATGGCCATCGAACTTTCCAGTTAAGGTGCGTTCACTTGCAACGTGGAAAAAAAAGAAAATTACGCCGCCAGTATGCCGACTTATATTTTGAGTCTTTCTTTCTAAAAAATTATAATTTCCATGACTGTTTCAAAACTTTTGTGATTTAAGTTTTTTCCATGACTTTTCCAGGCCTGGAAATGACCATTTTAAAATTCCAGGACTTTTCCAGGTTTTCCATGACTGTAAGAACCCTGTATAGATCATTATTTTACTGGACGTATTTTTCTCACCAGCGTTAACTTTAAAACCACGCTGCCTGTATCGGCGGTCCACATGGGTCTGTAACCGACTCCGACAGTGAAAGAAGTTGATTCCTGCAGCGGTGAGCGAAACTCGATGCCAGTCGATCAACGACGAGGAACCGATATCGCATTCTGTCATTTCTGCCGGCTGGCAAAGGTGTCGCGCCGCGCCCGTGTATCACGCTGCTTTATGGGCGCGCTGGTCAGTTACGCAACGTGCCGAGCTGTGTGAGATCAAAGGAAGGCCGCTATAAAGAAAGACCGCTATCTATATATACATCACAGGCTCTGAGAGAGCGATCAGCTCCAGCGCTTGTGCCCTGAATGCTGAGACAGCGCTGAACCCGTGCGAAATACAAAATGAGGAGGTTAACATTCCTCGGCCGTACCTCCAGTTTCTTGCCGTCCTCGTCGTAAACAGACATGATCACCTCAACGTTTTTGGGCTTGGTCTTGCTGCCCTTGTCGAAATCCCCGAGCGCCAGAGTCACGTAGATGTCGTTTCGCACGTCGCCTTCGGGAAACAGAAACACGGCGGTCAGATGGGAGGACAGCGCCACTTTAAAAAGGTTTTCCAGGGCTCGTGGATCACCCTTCAGATTATATAATAATAATAATAATAAATACAAAATTAATAAATAAAAATAATGATGATGATAATAATAATAACAATAATAAAAATGCAGAATTCATAACATCTTAGGTGGCATAAGAACATATCTGGCACCATATAATTATTGGGTGACTTCAGTCGATTAAGTAACTGATGTCTCCATAAAACCTTGATGAAGTATGATATGTCCTGTTCTCCCCAGCTCACATGCCGTAAAATAGTAGCTCTTGATTCTAATTCACTTTCTGAATGAATGATTCAAATCCAATAAGTAATACAAAAACGTTCAGAGACATGCAGCAATGGTAAAGCTTTTTTTTTTTTTAAAACACCTGGCATGATGATCTCAGGAAAGCCCATCTTGCGAGCCACAGCTGTGGATCGGTCCACCAGGTGAGGGAAGTCCTTCCGGATCTGGTGGATGTCTCCGGGAAGCAGCTTCAGAGTCACCCACAGGCCTGGAGATGAATCCAAGGGAACGAGGTGAGGGGTCGAGATAACGTCGGGAGAGGAAACTGCCCCCGGGGAGAGATTTATTCTTGTGCTTCGGACCGCTCCAGGGCAAAAATATAAGAGCTACCCTCAGGGATGTGCTAAGGAAAGCACGACCACAACCACAGAGCCTGTATCTGGTGACATGGAGGGGTTATGTTAATGTGGTAAACAACGACATGTCTAATTCATGTTATTTCTTGATGGTTGATGCCGGTTTGACATCTGCAATACCACCTGTACACGAGCACCTCTGACCTCCTTTGTGGAAGCTCTCTACTTTAGGATCAGACTCGACTTAACTCTTTATGGTTACACTAATTGCAGAAATAGTCACACAATAAAAATGTTTTCCAAAAACTAACTGAAACATTGTGCACTAATTAGAAGAAAAATAAAAAATAATTGTAATTATTTATTTATTTATTTGTATGTATATATATATATATATATATATATATATATATATATATATATATATATAATTACAAGTATTATTTATTTATTTTTCTTTTATATATAAATAATAATTATATATATAAATAATTATATATATATATATATATATATATATATATATATATATATATATAACGTGTGTATTTATTTCTGTTCTACTGCCAAATTCCTAATAACATCCGCAATGCCTTCAGAGTTCAATTCTAAGCACTTTATATTTAAATATAAGAATAAACTACATGTATTGAAGAATATTTAGCTTGTGCAGTCATTCCCAGACTAATATAATTGGTCTTGGAAAGACCTGAGAGTGCAAAGCTTCAGAGGGAACCTCTGTGGCTGTGAATAATTCTGAAACAAAAGGGCCTTCAGGGGGCTTTCGGGGGTCACATTTCCTAACAATTTAACACCAGCGACAGCCCCCGCTTTCTCCCGGCTGGGAGGAAAGCTCCTTTTCTGCAGACACTGCACGGCGTGCCGGCTTCAGCTCTGTAACCACACTCTATATACTCTAAATACTCTCTCAGGATCACAGAGCAGCGTCGGCACATACCTCTTAACAAGACTGAAAATGACCACAAAAAGGGGTCCCAATTAAGTAAGTTGTCTTGGAGTGTGCCCTTTCACAGGCCACTAAAGTGAGTGGTGCCCGTGAACCCTGAGGCTGTATTCACTTTCGCTTTGCAGGACCCGTATTGTTATGACAGGGTTCTTACACATGTTGACCAATGGATTTCCAGGACTTTTCCAGGACTTTAAACCAAATTTCCATGACCAAACTAAAATCTCGGTTTATCCATGAAAAGTGAGAATATTTAGTATTCAAACAATGTGAATTCCAAAGCATACAGTATACATTTAATGAAACAAATGTATTAGAGACAATATTTTATTTAAAGAATAAACATGTGCTTCCCTATGGCCATCAAACTTTCCAGTTAAGGTGCGTTCACTTGCAACGCGGAGAAAAAAGAAACTTGCGCCGCCAGTATGAGAGCGTACGCCGGCTTATATTGTGAGTCTTTCTTTCTCAAAAATATTAATTATTTCAAACTCAGCGAAAATGAACAAGTGAATATAACACATTTCCATGACTTTTCCAAAACTTTTGTGATTTTCCATGACTTTTCCAGGCCTGGAAATGACCATCTTAAAATTCCATGACTTTTCCAGGTTTTCCATGAGCGTACGAACCCTGTTATGAGTGACACATCCCTCGCGAGCCGAAAGCCTTTTGATATGCAAGCGTGACTGAAACAGCTGCTCCTCTCAGTCTGGGTCGGAGCAGATCTGACATTTATCCGAGTACATCTTCATAGGGCATGACAATACCACGGAGGCTGTCATGTTGTCCCCACCCTCGCAGCACAAATCCCTTAGAAGGCTCATGTTGTTCTTCTCACCACAGATGTCAACTCTCTGATAAGACCCAGTCTCTGCAGAAGACTCACCAGCTTAATTAACAGCTGGATTACATACATCCTGTAGTCATGGTGATGGGGGCAACTATTTATAGGCGGAGCAGTGATTTATAGTGTGAGCTCTCAACAAAGCATTCTGTTCTTATTAACAAGATGAACAGTTTCAACTCCCATCCAGTAAATTGGGGTTACTGGTACTTTGTACAAAGACATCTCAAAGTGAAGTATAAAAGAGGATGAAAGCAGGAGAGTAAGTAGAGTAAGCTGTTGTTAAGATTAAATATCATATTAACTTCTCACCATAATTAGAATCCCTCCTTGTAAGGATTTATTTATATATTTAGTAGAGATGAAAGGTGAATAAAGAACTTTTTTTTTCATGGATAATAGCGCGTCACAAAGCTGGAGGGAAGAGCGCACTCTACAACCAGAAAAGAGTTCCCTAATAATAAAATAAAAATGGCTGATGTTACACTCCTCAGATTCCTGTAGAGGGAAAAGTATAACAAAACACAGATTTATAGAATTAAAAACCAGGCGATTGCATCAGAGTTATGAGTTTAGCATCCCCGTTCTTAAAGGGGATCTTCGCTATTTTTCAACCTGGACCCTAAGTCACTAATGGGGACAACAATTATTGAAAGTGGTCCAGGACTCACCATCAATTTACATCCACTGAAAGCATATTTTGGCCTCTGACAAACTCAGATTGTTATTACAAGTGTCTAACAGTGACTTAAAGGACCCTGAAGAGAAATACAGCTTTGTTCTTTGCCTCTGGTTTGACCCGGTCTGTTGGTTATTGGGTCGTGTGACTTATTGCCAGAAGACCAAGATCTCATTTCTCTCGGGTTCTTCCCATAATGTTGTCAGACACTCATAATAACAATCTAAGCCGGTCAGTTGCAGAAATAAGCACTTTGGTGAACATGGAGTGACGGTGAGAAGTTGCTCCCAGCGATTGCATTGCACCCCATTGCGGCCTTTTCCCTCAATATTGAACCCTTAAAATGTGTTGTGGCGTGAGTAAGTCACACATTGTGATAGTGGGAGCAGTCGCCTCCCCGGCTCGTGTCTGAACCGTGCACGGTACCTTGGCCCTTGTGGTTGACTTCCTTGGCGGTGATAACTTTGTTGATGACGGTCTGGAGGAAGTCGTTCTCCCCCGCCACCCTGGGGGAAAAAACAGGAGATGTTCAGCTGCTTGTGGGAAGAAGATGAAGAAGAACAAGAAGAACAAGAACAAGAACAGGAAGAACAAGAACAAGGACAAGAAGAACAAGAAGAACAAGAACAAGGACAAGAACAGGAAGAACAAGAAGAACAAGAACAAGAAGAACAAGAACAAGAAGAAAAACAAGAACAGGAAGAACAAGAAGAACAAGAACAAGAACAAGAAGAAAAACAAGAATAGGAAGAACAAGAAGAACAAGAACAGGAAGAACAAGAACAAGAAGAACAAGAAGAAAAACAAGAATAGGAAGAACAAGAAGAACAAGAAGAAGAACAGGAAGAACAAGAAGAAGAACAAGAAGAACAAGAAGAACAAGAACAGGACGAACAAGAACAAGAAGAACAACAACAAGAACAAGGACAAGAACTGGAAGAACAAGAAGAACAGGAAGAAGAAAAAAGAACAAGAAGAACAAGAACAAGAAGAAAAACAAGAACAGGAAGAACAAGAATAACAAGAACAAGAAGAACAGGAAGAACAAGAAGAACAAGAAGAAGAACAAGAAGAACAAGAAGAAAAACAAGAATAGGAAGAACAAGAAGAACAAGAACAGGAAGAACAAGAAGAAGAACAGGAAGAAGAACAAGAAGAACAAGAACAGGACGAACAAGAACAAGAAGAACAACAAGAACAAGGACAAGAACTGGAAGAACAAGAAGAACAGGAAGAAGAAAAAAGAACAAGAAGAACAAGAAGAAAAACAAGAACAAGAAGAACAAGAATAACAAGAACAAGAAGAACAGGAAGAACAAGAAGAAGAACCATAGAGTGCTGCTTGTGAGGAGCGGGAGTGGGATGAAAGAGAGACGGGGGAGACGGAGAGACGCAGAGAGACGCGAATGCCATGACAGACACAAAGCTGCTTGTTAGCCGTACGCAGGGAGGCAGAATGGGGAAGAAACACTCAGAGAAATCATCGTTTGGGAAGAGATGCCCCGTCAGCATTTCCAGTGCCACTGGAGCAGTGGGAAGGTGGCCTTTAAATGTCTTCACACTCCAGACTTAACGCGATCCGGGAGAGCAAACGTGAAATATAAGGTTGTGTTTTGTTCCCCGCGGGGCTTCAGGAGTAGACGACGCCAAAATGATCGAGCGGGGTGACGTACAGAGAGAAAGAAAGTCTGGGGCGTGATCTGGGGACACATGTGTGGCAGCTGTGGGAGGACTGGGTGCAGTGGGGGGGGGGATGCCCTCTGCAGTCCAGAGGACTCTAAACAAGCAGAAGAAGTAGAGCGCGGGGGAGCAGGAACATTGCAGGTTCTTCCTCAAATTTGGATCCGTCGTTTGAATGCATTTGGATCTGAAGAGTTGGACCCGGTGGGACGTTGTATTTAGGGCATGGGGGACAGAGGGATCGGGTTGTGTGATTCTTATCAACTAGTCGTCTGGAGTCTTTTTACTTTAGATGAATGGATTCAAAAAATTCTGAAAATAGGGAAACATGAGCCTTCGATTTTCCCGGAGCTTAAGATGAAGGCTTCAGATTGCTGGTTTTATCTAATTAACACAAACCATTTATAAAGCAAGGTGACGGAGAAAATCCTCACATTTAAGAAGCTTCCATCTGAGAACGATTGCATCAAAAGGCTGAAAGGATTAGCCGATTGTTCGCCGATTGATTTCTGTCAATCAACTCATTGATCATGTCAGCACAAGCAGAACCTTTGCTCCAGATACATTTGCTAAACCCAAGTTGGTTTGATTCCAGACCAACATGCCAGAGAATAGCTCGACCCGGTCTCCGACTCAAAATGAAGCGGCAAACTATCCCGGCGCGATTTTGATCTAATCCCGAAAGCCATCGCCATTTCTGTTTGGATGCCAGGAGTCCGTCCAAATGACCGTCCTACCACCCGGAGACGGCTCCAACCGCTCCTGCCTCTGCTGGCCGGTGGACCCAAGTCGAGATTTAGTGGCGTGTATTCACAGTTGGACGTGGCCCTGTACGACCTGTTCCTTCTCACGCTAGAAGGCTCTAATTTCCATGATTTATGCGCGGCGATAAAACTGTTAAGTGAGGTGATCTGCCAGCTAAACTGCCTGAATCTGAAGCCTTTCCAATTATGCAGGAAATTGCGTTAAGGAAAAGGTTACTCCGGCTCCGTACGCAGTCCCTACAAGAATGGCAGCAGTTAATGAGATTGTCTTAATTGAGTCGGCGGGGAATAGGGGGAGCGTGCACCGTCTTATAACCTTTGCTAATCAGGTGTCGATAATTAAGGTCTGAAAAAATGTAATGAACTACAACTTGCCGCGCTTCTCGACACACTGCACACTCAAAACAATGTAAATACAGGGTTCTTACACATGTTGACCGATGGATCTCCATGACTTTTCCATTGCTTTTCCATGACTTTAAACCAAATTTCCATAACAAACTGAAATCTCGGTTTATACATGAAAAAGTAAGAACATTTAGTATTTAAAAAATGTGAATTCCAAAGCATACAGTATACATTTAATGAAACAAATGTTAAAGAATAAACATGTGCTTCCTGAGCTATGGCCATCAAACTTTCCAGTTACGGTGCGTTCACTTGCAACGCGAAAAAAAAGAAAATTGCGCCGCCAGTATGAGATCGTAGCCGGCTTATATTTTGAGTCTTTCTTTCTAAAACATATTCGTTATTTCAGACTCGGCGTGAATGAACAAGTGAATATAACACATTTCCATGACTTTTCCAAAACTTTTATGATTTAAGTTTTTTCCATGACTTTTCCAGGCCTGGAAATGACCATTTTAAAATTCCATGACTTTTCCAGGTTTTCCATGACCGTACGAACCCTGTAAATAAGTGTAAGCCCAGAACTGTATCCACTTTGCTATTTTAGGCCACATTTCCCCAAGCTTAAAGGGAACTCCGTGCTCCCTGAAGGGCGACGGTGATTTATGCTTCGCCGCTGAACGATCCACTTACGGCTGAAACGGGATAAAGTGCTGCTTGTCTTCGTCGTCCGTTTTGCCCATTATGATGTCGGTGACATCCATTACTGTGGGAAGACAAGGAGAGAGGGTTAAAACATTCTTCAGAGCTGCAGAGTGTAGCGTTGGCCGTGGAAGCGCTGCAGTAACTGCATGGCGAAGACCCATCGGGGGGGTGAGGGCAGCCAGCGTTGGCTCTTCTTCATGAGCGCTAATTAAGGCCGATGCACGGGGCTACGAGACACACTTAATGGGCAAAACCAGTTAAAAGCGGAACTCAACATGCCCATTACACCTTGTTTTGTTGACCTCCGGTGTTTTAACTTCTCACCTCGCTGCGGTACGCGTGTCTTCCAGGACCCCGTGATACACTTCGGAGTTACGACCGCTGCTGGCTGTGATTGGCTGAACCCAGCATGACGCGTTCAGCCGGAGAGGAAGCCAAATGCTTCTTTTTAGTCTGCCGTTAAGTAGGGACGGCAATTTAAATGTAAAAGAAACAGTCGGACCAATGGCCGACGCTCTTCGACCGATTATAAATCCATAATTTACCGACAACCGAGTACCTGGGTCACCCGTCTGGAAGAGTTACGCCCAATTAATTCTTCTGCAGAAGAGTTCCTGCAGAGAGACGAGTACCTCGAACCCCGTTACAACAACAACAACCGTATTAAGTCGAGACACAGGCGCTCCTCCTCAGGACCAAACCCTTTCATCTGTCGTTTTCCAGCCACGGATATGTGCCGAGACACGCTCACATGGAACTTTTGCATCGCACCTATCAAATACACACAGGGCCGAGGCAAAGAAATGACATGCTGCACGCAACCCACCGCAGGATGATGTATGCTTGGCATGCACAGAATGCATGAGTGCAGGAGCGTAAACGATGAAATACAGGGTTACGTTCTCGCGGTGCAGCCGTGTGCGGTCACAGTGTTTAATGTCTGAAGGAAATGCTACAAATCCTGAAGGCCCAAACTAAGTTTAACCCCAAAGGCAGGGTTCTTACACATTTTGACCGATGGATTTCCATGATTTTTCCATGACTTTTCCATGACTTTTAACCAAATTTCCATGACCAAACTGAAAATCTCGGTATAAAAATGAACCTTTTAGAAAATGTAGCGTATTGAGAGCGTGTGCCGGATATATTTCGAGCGTCTTTCTTTAAAAAACATTCATTATTTCAAACTCGCCGTAAATGAACATGTGATTTTAACAAATTTCCAAGACTTTTCCAAAACGTTTATGATTTAAGTTTTTTTCATGACTTTTCCAGGCCTGGAAATGACCATTTTAAAATTCCATGACTTTTCCAGGTTTTCCATGACCGTACGAACCCTGCAAAGGGGTAGCAACAACTTCGGCCCAGGTTCATTTACGGTGAGCAGACATTCAGAGTGGACCAGCTATTCCTATTGTAGCTCTGTGATGCAATACCTCTGGAAAAATGAATCTACTGTTTCTACGCCGAAAAAGGTGCATAAACACTTTTGATATTTGCACTTCAACCAGCAGAGCCACACACCACAACAAGAATCCCGCTCTTGAATTTGGCTCCAACTGAATTGGCCGAGAGACGGAGCGAATACTCGCAGTCCCTGGAGCTGATTTGACAGCACCGTTATTCTATTATTACCCAACGGGCCCCACGTCAGCCATTTAAAGCCTATTATGACGGTGACTTAAAAAAGTGAATCTCAACAAGCTGGCTTTCCATCGGGTCGTGTACTGCGGCACAATGATGCTGATGTCTAAAGATAGGTCTTCATAATTCAGGCTGTCATGTACCTCCTGTTCAAGTGGCGGTGGGAGAAAAAAAAAAAAAAAGACACTGGAAAAGAGGTATCATTTGCTCTGCTGTAGAACAGCGGGCTAAACGCCAATCTAATTAGTTTACACCTGGCGGCGTGCCACCAGGGGATGAATCCAACTCCAATTCTTCTTTCCACTTTGGCTTGATACCTAGAATTCTTTTTCAAAATACATTTACTCATCTGGCCAAAGACCTCCAACACCGATCTCATGCACAAAAGAGTTGTATATCAGCTCCTTTAAATCCAGCTTGAAGACTTTTCTGTTTTCTGCTGCCTTTAACTGATTTTTATTAAATTTTTGCTTTTTGACTGTTTTAATGTTTTCTTAACTGTTTTTAAATATGTTTTGATGTTTTTAATGGTTTTATGTGAAGCACTTTGAATCGCCTTGTTGTTGAAATGTGCTATACAAATAAACTTGCCTTGCCTACATCTCTGCAGAGCCACGGCTACGAAGTTCAGTGTGTTACACGGTAACAACAGCAACGCGACTCGTACTTTGCAGTTTATTTTTGGACTACCTGGGCATCACTTCTTTACCTGCAACTCCAAAGGGTCTCCTCAGACCCGACGTCAGCTTCTTGGTGTTGTTGTCTCTCAGCTCCATGCGCCCCACTCTGACAATCTGACACACAAAGCTGATCTTCTCTCTCTTCAGATCCTCGCTGCCCAAGTCCTGGGGAGGGGAACAGAAGTACACAAAAGTGGTTAAAATACTGCTGATGCCGTTGCCTGAAGAGTCAATAGCATTGACGCTCGCGGTAAGACAAATCAAAAACCATTACAATCAGGTCGTATACATTTGCCTCTTTTTTTCCCGGCCACGGCAACGCTAGGGTGCACAACAAAAACTCAGCGATCAATGCCCCCTTGTTGGGTGAGGATGAGTTTGTATTAAAAAAAAGGGGGAAACTTTTCACCACAAATTGCTTCAGAAACATCTTGGAGCGTGACCCCAGATCCATGTCCTGTGGGCAATACATTCAGAAATGTGCAAAGTGCTCCCGGTGGGTGCACGCTGACCCCTGCTGCCCTTGGCCTTCCATTAGATAGAGGTGGCTGCCTTGGTAAATACATACGGCGAGCCGAGCTCTTTCTGAGGGCTTAACAAATAGAGGCTCTGCAAACAGGCGCCCACAGGCCTCATAACACGGCTGGATAAACATTGGACTACCACAGGCGAGCGTGCACACACACACACACACGCGCACGCACACACACACGGAAGCAAGCAAACACACATACCGTGAAGACGGCCCGCAGGTTATGAAGCTGGTCTATGTCTTTCACCAGACCTGAACTTGACCATTTCACCAGGTAGTTCTCACTGTGAGGGAGAGATCACAGAGAAGAAGCATGAAATACCACCATTACAATGTGTTCAGCATTGATACATCCATGATGCAGTGAATTACAGCATTAATTAATTAAACTATAAAACTATAATTTCCTTCAAATCTGCAGAAGATTGAATTTGAATCTGCTCTACTTGCCATAGTTTGCTGACACAATCCTATAAACAATAGAAAATCCATGTGAGGCAGACGGCTGGTCGTGTGTGTGTGTTTTTTGCGAGTGTGTGTGCACCTCAGCGCGCGCATGTGTGTGTGAGTACATCAAAAACAATCTAGACATAATCTGGTCCATACAGGACATTAATTTCAGAACTGTATATATGAACTGAGCCACTATTTATTAAATAACTATTTTTAAAAGGATTTTTTAATGGATTACTAATTTTAAATAGATTTCTTTTTAATCTCACGTACCCCCTGGAGTGCCTTCACGTACCCCCAGGGGTACGCGGACCCCCATTTGAGAACCACTGATTTAAACCAAACATCACATATAAAAATACCAACCGTCTCGATTGCTATGAATAGAAACCCGACTGTGTGTGAGAGTCGACTACAGAACGCGAGTGTATAGTTCAGACCGCGGTTCAAGCACGAGTGCTTCATCTTTCAAACGTTCCCCTGGCGACACACGGAAACTTGGAACTCAACCGTCGCCGTGACAATAGAGGTAAGACGTCAAAATGAAATATTGCACACATGGCCTAAAAACCCAATTCCTAGACAGAAGTCGGTTTGTGGATGAGCGAAAGAGGGGAAGAGAAAAGGCACACGTGGCTTTACCTGATGAACTTGGAGTCCACTGGGTCGTAGAGAGACATGAGGACCTCGGCCTCCTCCCCGATCTTACACACCACATTCTTCAGAGTCACGAAGAGGGCGAAGGCTGGCGTGGAGGCAAACTTTGCTTGCCTGCTCAGATCAATATTCTGCTTCTGAGACTTGGGGGGAAAAAAAAAAATATTGCATTTAATATCGGGCATTCTTCTCTAGCGTTCCGTCACATGCAGTAAACTTCAGGCCTGTGGCGTTTAAATAATGAGGGAAAAGATCCAAAGATCCCCGGGACGACACCGGCGCATGAAGAAGGGGATTCTGTGACGTCAGCCACGACCTACGTGCGTTTGTGTGATTTCAAAAGACAAGATTTAACCGGCACTGGCATAAAAACACGTCGATAAAAATCCGCTTGATCTCCGGAACTGCAACTACAGTAAAAAAGGTGATCTCGTTCCTCGGACGGCCTCGAGAAATAAGCTGGGGGCCACATCATTAATATTTATCACGGTGACCTGGACTCTGTTATTGCCCATGCATATGCAATAAGGACCTCCGGATGAGACGGTCACGTTAGATGAGACCACATAACTGCGGGGCTGACAATAAGGTGAGGGATGCCGCTGATGCACCGAGGAGAATAGACCGGGAGTCTGCCTGCGTTCCGGACTTTCTGAAGTAGCAGTCAAGTGTGTGTGTGTGTGTGTGTGTGTGTGTGTGTGTGTACCAGGAGCTGCCCCCATTTCCCCTACTTTTATACTGAAATTGGGTCAAAACTCCATTTTAGACTGAACTGCAGAGGTACTTTGTGAGCACTCCTCTAACCTTGAAACAAAGTGTCCGTTTGTTTGATTTTGTAAGAGGCTGAGCGTTTGCTGCGTGACAGGAGTCAGTCAAGATCTCTTTCAGAAGCACAGCAGCACAATACTTTATCAGGGTTCTTACACATTTTGACTAATGGATTTCCAGGACTTTTCCAGGACTTTAAACCAAATGTCCATGACCAAACTGAAATCTTAGTATAAACATGAACAATTTAGAACCTTTTGCGTATTGAGAGCGTACAAAAACATCTGAATTATCTCAAATTCGACGTAAAAGAACATGTGAACATAACAAATGTCCATGACTTTTCCAAAACTTTTATGATTTAAGTTTTTTCCATGACTTTTCCAGGCCTGGAAATAACTATTTTGAAATTCCATGGCTTTTCCAAGTTTTCCATGACCGTACGAACCCTGTTTATGGAGTCATGTAACCGGCTGAGGCAAATTATCCTCATTCGCGGTTTTATCAAGCGGTGGGAATAGTGGCACACGTGAGCAACTCCATCGCAAAGGAAGGACAACTGATGTCACGCTGGCTTTTTGGTGAAAATTAAAGTGTGGCCTTATGACGCATTGATAAAGTCAGTCGAGTTTATCAGCGAGGCAACACGAGTTGGACAGAAATCCATTCAAAGGTTTCCTGTGTTTCAGTCTGCACACAGTGATGGACCAACTATGATGTCATTAGAGCCACACCGCCAAATGTTTGCCATCTTTGTAGTAGGGGATGGTGGAAATCCTGTTATCTCAAACCATCAGTTTCTGAAGTGCAGTAATGCACCTTCCTCCTCCTCCTCCTCCTCCTCCTCCTCCTTTTTCCCAATGCAGACATTGTGACTGCGTGTTACATTTTGACTGGGATTCAATGCGGCAGAAGAAGAACAAGAACAGGGAGTGACCACATGACATCACTGCAGATGGGCTTTCACTCATCTCCGTTCCCCTGGATAAAGACCGGTGTCGTCGGCGTACAAATGGCGCCCGAGAGGCAGGTTCAGGTCCTTTCTATCTTTACCCTCTCTTCTTGAATCCGGTCCTCGATTTGTTTGGAGGCCGCCTCGTGAGCCCTGAACAGGCTGACGGTACTGGTGAGCTCTGGGTCCAGTATGTTTCCATCTTGGTCTCTGACCACCAGATCCAGATCCAAGTACCTAGCACAAAAATGACGGAGGGGTTAACGAGCGCCAGAACCCGTCACTACGAGAATGTACAGTAGAATCCCTCAAAACACAAGGAGAATGTCCCCTACTTTATCCATCCCTTTCTTCAATAGAGGGTGTAAACACGGACGACAGCATGCTGCCAACATCCATCCGGACTATATATATATATATATTTCATCGACTTGTGAATTCCTGCTCCTGCTGAGGCAAGGCCATTCCTCTACATGCCCAACGGTTTGAAGTTTCATCACAGGAGGAGAATGGAAATTCACAATTTTCAACCGATTTTCCGAGGTTCGCTGCAGACACAGCGAGAGCTGTCATCTCATGATGGAACACAGAGAGGTTTGCTGAAGCTAAACCCCTCCAGTTTGTCCTCGAGCTAAGCGAGGACCTACCTGTCGTTTCCCATTAACCGACACACAGGGTTCGTCCACATGTCGACCAATGGAATTCCAGGACTTTTCCAGGACTTTAAACCAAATTTCCATGACAAAACTGAAATCTCGGGAGTAGTATTCAAACAATGAGAATTACAAAGCATACAATATACCTGAAATGAAACAAATGAGACAATAGTTTGATTAAAAGAATAAACATTACTATACATGTTTATTCTTAAAATCTATTATTATTATTTATGTGCAAATCTGTTTGGATTTGTCGTATGCCGGCTTATAATTTGAGTCTTCGTTTCAAAAACATATGAATTATTTCAAACTCAACGTAAATTAACATATGAATATATCAAATTTCCATGACTTTTCCAAAACATTTGTGATTTAAGTTTTTTCCGTGACTTTTCCAGGCCTGGAAATTGCCATTTTTAAATTCCATGACTTTTCCAGGTTTTCCATGACCGTACGAACCCTGGACACAGCTGACCTATTCCCACTAGAAGATGTAAGGGATATACAAGCTGTGGGGATGGGAGGACGAGGCCGGAAGCCTTCTGAAGACCGGATGCTCACTTGTTGCCGTAGTCGATCTTGGAGGTGACTTTCTGCTTGAGCTCGGAGAGCTCGTCCTGCGGGAGGGTGCCGGACAGGATCTGGGAACGCCATTCGATGAGGCTGTAGATCATGTCGCGGACCGAGTTGAACATCTCCCGCCTGTCGCCCTGCAAGCGGAAAACAGACGGATGAACACATGAACACGTGTGTGAACTGTTGACGAGCAAGAGGTCATGATCACGCCGGTAAGTCACACCGCAGCCGAAAAAAGGTCTTCATTATTAAGATCTGGTGGAATCTCCTTGGGCGGAATTCAACCAAAATAATTAGCAGATCAGAGCCGGACTGCATTTTTTAAGGCTACAAATGACGTCTAATTACGTCTACTGTGTGAAAACGCTTATACAAATCATGTTTAGTGTTGTAAGATAGACCCCAAAATATGTTTTAAATATTAATAGTTTGATCACGGACTTGTTAAAGAACAAATGCAGCTGTTTCTCAGGTTGTTAGCATGTCGGTTCCTCCGCTCTTTGGCACCTTTTAACTGTGTTTATTATTTATTTTTTTAACCGTGTTTATTCGTTATTTATTTATGTCTCCTTTCCCTCAAGAGGTTTTGCCTCTTGTCAGGCCACAGTTGTAAAAAATAATTTGTTCTTAAATCTGTCTCGCCTGGCTAAATAAAGGTTAAATAAAAAATAAAAATATCACAAAAACTACTAATCATTATAGATTAAATAAAACGAATATTTACAAATAACCACTTTAAATTAAATAAATCAATGAACTCAAATTAGGAAAAAAAATATTAAAATAAATAGCATTTCAGCCTCTTAATTAATATACACCTTAAATAGAACATTAAATAGAACATACATGGCAACACAAAAGTAAATACTGAGTTATCTGTAGAAGCTGTAGAAGCTAAAAGCCAGAGTGTTTCTTTGGCCTCTACCGTCTATACATTGCCTCATCAAAGCCAACATGTGTGTGTGTGTGTGTGTGTGTGTGTCCAAGTGTGTGTTTCCACTGAGCGGTGGACCGCCGTGCTTACCACATACAAGTCCCTCCATATTGTGGCCCACTCCCGCAGTGTGGTGGTGACCTCCTGGACCAGCGGCAGCTCGGTGGGGATGACCGTCTCCTTGTGCCTGCCGTGACAGAGAGAACATTTCCAACAGTGACTCCACCCGGTCGGCATGAAACACACTGCCTGTTATCAGAGTAACGTCAAAGTTCTTTTATATCCTTTAGTTAGAATTCTGTGAAAACAAATATTGTTTTTGCGCTGAATCAAAGACTGGTAAAGTTCGGGTGGGTTTCTTATCTTTTATGTGGAAGACAGATCCAAAGGAAACAGTCCCACATGTTGTGCTACAACAACAGACCCATCTGATGTCACATCTTATCACATCTTATCAATCAGAGGCGTTTGACTGACACCACACACACACACACTGCTCTCATACATACGGCGACTCCCTCAGTGGGAGAATAAATACGTATCCTCATACATAGGGTTGGGCAAGAGGACAGTATATATACTGTGAGACGGTACAAATCTCAACGACATTGAATTCAGGCACTTATTGCTTTTGACCGGTTAACTTTCAAACCTGACACACTTGAAATTGTTCTCAGAACAATAAAGCTGCAATTTTGAAATTAATGAGTCTTTTATGTTTTGAGTCTTTTGTTTTAAACTCAAGTGCTCTCTCGTGTGATTGGCAGTCGTATTGTTTGCATGGAAGCTTCACTGTAGTGTAGTATGGTTATTGTATTAGTTAATGCGCTGTGATGTATCTCGTTACCCGGGTATAAAATTGTATATGATGTAATAGAAGTAATCTACTTGCTTCTACTCAAAGAAAATAAAAGAAACCATGTCATTCGAAAGTGAGAGTGGATAAGCACTAACCCGTTGCCCTCGACCGTGGCGTCTTTCAGGTGGACGTAACAAGCGGGAAATATGCCCTGAGGAGGAAGAGATCACACCGCATGCAGCATTAGGTAGAACCGGGTCAAGTGGAAGCTGGGAAGAGCCAGTGGATATGAATGTGTGTGTGTGAAACCCTCGTTTGCTGGCCACTCACCTTTTTGGATCTTCTCCTCAGCCGATGCCCTCTGTACCAGTCTAATGGAGGACAGAGGGTGTTACTCGTACGCTGCTTTTATCCATACGCATCGCACGAGAGCAATGCAAATCAATAAAAGAGGCACTTAATTAAACTCGTATTAATCAATATATAATAAACAATGACATTACGGTTGATATACAGCTGATGTGTTCATTTACAAGAGACACACACACAGACACATATGTATAGAATAGATAAATATACTTATATACACACAAACACACACATATATAATATATATATATACATACGCATACATATAAATATATATACTTATATACACATATAAATATATATACTTATATACACATATATACAAACATAAATATATATACATATACTTATATACACACACACATATATATATATATATATATATATACAAACACACACACATATATATATAAATATATACATACACACATATAAATATATACATATAATATACATATACATACATATATGTATATATATATATATATATATATATACACACATGTATTTGTATATATATATACATATATGTATGTATGTATGTGTATGTATATATATATATATATATATATATATATATATATAAAAATAACATATTAATATTTAGACCTTATTGAACACATGAGGTTCTAGAAATAACAGGAAAATAAATAATGTCCAACATTGGCATGTCAGTGCTGATCACGCGTGTCCTCAGTAAGCATGTGCTCACCTTCATGCGTCTCAAGTATGTGCACCGTGTCTCCGATCTGCAGCGACAGCTCCTCCTCTCCTCGGGCATCGTAGTTATAGATTGCTGGAGGAAGATGGGAGAGGACAATATAAGAGGAGATATTACAGGGGAGAGGAAAACAAAGGAGAAAAAAAAGGCAATAAAGCTCTGTGCTCCCTTGTGGCGCTAATTGTGTGCCATTCCAATGTGTAGTAGAGGCCTCACACATCCACAGGATGTCCACCCACACATTCTGACACCGGGGCGACTGGGGCTGGCACCAGCAATGCTGCAATATCAACAAACCACTACCGCCCACTGCGAAGAAGCCAATAATGACGGAGAGCGCCAAAACAACAATAATGCCGGTGGAAAACAGATTTCGCTCCAGATTACAGGAGGATAATAAAATGCTGCAGTGTTCTCGGCCGTCGTCGGTGTTGACGGACAAAACAGAAACCGCGGACAAGACGGCGCTTCTTCGGTTCTCGAGTGAACACGACAAAACACACTCTGCCGTGCGTTTGATCAATAGAGCGAATCTCGGGCTGCTCCCCGACGGTGGTTTACCGCCAGCACGTTCAAAGAGAAGAGGAAAAGTGTATCGACTTCAGCAAAATAACAATTAATTTAAGGTTAATGATTGAACGCAACTCAGCAGCTACCAACCAACTGTTTTGGACTTCGCCTAAAGACCAGAGCCCCACTAAAAAGGAGAGATGGAAAGAAATCTCTTTTTTTGCATTCATGGATCTGCACCAGAAACAAATCCCTCATCCCGTGTGCTTAATTTGTGCATGTATTTGAAATCTATTAACACTAATTGCGATAAACTGCAACAACAAAAAAGACAGAGGCAGTTAATATCTCACCAGCAAATGCAAAACAGATGCATTAATCAGTAGTTAATGCCACAAATTTTAAAAGAACTAATTTATTTAACACGGAATAAAACGCTTTTTCACGTACATTGACAAATACAATGACGCCGTTCTCCATTAACGGTCAGAGCTGCAGCCGGTCAGGGTAGTGAAGATAAAATCCTGACTGGTGTCACTTGTTCCCTCACTCCGTGTGAGGTGAACAACATGTCGCTGTCAAACTGGCCATGAACAACACGTCTTTGAGAAATGCTACGAGCTCGACCCCAACAACCCCCCACACACACACACACACACACACACACACACACACACACACACACAACAGCATGACAGATGCCCATGTGGATGGCGGTGCTCTAAGAGGACACCTGAAGAGAGTAATAACACAAGTGTGTGTGCGCGTGTGTGTGTGTGTGTGTGTGTGTGTGTGTGTGTGTGTGTGTGTGTGTGTGTGTGTGTGTGTGTGTGTGTGTGTGTGTGTGTGTGTGTGTGTGTGTGTGTGTGGGTGTGTCCTGTTGAGGGAGCGCATGCGGGGGGCCACTTCCACAGAGGTTTCCAGAGGTGAATGACGACTTCATTAAGAGAGACCCTCCCTGAAGGCTAATGCTGCATCAAGGGAATCGACCATCTCCTCCCAACGTCACCTTACACCAGAGGAGATGATTAGAAGTCATTATTATATCGGAGGGACTCACCATCTAAAATAAGTGGAGAGTAAAGACTTTGTATTAAATGAGAAATCAGAACCTATATTTATTTGCAATATTTTGCTAGGAAATCCATGTTTAAGTCAGGGGGGGGGGGGGGGGCACTGCGTGGCCACAGTGCACTCTGCGATCCCCAGAACACGAGCCGCGGGCTGACAACGGAACAAAGGCCCCAGGAAATGAATTCAAAGGCACCCCACGGGGATACGAAAAGGTACCTACGAAGGTTGGAAGGTAACAATTAAAGGTAGGTGGGATTAATCCGGGAGCAGTCCTCAGAGAGCCGTCTCGTCTCCGTGCAGCGGGGTGCGTTCCATTAAACCGCCATTAACAGGGTTCTTACACATGTTGACCAGTGGATTTCCATGACTTTTCCATGACTTTAAACCAAATGTCCATGGCCAAACTAAAATCTCTGTTTATACATGAAAAAGTGAGAATATTTAGTATTTAAACAATGTGAATTCCAAAGCATACAGTATACATTTAATGAAACAAATGAATAAGAGACAGTATTTTATTTAAAGAATAAACATTTGCTTCCCGAGCTATGGCCATTGAACTTTCCAGTTAAGGTGCGTTCACTTGCAACGCGGAAAAAAAAGAAGATTGCGCCGCCAGTATGAGAGCGTACGCCGGCTTATATTTTCTTAGTCTTAGTCTTTCTTTCTAAAACATTCATTATTTCAAACTCGGCGTGAATGAACAAGTGAATATAACACATTTCCATGACTTTTCCAAAACTTTTGTGATTTAAGTTTTTTCCATGACTTTTCCAGGCCTGGAAATGACCATTTTAAAATTCCATGACTTTTCCAGGTTTTCCATGACCGTACGAACCCTGCATTAAGAGTGTCCAGAAAAGCCTCCGCTCCATCACCGGTTTGTTTGGAAGCGGGTCACGGGTCCAGCTGACGCGGCGTGTTGTCTAAAAGGTGCCGAGAGAGGGAGCGGCGCTAAACGAACGGCTCCGACGCGGAGACGAGCGGCGTCGTATTTCATCGGAGAATGAAAAACTGCCACTGTGATCACCGCAAATGAGACGAGGCCTCACATCAAACAACTGGGAGCTCGGAGAACTCCGGAGAGTCTCAGTGGGCAAGAGGTGCAATCACAGGATGATCACAAACGACACCCTGGGAAGACGCTGAGTAAATGACAACCATCAAACACAATCCTGACACGCGAGGCGGCGACGGTGCATTTTTAACACGGGCGCCAAAGTGATTCCTGTCGTGCGGGGGTTGAATGACAGCTCTGATTACTCATAAACCTGGATTTGCATACCCGAGAGTAAACTGATGTCAATTTAGAGGCAGTGAAGAAGAAGAAGGAAATCCATCAGAGGAAAAAAGACGAAGAGGATGAGGAAATGGACCATATTCTCCCTGGAGTACGCCCTGCAAATGATTTTTTTGGGGGGGGGAAACGTGATAAAAAGCGGCATCATTTCCCGGGGACTCATTAGCATACATAACCCCCCCCCCGCATGAGGCGGTGCAAAATCAGAAAAAAAAAATCCAGAGGGAAGAAGAGAGGAATCAGATTACAGACCGATCCACTTAGCCAGCACACATCTACGCCCTCTGCACAATTATAAAAAGACTTGCATAAACACCGGACTGATTGTAATTCTACACTTTGTGCTCACTAATAACCTGCACTAATCCACGCAGGGTATAACATATCATTACACTCGGATGAAAATACAGATCTGATTGAGGAGGGCTGGGAAAGGGGGAGGAAAGAGAAGTGCGTGGAAAAGGCTCTTTGCAGAGCGACTGAGCCTCTTGATGTTCTGGGAAGCGTCCCTCCGGGCGGCGAGCCCACAGAGGGAGCCGGCCAGGGAACGCCAGACGAGAGGATTCTCCAGGAGGAGAAGACGGAGCGGAGCGGGAGGCGGCTCCGTATCCGGTCGGGCCTTTTGGAAGAGCGGCGACGGCAAGGCGACGCCAGGGAGGCCGTCCCAAGTCACGCCGCAAGATTTCCCCGGGGATCCACGTTTTTGAGGATTAATTTCGAGACGCCCTGAACAAATAAGTAGATAAACAAATATGAACTGAATGAAAGGATTGCTACATGACTACGTGATTTTTGAAATGTCCCCACTGTGGGACGAATAAAGGAATATCATATGATATCATATCATATATATTTTGTATTTTAGTATTGTGTTTTTATTTTTTATTGGTATTAAGGCTCTAATGTACACCCACCGATGTGATCCTGAAATGTCCCCACTGTGGGACTAATAAATAAATATCTTATCTTATTTATCATATCATATGACGAGCATCAACTAGAGACAGGAAAAAGGAAAAAGCCGGCTTGATGTGGACACTGGGCCACAACAGATTTCTCAAACTAGGGGCACGCCACTATTACTACAGGGTTATTACACATTTTGACCGATGGATCTCCAGGACTTTTCCAGGACTTTCTTTAAAAAACATATTAATTATTTCAAACTCGGCGTAAATCAGTGGTTCCCAAAGTGGGGGTCGCGACCCCTAGGGGGGGCGCGGTGGTACTACAGGGGGGTCGCGGCTTCATCACCAACCCACACACACAGACGCACACATACACCGGTAAAACAATATAAAATAACCGACGTGACATGCACTGTGTTCCAACCACGCCACCAGAGCGGCTCATGTCAGACCGACTGTGGCAAAACCAGCGAGCGCGAGCGAGAGAGCGAGCGCGAGGGAGAGAGAGAGTGAGGGAGCGCGAACGAGAGAGAGACACAGCGACACAGAGCGAGAAAGATACGCAGCGACAGAGAAGGATAAAGATAAGAGAAGGAAGTATGTACAAAGATGGACAGATTTGTGACTGGTCTAAATCAGGGGTGGTCACACTTTTTCAGCATGCGAGCTACTTATAATGTGACCAAGTCAAGACGACCGACGGGGGGGGGGGGTGCTAGTGACTTTTTCTCTGCTCCGCCCGACGATGCGCAAGCATAAGCCAGCGAGCTTTTGGGCGCGAGACCGCGAGCGGAGGACTGTTAACGCGACACGGAGTGACAGAAATGATTCTGCTGTAATCTGGCGCTATAGAGGAAGTTACTCGGGGGCGGGCACATTTATTTTTCTGTGATGCGATCTACCAACACTACGCCGCGATCGACTGGCAGGTCGACGTATTGAGCACCCCTGGTCTAAATGAACTGAGAGTAGCTATCTCCAACCAGCAACCCCGCTTTGACAAAATCTGTAAAGCAAAGCAAGCCCACACCAGTCACTGATATATATGAATAGGAATATACATAGGAATATGATCACAAAGTAATATGGTCCATGTAGACCTGCACACCTTGTTCATAATTGTGTTATTTTATTGTTTGAGAAAACCTGCTGTTCAATGTGAGGAAATACAGTATATGTTGTTTGCACTTTGTTTGAAATTAAGTTAATTGTATTTACAAATTATTTAATATATTTTTTATTTTATATATATTTTATTATTGCTATTTTTTTCTTTCAGTGGACCAATGGCTGAGCAGCTTTCAGTGGACCAATGGCTGAGCAGCTTTCAGTGGACCAATGGCTGAGCAGGTTTCAATGAACCAATGGCTGAGCAGCTTTCAGTGGACCAATGGCTGAGCAGCTTTCAATGAACCAATGGATGAGCAGCTTTCAATGAACCAATGGCTGAGCAGCTTTCAGTGGACCAATGGCTGAGCAGCTTTCAATGAACCAATGGCTGAGCAGCTTTCAGTGGACCAATGGCTGAGCAGCTTCCAGTGGACCAATGGCTGAGCAGCTTTCAGTGGACCAATGGCTGAGCAGCTTTCAATGAACCAATGGCTGAGCAGCTTTCAGTGGACCAATGGCTGAGCAGCTTTTTTTTTTTTTTTTTTTGTATTCTATTAGTGTTCAAAATCTCACATACACATGTTTCAATTTTTCAGATTCTTTGTACATAGAGAAGTACAGGCCAAAAATAAGAGGAAAAAAAAGAAACAATACCATAGTAATAAAACTAATAATAATAATAAATAAAGTAGGGAGAAATAATTTTCCATAGAGTAAAGAAATACAGTCAGGCCATTTATCTGTGATATAGTTGTACCACTTTTGCCAGTGTTTAAGAAATGTTTCTGTTCTTTGATTGACATGAGCTGTGATCTGCTCCATTCTGTAGATATCCGTTACGATGTCTCTCCAAGACGTAATTGTAGGACACTCTGGTAGTAACCATTTTCTAGTAACAGACTTTTTGCTGGTCACCAGCAATGCATTAATCAAGAGTCTGTCCCCTTTCGGCCAACTCTGAGGTAAATTTCCAAGAATCTTAAAGTCCAAAGTGATGTCCTCGCGAAAGATGTCCTGTAAAGTATTGTGTACCGCCTTCCAGAAGTGTTTAATGATGGGACAGTCCCAGAAGATGTGATAATGGTTTGCGCTTTGGTGTCCACATTTTCTCCAGCATTCAGGAGTGGTATCGCTATAGTGAGATGTCTGAGATGGTGTAATGAAATATCTTGTGTAATTTTTCCAGTTAAACTCTCGCCAGCTCATTGAACTGGTACATTTCCATTGGTACCCCCATATTAATGTCCATTCTTCCTCAGAAATATCTATCCCAGATTCCTTTTCCCATTTTGCTTTAATGCAGTCGTTCCCAAAGTGGGGGGTAATTGTATTTACAAATTATTTTATATATTTTTTATTTTATATATATTTTATTATTGCTATTTTTTCCCAGTTAAACAAACTGAAGAATAAACTGTGAAGTGATATGTACTTATTTTAGAAAGAAATACAAATATTTTATACAGTTCATGCATTATAATGCAATTCATTAAAAAACAAGAAAAATGTGGGCTTGGGTTGCGGGGGGGGTCGTCCAATGTTCCTATATCATCAAAGGGGGTCTTGACAGAAAAAGTTTGGGAACCACTGGCGTAAATGAACATGTGATTTTAACACATTTCCATGACTTTTCCAAAACTTTTAGGATTTAAGTTTTTTCCATGACTTTTCCAGGCCTGGAAATGACCATTTTAAAATTCCATGACTTTTCTAGGTTTTCCCTGACAGTACGACCCCTGTCTATTCCATCCCTACGGCACTGAACACGGTTACTCCCTTTTGCAAATTCCTCGATTACGCCATCAACACGAGAATCATCAGCAACTATTTTGATAGCGTTAGTCAATGAAGCGGAAATACCAAACATTCCCTCCTCGCAGCTCCTCGATAGACCTCCTTTTACAACCGACACGTTGGCCGGTTGTAAAAGCACATGTAGTACTGACAACGCTAACAAAGCCTACGCTTCTCTTCTAGCGTTCCAGTGAGAGAGGCAGTGAGCCGGCATGCAGGATACCGAGAGCATTTCATTGTCTACCAAAAAAGGCCTTCTGTGGGCATTTCCTGCTTTTCTTTCTCTCGTGTCATTAATAAACTGACGATTCATCACTTGAATAAATACCTCTGATCTGTAAGGAATGTCATTGTTTATTGCAGCTCCACAGCATTCAGGTTTGTTGGGGGAAATGTTGTTGTCCTACCTATAGTGTTGAATAAAATCAAAAACAGTCGAGTCGGTTCGGTCTCATTTCAATTATTTTGTCCGTGGTGCGTTCAAGTCGGGGGAAACTACATCTCAGTCACGCCTCTCGGTTTTGCCTTGTTTTGAGCAAATGCCCGCAGAGACTGTGGACACAAAAGCATCTCAAGCAGCCCCATCCCGGATGAGACGGAGAGCAGGACTGTGAGAAACCAGCAATACACAGTAATGAAGAGCAAAGGGAATATGACTTTAATATACAGTGCTTAACTTGAAGGAGGAGGAGTCTGATCGGCACACGGCGGACTGACAACGACTAAATGGAGGAAGATCATTAGACTCGGGGTCTCCGAGTCAAGACAGGAGTCACACACACACACACACACACACACACACACACAAACACGATGTACAATGACGTCCCTCTCAAGAGAATGAGATCACGTGACTACATTTCACATCAAGCCATAGAACTCGAATGCATCCGTCTCAATGGATCCAACAGAGCTCATTTATTTTAGAGCATCCCCTCACTGGAGGACACAGTGGATTCAATTAGACGTTTTAGCGGGAGGATGGTAATATATATACAGACGGCGCATTATTTATTTCCTCACCCATGTCACAATTATCTAGATTTGAGGTGTTATGACTTCCCATACGGGGGCTGGATTTGCCTTTGTGTCAAAACATTTACAGGCAGGAGGATTTTTAAATGAGCCTGGAGAAAGAAAACAAACTCGTCTGACATCAAGCGGGTGAAGTCGTTTGCGGGGGACAAATGGGAGCCGGGTGAGGTGCCGCTGCAGGTGTTCGCCGTGTTTCCCCGATGAGCCCTGCTGGTGGTGAGACGGAGCAGCTCGGCTGCGGAGCTGACAGATAATCTTCAAGGATCTGCCGAGTGCCGCTACGCAACCCGGAGGAACACTGTACCACATTGCTGATTACTAATAATCCTAAAAGAAAGGTCACGGTACCGACCAGAACCCTAGTGGTCTTCAGTGGTATGGCGTAGCACGTTATTCTGCTTATTATCAACGCTATAATAAATAGGCAAAGACATTTTGTGACTAAAGTTACAACAAAATAAAAAATGGATGCCCAGTGGTCCGCCCGGCAACTACATTTTCAACGTTACAGTTCAGCCCTGTGATACCTGCACACATATTTTTTACCTTGAGTTAATTTATTGTCTGCCATTACATTCTTCTTTTTATTATAATTATTATTATATAGATTTTTTTTTTTAAATGGTTTGCTTTTAACTATGTTTTAATCGGTTTTATTTGTTTTTACTATCTGTGTGGCACTCTGAGATTCTTGAAGGAAGAGTGCGAAAAAAATATTTTAAAAAAATATATATAAAAATATAATGCATTATTATTATTATTATTACATCAGCTTTATGTGTAAGCGTTGATGTGGGAACTCAAATCTGATTGTTTCCTGGAGTATGAGGATATTCCAAGACCTGCTAAAATATTTTCTTCATCATTTCAATATTTTTTAACTCTGACGGAGAATTTGTCAAAACCCAATAAAGAAGAAGAACCTCCAAGTAGGTTGTTAAAAATACTCTGTGGTGGAGATCCGCTGGGGGTCTGCTGAGAGACGTCCTCTGTCAGCGTTTAAGCTCGTTTGTAACACTCTCAGCAGGAGAAGGAGCTTTCTCAGAGACGTACAAGGCAGGGAAAACATGATAATTAATTTCGAGCCTCCCTCTAATAGGGTTTAATAAGAGGTTTAGGCGTCCAGACGGAAGCCTGATGGTTCTAATTGTGTTGCAAATGCAGTCAGTGAACCCGGGATGGCGAAATACGAACAAAATCACCACGTTTGCTCTTAAAACAATTACATACAACACCCTGTTAGCGTTATCTCCAGTTGGAAAGTGGAGATAACGCTATTGTAATTAACCTAAAATGAATACAACAGCAGACGAGCTGGAAGGGAGGAAAGCCCCAGGTCTCTCTCGCTCACTGGTAGAACCAGATTTCTCCTCCTCTGCCTGGAAACGAGCAGGAAATACCGCTCGAGATTACTGTATCACAATAGATGGGGCCTTTCCAGGAAGCCAGAAGGAAATACTGAAGCTTTGTACGGCAACAGGAAGATTAACAATACTCGTTGACTGAAGTAAATAAACAAATGAAAAAGAAAGTAGAGAGAAACGGAAGGGTGTAAAAATATATAGCGTCCAGAGAGGTAAAGGGAGGAGCAGGAGGAGATATCTATTACATTACATGACATTACATGTCATTTAGCTATCCATGAGCCAATACCGGATTCCAACAGCATTAACACCTTTTGGCAGAAGGTGCCGCCATGCGCCTCGTTAGGTTGTAATAGTTTATTTTGATAACATGTGCAGAGGTCTTATGCTTTAAATTAATATATATAGAAAGATATTATAATAGGAAATATTAGGGAGAATATTGATATTGTTATTAACGTATTATGAAGCATATGTAAATGACAAGAATTAATGCATGTTGCATGAGAGTGACTATGTTAGTATTATTGATTGACGAAGCCGGTTGAAATCTGTGAAGTGACTTACAATAATAGACGGGACTTTTATTGTGAAAATACTTGACCGGAAGTGCCGTTTTGACCCGGAGTTGAGTGACATTCGACCCCTCCATTGCTCTAGCGGGACTTGGAACCAATCACGAGGTGTTAAAGGCTGGACTCACCGTGTGAGGATTGGCTGATTTTGAGTCTAAGACTCTGTTGATTAGAGAGAGCGTTCTCTTCCGACAGAACCCCGAAGGCGGAGGAGCCGGGAGCGATGAAGACCACGATGGTGAGGCCTTGAATGTTTGTTTTACACTTCCTGCCATTAAATGTTGATAACTTAGTTAACTTTGCACAAAGAGCTCATTACCTTTGAAATGTATCCCTCACAGCTTCGCGGTCTCACCCATTCAACAGGCGAAACATTTAAAAAAACATCTTGAAGATAATATTCAAGACATTCCCTTTTTTTTCCTTCTTTTTTTCACTTTTGGAAAACAAAGGGAACAGATCACAAGGTTGTATTTATTCCTCCTGCGGCGACACGCAGCACGGAGAAGTAATTTGGCAGAATCCACACAGATTAGCCTTCTGCACAGCAAGAAGTAGCTAATTATTTCCTGCCCCGTGTTACATCTCTCGCGATACGCATCCTAATGAGAGCGTAATTACCTTCAAATATTTGAAGAAACTCTGCCATTGACTCAGCGACTTTACTTTGAAACGACTACGGAGGCACTTTGCCAAACAATGGCTCTTCGACTCTTTGCTGAGGGACGGGCACAGGACACGGCGCTCGGCTTGACCTTCGCCGGATGGCGGCTGCAAAGCAGAGCGACAACAACCACGTGCAACAGGAAATGCCTCCGACCCGTTCTGCGTGTTGTTATTTATAGGCGTGCAGCCGGGGCCGCAGCAATTTCTACTGAAGCAGAAGTCACAACCGTGGCACTGATGACATCACAACTTTGAAACATCAAAAGATCATAATGAAAGCGGGGGGGGGGGGGGGGGGGGGTCAGCAATAGGTGCCTGCAGTCACGCACCGCCGCCATCATCAAGTACACTTCAAGCAAAGAAACCGTGTACTCGGTTCAGACGCCTCTACGACGCTTCTGCAGAAGCACAGACGTGCATTTGCGGAATAATAATTTGCTATTTAGATAATAAATAAATAAGTACTACCCCATCAATCGTTTAATTTAATAGCCTAACTTAATTGGAGTAGCACTCGCGCCAGATGTGCGCTCTCAGGAGAAAAAGAAAAAGAAGTGCAGCCAGCAGAAAAACCACCCAGTATGTCTCTAATGATGTATTTATAGGCGCGGGTCGTCTGCAGAGAGCCTTCTGTATTTGTTGACTCTCAGTGTCTCGTAGGTTACACGGCGATGTGGCGCTGGTGGTTTCACGAATGGCGGTTCTGAAACGTGTAAAGCGTGACGAGACTTTTCTGATAGTGTACAAAAATAAAAACGTATTATCGTATGCTGTGTGAAATAGAGAACACAGAAAAACCGCACTGCAAATAAATGTTTACTGACATACGCTACACTATACGGGCATTCACGGGAAGCTCCCCAGAACACGTCGAGTACTTCAAGTGTACTTGAAGACCGCTTACATAACAGTCACCATCAATTTGCATGGAGCTCAATGTAAGTCTGCAAAATCACAAATATTACTAAGTAATAAACACGTATTGGTGTTCATCGGCTGAACTGTACACTTGACGTTGTAGAATAACTCAATGCTTCATTGGGCTCATACTGGTGTTGATATTTTGACCATGTTGCACTATTTTCAGATCCAAATTGAAATGGAGGAAGTAATTGACTGATCGCTAATGAGAATAAATTTAGCTGGATATGTGCATTACTTTAATTGGCCTAGTTCTATGCGACTACCGAAGAGGCGTAACATTTTTAAAGTTTAGGCAGACTTGTGTGATGTGATGGCCAGATGAAGATTCATTTCATGTCTGCAGAATCTTCCCTTTTGTCTTTTTAAACAAAAAGGTTGGCTGAGGTGTCGGCTGCCGCAGTGAGACGACTTCATCTGAATCCCTAAAGGTTGATCACAGAGCAGAGCTGCCACTCAGTGAAATAATAAAACTGCCTCCGTGGGCCATCCAACATCGGAGCTGCAGAGCGCTGACTTTATCAAGTATTTAGACGCACACACACACACAAAAGGCCATTTCATCAAATGCCAGCCCAACTGAAAGGCTGACTCTAGCTGCACGTGGCAATCCCCGGCCTGTCTGTAGCCACAATCAATGACTGTCATCTCCTCTGCCAGTCCACCAAAAGGGAAAAAACACAGGACATTTTAAAAAGGTGACAAATGCACCACTAATGGGGACTGCAGCTGATATTAATGTTGCCATTTGTTGTTATAACCTGAACAGCCTCATTGTTAGTAAACTCAATGGTTTCTGCTATTCATGAATTTCAGTTTCAGCATGCGGGATTACTCAAAACCATCTTGTATCATGCCGGGAAAACACAACAAGACAGGTTTACAGCATTACAAATGTGTTTAACCCTTCTGTTACCTTCACATTTACTAACATATTTGACCCTTTTTGACCCCTGCAATTAAAACCTGCAGAAAATTATTAGAATTTATATTCAAGTTTTAGTGTGAGGTACTTTTTGTTTGTTTGTCGACTACATAAATAGCCCTTTAAATAAATAAAAAAAAGTTGATATTTCTTATATATTTTACACAGTGAAAAACAACCTGGAGTCAAATTTGAAAACATTGAAAACATATCATCATGTGAATTTTATGTGTTCCCAGTTGTCCCCAATAAATTAGGAAAAGTCATGAAATATGAAGCAAAACAAATGATGTCAATAATTCTTTTAAAGACGTCAAACATTGAATGGGGTCAAATTCACCCCAAAGGTACCAGGAGGGTTAAATGAGAACGTCTTCCAACATGTGGATGCCGTCTGCACTCCACACTCCGTCTCCTGGGATACTCGTGATGGGAGTTTTCCAAGGGAGCCGGTCCTTCTCGCTCACGCCTGACCCGCAGCAGCAGAGCGGTGGCCCGGTGTCGGCTCACCCCCCGGCAGCCTGGCACCGGTCGGCTCGGCTGCAGGCTCGCCGCTCTGGTCGCATAAAGCCTCGGTCAGAGCGGTCGGCTCGGTGCTGTGACGAATACTAAATGCAGGCGGAGTTTACAGCCTTGCTCTCGCTGCCAATTTCTTTCCTCTCGTTTTTTATCCCCAAGACGTTAAACTTGGTTTCCATTTAGCGATTGTGCAGCTTAGTCTCTCTAAAAAGTGAGCCTCCTACGAAGAGAAATGTCATCTTAATAAATGTGTAATATTTTTTTACGTTTGCTAATTGATATCGTTTATGATCATTTTTCCATTAAGAGTTTGCTCTTTGCTTAATGTTCATTTGATTTTTGGGGTTGTGTTTAAAAAGAATAGGATCTTCTTAAAAGTCATTCACATTTAAAAATAGATATTTATAGCTGGCACGCAAGGGGGTAAACATAATATAATAGTTATCCATAGGGAGAATACAATATGATAAAATATTAATTAATAATTGAACTGATCAGAAGACAAGGAAACTTTGCTGCCATTTAATTGGTCCTGGTAACACGTCTTGGCGACCATGATGGACGGATCACCCCACTTACTCCTTTGTATTAGATTCTAAGAAAGACACTAAAATGACTGGTTAAGAAAATGTCACAGTTCCTATACCGCCATATTTGTGTCCAATTTACTCTCAGAGGAAAAAGGGCTTTGTCTTAATAATCTCTAGGGAAGTTCTCGTGGTTATTACCATCAATGAAAGTCTTCAGATGGTAAACTAAGCTGAAGTTCATGAATATGAACCATCGGCTTTACACAACCCTGTTAAGTGGCTGCCTGATACAATACATGGCAGTTGGCAGTTCCTATATATTAATTTTATCCAGCTGATAATAAATTATGCAACAGCAAAAGTCTACATCAGTGACCTTTGTTTCACATTGACGTGTTACACACCATTAGCCATCTGTCAAGTGAGCACAAGCAGCACAGCAGGACTCTCTTCAGACAATGCACAAGCTGCTTGGCATGTCCACAATCAATACCCCGGCTACCGGCGCCCGCCTCCCTGTGCAGCCGAGCACTAGGCAAGACCCTCATCATTCATGTCCCACCCAGATGTGTTTGTTTGTGTGTCCTTTCTTCTTTGAGACTTGCCGACTTTGACAAATTGCCAAGAAGGACCGCCGCCGTACATTGAAGTCGTCTCGGAGGTTCGGTCCCCACCCCTCAGTCAGTTTGCACTTTTAAGTCAAATTGTTGCACGTCAAAAAACATTTCAAAAATTCACAAATATTTGAAAGGAGTCACAAAAGATATTGTGTGCGTGTGTATGTCTTGTGCCAGTGTCAATGTCTACCAAGTTTGGGTCTTTAGTTCCTTTTTTGAAAAGTGCTGGGGTCCATTCGTGCACCTCAGTTTTTTAATCGCAGACTTTTTTTTGCCTTAGTCGCTCAGGATTTGTCATAGGCGCTCGGGAAAACAGCTTAAAAACCAAATGTTCTCTATGCAGGAAAACCCTGCACATGCGCCTACATCAGGACTGAAGTGATGTGTTTGACCGAGCCCATGCCGTCAGGATCAGAGGTTCGTCAACTGCGCTCTAATCTCAAACTTATTGTTCTGAGATCCGACGACGATGACTCCGAGCCACCTTCCGTCAGGGTCAGTGCTTCGTCCACTGCTCCTCTACTGCTTCATTTAGGGTCAGTGCTAATTCAAATGCTGCTCTTCCATCTGACGTGGCGGATTTCGGGGACGAGCAATTTGACGTTGGCTCGCAAGACACGTCAAATGTACAAGACAGCCGATACTTTTCATGCGTGCGCCAGAGCACTGCACAAATACATCATATCCACATCGTTTTCTGAGACATCCGTTTGATATTGACGGTGTGATGGTAGAGTTTCACAGACGGCAAGGATTGCTAGGGGGCCTCCACTACCTATCCCTCCCCCGCCTTTTCCCAATCGGATTAAAGCCTCATTATCACTTTTTGAAGAAATATGTGGATCTTAGCGGTTACAGCCGAGCTGGTGAAAGGGCACTCGGAAAACCTTGAGATATGTGGATTCCTTTCAGGAAAGAGCTGCATAATGCAAACGCAACTGAGCTTGTGAACTATTTGGAATTCACTGTAGAGTCGGCCTCTACATGAACCCACATATAGCCTGACCTGAGCCCGAGAACTGCAATACGTTTGAGCCGATGAGAAACACACATTTCTATTGAACAAAATAAAACACATAAATAGCTTCAAGCTTAAGTCTACTTATGTCTATTACTGCAGAACCAAATTGTTCTCTAAAAAGGGAATTTTGATCAATTGCAGCGCAAACCTGATGAGTCGGACCCAATGGAAAAGAATCAAAGCTCATATTTCTGGACCCTATGATGTAAACCAACATCCTCTAGTCTAAAACACATGGGGGCTACATACTAATGACTCGTGTCCGCACCAACCGGCCTGTCAAGAAGTTCCAGTCAAAACTAAAACAGCAGAGATCACGAATGAGGACAAGACGTCCTCAGAAAGGAGGTCGACTCATTTCGAATTCGCGACATTGAATCGTCGACGCTCTTCGGGGTTCATTGTTCTTCGTCACCAAAGCTGCTGCACATTTGTTTTCCAAACAGTTAAACAGCCTCATTTTTTAAAGCTGTGGTTACAAATACTTCCAACTGCATTCGCAATTAGGCGTCAAGAGACAGATCACATTTTGACCTGCGTTAATCCGAAGGTTAAATTCTTCCCAATCGCATCATTTTCTCCCCTCCCCCTTCCACCCCTCGCTCTCTCATCCTAACAAAAGACACTTTTTCCAATAAGATGTAGAAGTGTGATATAAATGTGGCGAGCCAAAAAGGAAGAGTGTGGAGCCACTTAGCTATGCACCGATTAAATAGGGCAGCTGTCATTTGTCTTAGCCGCCATCTCACAGAAGGCCAGTGGGAGCCGTTCTCCGAGAAGCGCCCCACCAAGCAGCGTGGCCCACGGCTAATATAGGATTCCCTTTCAGATTAAAGAATAGCAAAGTCACACTGACCTCCAAAGAGAGAGGAGAAGGATGATGACGATGATCACGACGACCAACTTGTTGAGTAAGACCGAGACAGATTAGTAGCCTATATACTTTAAATACCAAACGTAATGTAAGTATTAAAGCCCCATTATGTAGTTTTTCCCTTGTAGCGCCCCGTTCAGGTATTTAACGTTTACTTCAGTGTCGTAAATACCCAGTTACGATAGATCAGGTGTCGTGAACCTCTGACTCTGAGCCATATATGGCTCTTTTGAGTTTGAAAAAATAAATATAATCTCCGCCCGCCCCCCTGTAACTTTCTCTATCCTCCAGATGACAGCAGCAGTAATGTCAGGTCCCTTTCCTAAAGACATCTTTGTTCTTTTATTAAACTAAACGTCTGTTATTGATCGTCTCCACAGCAGCATGTCTCTCTGTCTCTACGCGTCGCGTAGCGGAGCAAATAAAAAGTCACCTGTGAGCGAGGACTGGACTATGTGACGTTGGTCATCACTGACAGAAAGCAGGTTGAAGTACCGGGCGGCTCCAAAATGTTACAATATAGTGGAGTATTCTCCCCAAAGACCACCGATGGCGATGACGGAGGCGCAAATCGCCATATTAAAAGTCATTGTAACGGCACCATTTTTTTCAAGCTGTTATTTTAAGGTACAATTGTTACATAGTGTCGCTTTAATAACACAGTTTTAGCGCAGAGTTAACTCAAAGTTGGATCCGATTGGCCCTAGACATGTGACTGTGCATATAAACCATGCCAGGTTTTACAGATGTAATGCAGGCTTGGCAAACAGAAGGAGGAAGACATTTGTTTACAGATGAGCCCGATAAGTGCGGCGCAGTTGGATGAAATGGGGGAGGAAAACTAGAGCAGGGCGAGTTCCCAGGTGGAGGGCGTACACAGTATTCTGCACGCCAGCAAAAACAAATACCGGTAATACGACGCCATGACGCACAAAATCATAAAATTGAAAAGTAATTTTGCTAGCTTAGCTTCAAGGCTCCAGGAGATCGCTCAAGGCGGTCGTACACGTTAATAAAAACACATTCTGGTAGCCAGACAGCCACAAACACACACACACACACACACACACACACACACACACATATTGGTCACCACGCCAAACGTAGGACGTGCGAGACAATACAAATATCACACTGTAGCTTTGTGCCTCCTAGAATTGTATCACCTACCTCTGCTGCAAAAGACAAGCAATTTCTGTGTGTGCTGTTTTATTTATGAGCAAAGTTGGCTGATCATAAACACCACCTGGCTTGCAACACACACACACACACACACACACACACACACACACACACACACACACACCAACAAAGATGAAACGGTTTGTTTATCTCCTCGCCAGACTAAATCACCCCTCTTCTGATCGCCTCTGCATCTCCTCCTTTCTCCTTCCTATTAATCAGCTGCTTTATGTCACTGCAGTCAAAAGCAAAAAGTTTGAGACTTGTCAGCTCAGCTTTTTCTTCTTCCCTCGGATGAAGTTTAAGTGTCGGGAGAGACGCATCAGGTGGCTCCTTCTTCCACTGTGTAATATTGAATGTCTCATCTCAGAATTAATAGCTGCGATATCTGCCAACGATAAAAAGAGCCACACTTTTACCCCTGCTTTTCATATACACACACACACACACACACAGCTTTTTCTGAATAAAAAAGTAATGAAAAAAACTCCCTGCGTAGTAAACTGATAAAAAGAAAATTAATAAAAGGGGGCCGACATTAATTCCACTATTCCATATTTTGTGTGGTCTCTGAGTCTGTGTTTTAATTGTAACCATGATTGTGCGCTTGCTGCACATGATGGTTTTCCGGGGGGGGGGGGGATATTAAATATGCTTAAAAATATGAATCATAGCCACAGTGGAGCGTGTGGCGTTCAGGGTCTCGGTGTGTGTATACGCCCGTGTGCCCAATTGTCCTCTTCGATAAGCTGCCAGTCGGGGGGTCTGACCCACAGGAAGCAGTATTTATGTCCATAAACGGCAGCGGTGTTACATAACTTAAAAGCTAAACTACAAAAGGGCAACGCTTTGAGAGGCGGAGCACATCTCTTCTGACGCACGCCGGCGAGGGTAATGGTCAAGTCTCAACAGCGACGTGTAGATGGAGTAAATAATAGTGCTGTTGCGTTGTGTTCCCTGGTTTTCTTTCCAGAACCAAGACCCTCTGAAGTCTCTCTTAAGGAACAGCAGCATCCAGATGAAAGAGAATTAATGAGTCAGACGACACGTGAAATTTGCATCAAAACGTATTTCTGGTAAATTCATCATCACTGAAGCGAGAGACAGCTAAGAAACATTTCCCAGGGGTCCTTTTTTTAAATCACTTTCGAGATGTCACAAGAAGAACTAGGCGTCCAAAGTGCCAGGCTGGTCGGCGTTTGCCAAGCAGAAGAACTGTGTGATGAAATGACCTCAAGGTCACAAGAGATATGGTTCATATATTTAGTAAGTAATACACAAATGGATCGCTTTACTTGCAAGTTAAGTCAATAATTATTTCTGTGTGCCACATATCATATGATATCAATTCCCCAGATCAGCTGATTTAAATCCTGGCTTATGGGCAGCATTTTAAACATACCGGTGGAAGTGAAGACAGTTTTGAAAAAGAAGTGCCGCTACAGCCTCGGGGTAACTCTCATCCTGAGAAACAATGGAAAGAAAGAAATATAAAAGCAATAAAGGGCGTTGCCTTTGGGGGGATAAGGAGGATTCTAGATGCATTAGGAACATGAGTTTATTAAATCAAGTCAAGGTGCTGGCTCACATATCAGACCTTGTTCAGCGGGAAAAAGTCTGACAACAACAACAACAACAACAACTGATGTTTACAAACCAGTGATTTTTTACACAAGTAAAAATTGCAATAAAACCATCCGAGTAGAAGATAGAGTAAGTAGAAGAACAGACGCATCAGCAAAGTGTCCCGAGTCCCAGTGTGCCGGTTCTCATCCCTCACTACAGTAAACTAGGGCACGGCCGTATTGATGAAATCAAACAGAATATTTGATTATTGCCGGAGATTTTACATCACTTCTCAATATCTTCACATAGCAAAAAAAATACGCAATAATGCAGGTTTTGAGAAGAGGAAAATCTATCAGTTAAATCATGACTAATGCATTATGACAATTGTAATAATTGTTCAAAACGTCTATGCCTTTGGTACATAACAATGTATAGACACTAAATAAGTAATAACAAAAAAAACAGACAATCAATAATACAAAAATAATCTGTAGTTAAAGCCGTAATCATGATAGCACGATAAAATCAAAAGATGATAATATTGTTTTATATCACAACGTTGATACAAAACATTACGCAGCTCTAATTACAAGCAGCCATTTGAGTTGTGAAGCGCTCCTCATCCCATACTGCTGAAGCTATGAGCCACTGAGGCCTTCGGGTTGCCACACAGGATCAGAACGGCCAGCAGAACTACAAAAAACACCAAAGAAAAGGAAAGAAGAATACTGTTGTTGTTGTTGCTGAGCTAGCGTTTGTTTTTCGCAGTTATCACAGCGACGCAAATCTAATACGGTTATATTCATAATACTGGTTGTTGGAGCAAGCAATACTGTGCAAAGCCTTGCTTCCACAATCATCCTCTGTAGTGCGCACCGGCCAGTCTGATAACAAAGCCCTTTATTATCACGGCTTGGTCCGTCTAAGAACACATTTATTATCAACACTGCCGTGAAAGACTAAAGGAGACGGTTTCCTTACAAACACTAATAAAGCCATGGGGCCCATATGAGCAGTAAATGGTATGACAAAAGTTTTGCTGGAACCGGAATTGGTCCACTGTGAGCATAAGAGGTCTCACAGAGTGCTCATTAGTGCTACTTGGTCAAAACATACAGTATGAACCCCCATCAGTCCTCCGCCGATGCCTTTCTTCTTCCTAATGACTCGTCCAGTCTCGCATTCAGAGAGCCCCGTAAGGATTGTGAAGACCTTCCACTTTCAAAAATCTCATCTATGGTTTTGTGAATATGCCCAGGCAATCATTAGCATCAGAGCAGCACACTTTTTTTCTCTTCCCCACACACACACACACACACTAATGTATACCCCAGCCGACCACATATCCACTCAAGAGACCCCCCCTTGCTCATGGAGCGCGGACCGGACTGCAAACAGGGGATGACAAAGCCAGGGTTCGGTGTAACCTGCCGAACACGTCCATCAATCAGCATCAGCATCCGTCATACAGATGCAAGCCTCGGTGCCACTAATGGGATCAGTGTGCATGCGGCGGGGTACATGAAATCATTTTTCTGGAGAAACAAAAATTTGCTTAAGTGCTGACTGAACGGTTTAAGCTTAAGGGGATCGGTGGAAACATTTATTCAAAAAAACATCAGGGTTAGATCCATCCCACAATTATTTCCAGCACAAGCCAACCCTGGTGCTCTCTCGTGTGTAGTCCAGCAAAGTTAAACAAATCAGCGTTGCTCTCTCCAATATGAGTTTTCCGACTATCTCGTTTTCATCAGAGTGGTTTACGAGGTAGTTTGCAGTTTCTTTTACGGACCATCCATCAAGCCTCAACTCTCTTAATCGCCGGCATGTGCGTTATCTGCGGTGTTAAACAGTTATGGAAATGTATTCAAAGATTACATCCAACGCGGCCAGGTGAACCAACAGACTCCGTGGGCCCCGAGGCCAACAATTTAGACAAATGAAACCGTGCGGTTTGATGTCAATTGGCATCAGGTCCTCGAGATAAAATGGTTTGTCAGCATCTGCCAAAACTGCAACAGTATCGAACAAGACGTCAGTAAAAGTGAGTGATTAAAACATAATAAATATGCATGACTGTTTAGCAGCGGCAGATGGAGCAAACGTCGGCCCCTGAAGGTACTGTTCTAATTGAAGTCGTAATAACGCCACAGATACTCTCTGTGATGGTTTACTCAACACACACACGCACACGCACACGCACACACGCACACGGTGTTCTCGGGACAAGGTGCCTGGTTTCAAAGCACTTCAGGAAGTGAGAAGAAATAAATAAAGTCAAAACGCGTTAAAAAAAAAAAACAGACTGAGGAGTAAACAACAAACAACAAGCAGCAATCTAAACAGTTTCAGGCTCCGCGGAGGAGTCCTTAACGAGGCGGCGGCGGAGGCCCCGGAACACAGGAAACAGGCTGCGACGAGGCGCGCCTCTCACGACTCCCAACCTCCCCCTCCTCCCCCTTTCACACACACACACACACACACACACACACACACACACACACACACAGACACAGTCCTTCTCCTCACAATAGACAGACATTCCTTGTTTTGGCGTTTCATGCACAAAACACTCGCGTGAGATTTGTTTGCGTTCACGCGACTTCGAAGCAAACCAACTAATCTCGCGCGCAGCCACACGAGCGACACGCACACGCGCGCGCACACACACACACACACACACACAGCCCCGTAGCTTTGTGTTCTCTTATTCTTCTTCTTCTTCTGACTTCTTTTATAAATCACAAACCCGTCCCAAACTTGTGCTGCAGAGAGAGCGGAGAGAGGGAGAGAGAGGGAGAGAGGGGGAGAGCTAGGGCGAGCTAGCGATGGAGCGTGCAACTTCTTCTTGTTTACGTACCGACGCCGTACTTTTCCCTCTTCGTGGGCACCCAGCGAGACATACTCTCCGTGTGGACGCGTCCCCGAGTGGTCGCGTGGCGGTGGCCGAAAGGGGCTCCAGTCGTGACCTCTTGTAGTTAACGCGGACTTTTTTTCTCTTTTTTTTGTTCCTCCCTTCACTTCGCTCCGAGCTTTGGGGAGCCACTCCGAGCAGCCATTTTCCACCAGTGACAGGACGCTCCGCGAGGGGGAGGAAAGGGAACGCCGCTCGCGCCGCGGCAGTCCCGCTAAACTTTCCCTGCTGTGGGCGCAGAGGCGGAAACGGCCGCATGACGGCTGGAAAGTTTCAAATTAGTTTCCGTATAAAAAATAAAATGAAAACAATTTAACAGTGAATCCACTTTGAGAACTTCGTGAGGTCCTTATCCACTAAGACATATTTCCCAGAGTAAAATCTGTGCTTTTATATGTTTGTTTTTTAATTATTATTTTTTTTAAGAATGAGCTTACAAAGCTTTTTGTAGAATTTTGTAGAGAATGTGTTCCTCTATTGATATGTTATTGTTGCAAGAAGATACACAAAACACAGATATCCAAAACATCGTTAGGTTCTTATCCACTGAGACATATTTCCCAGAGTAAAATCTGTGCTTTTATGTGTTTGTTTTTTAATTTTTTTTTTTTTTAAGAATGAGTTTACAAAGCTTTTTGTAAGCTTTTTGTAGAATTTTGTAGAGATTTTTTTCCTCTATTGATATGTAATTGTTGCAAGAAGATACACAAAACACAGATATCCAAAACATCGTTAGGTCCTTATCCACTGAGACATATTTCCCAGAGTAAAATCTGTGTTTTTATATGTTTGTTTTTTAATTTGTTTATTTCTTTTTTTTAAATGAGCTTACAAAACTTTTTGTAAGCTTTTTGTAGAATTTTGTAGAGATTTTATTCCTCTATTGATATGTAATTGTTGCAAGAAGATACACAAAACACAGATATCCAAAACAGAACAATACACAATACTACTATTGCAAAGTTGTGTTTAATTGTGGTGCATTGAGTTTGCCTTCAATTAGTTATAGTTTAGACACAATTCCTTTTTATTTATTCACAGGCAAAATATAAGTGTTGGGGGTGTCAATGATATAATCTCTCTGCTTTACTCATCTTAAAATACATGCATATTATCTAACCATTAAAAAAGCCTATTACTGTGACCTTTAATATGGTGATGCAACACCCAGAGAGTGTCCCTCTGATTGGTTCAACCACATAATAAGATGTATTCAGCTTTTGCCCTTGTCCTTCCTTTATGGTGAAGCTACAGGAGCCAATGTGAGCCTGTGATTCTGAGCGGTTATGTGTTGAACTAATAATAGTTTCTCCACGGAGCTGCATGTGCTAAATAAATGACATCAGGGGGATGCACCTGCTGCACACATTTGAAGACTCTCATTTTATTTCATCGTGTTTGCACAAATGTTGCATCTTTTTTTATTGTGGCGTCCCATCTTTTAGAGAAGTCTCTCAAACCCATGACCTCTCTCTCTCCTCTGCGCTCACTTTCTCCACATGTCATGTTGGAGTATCGCCAGCAGAGGGCGGTGTCGCTTTCAAACTGACGCTCACGTCCAATAAACTACATCTCTTGAACCGTGTTTAAATCTGTCTCAACTCAATTGGGTTCTTGATTTGATTTGATGTTATCAGACAAAAAAATGTAAGAAGAAGCTGAAACAGAATCTTGCCTGGCCTTGGAAACGGCCTTCACCCACGCAGCGTGGGACATCATGTGGGTCACGGCTACTTATCCGAGAGGACACTGGCCCATTTTGAGGACAGCCTCGCAAATGTCACATGGCTCGGTTGGAGGCCTGAGGACAACATCGCCTCATCCTCTGCCGCCAACCACGAGATCACAGGGAGGAGCAGAAAACAAGAGGAAATCACAAGGAAGATTTCTGAAGCACTAAATGACTCATGAAATAACATGAATAATCTAATCATTAGTGATGCTCTATCATCTGTGAGGCCGCCTGAATGTCAGGAAGTTTTTATTCGCAGTTTTAAACTTCGGGTGGTGAGTCTGACTAACATAAAACTGAAATTAGACATTTTGTTAATAAAGATGCTGAGTGTTTATGGCGCTATTTGTTTAAATGTAGATCCTGTCATGTCAAGCATTGCATCAACAAGTGTTTGTCTGGTTTCTTCTCTTGGCCCGCCCACCCCTCTGTCTCCTTCCATCTCCCTCTCTGCATTGGATGATCAGCCCTTGTGCTCAGTAACTCTTTTGTTCGGCAAAGCATCCCTCGCATTTTGCAACAGGCCTTTCTGGAGACAGCACTCACCAGGACCCAGTTCGAGTGTTTACTTCCAAGGAGTGAGGAGCCCGATGCAAGCGAAACGGGGTGTTTTGGTGAGTAATATAATGCCAGCAGCACCGTGGAGCGGGGTAATAAAAGAAGGGGATTTCAATTTTCTACTTCTAATCTGGAATAATTTGCATCTATTTCTCATTCTTGCCTGTGCTCCTCATAACAGATCTGTGACATCGACAGCCTCTGGCATTCTTGGAACTACTAATTCCTTGTAACGAATTTCTGGCGTGCCTCCTGCTAAGAAGTTCAGATGAGTCAGGGGAGTCTCATTAATACCGCCAGTGTCGAGGGCTTGTATCGTGGCCTGTAACCCGAGAGCAGCGACTGGTTACCTGAGCTCCAGAGGGATGACTCTCCGCAGGCCAGCTGCCCACCTACAAAGAGCTCCTAACCGCAGGAGATCGGGGGATGAGTCCTACTGGGGGAGCTTGACACCAGAGGGGGAGGTCTTGGTCCGTGTTTCTCGCCCCCAACGTCCACCTCGGCCCCAGAGCGCCATCGAAGGAGGACGCCAGCTGGACGGATGGCTGGAGCACCTGCAGAGGATAGAGAGTGAACTTCTCAGGGCCCCGGTTCATGCTCAGGCTCCGGCTTTTAGTAACTGGACAAGATCCATCGACAAAGAGTCCGCCGGACCTGCCTGGAGACAGCCGGAGACCGCCTCCTACTGCGGGGCCTCGTCTTCCTGCGGGAGTACCAGCCTGTGTGAGAGCTTGCTGGGCAGCCAGGACTCCCTCCAAACGGGATCTTTTTCTCCGCCAGAGCGTAAAGGAAGCTGGGAGAGAGCTCGCGTCACGCAGGCCCCGAGAAAGGAGCAGGCTCAACTCAGTAATCTTGCTCCGGTTAAAATCGGCTGGCTGCCAATCCAAAGAAGAGTGATGGTGGTGGGTGATGCTTGTAACCAACGGCAGTCTTTGGACCACACTGCGGGCCAGGTAAAACACATAACAGCTCCAAAAAAGGCTTAAACCAAAAGGTTTTCCAACAGAATTCACTGGAGCTAAAGACATTTCTGGATTTCTCTACATTTAGTTGAGTAATATTTGAAGAGTTATTGAAGAGTTATATTCTCTACCTGCAGAAACCCCAAAAACATTTCATTTTGGCAGGCCGCTCACACTTAAAAGAGATTTACGTTTGAGCATTGTGAATTTTTCTCTCACAGAAACCTCATAGAAAAGCATTTGTGTCTCTGATTTAGGGTATCAATGTTTTAAAACAGGCCTTTGGAAAGATGGGCTGACTTACCCTGGATTTGGCAGCGACTGCCTCTCAGGCAGTGCTTCTGACATGTTAGTGAGGCAGTGCAAGCCCCGTGGGTCTGAAGGTAAAGTGCTGTGTAATGGAGTTGATGGTGCGTCGTGCCAAGGCGAGGCAGACTGAACGCATCGGGCCACAGAGAGACATTTGCAGTCGAGTCCCAGTCGAGGGAAGGCAGATCCGTTCAAATCCTTTGCAAACCGCTTACTCAGCAGGAACTCCACACATTCTCAAGAGAGAGATTGAGCATTGTGCCGTGAGAACATGGATGCAAGTCAATGTGCAGAGATATTTAAATGGGAGCATTTCCAACTGAACTGAGGGTTTGACTTCAAAATCAATAAGTTGCTGTGCTGTAACCAAGATCATCCGACTGAACTGATGCACAAAGCACATCCCTTCCCTCGTGACTCCTCGCGGAAAAATAATAATATTTAGTGTCAGTGTTTCTGTGCTGAGAGGTAGGTGATGGTTACCACGCATGGCTGCACTCTGGGTTAATTTAGCTTCGCACAAACTGTGTAAACAAGTGAAATGGAATACCCAAGGGAAAAAAATAAGTTTTTATATTTTTTAGTTTTATCTATTAGTAAAAGGTTTACCCTATTCCCCTGTAGTGCAAAAGGTAATATATTTATTTTACAATACATATTTTTAACAATTGTGCTTTTTCTCATACTTTGAGCTAGAAATCTTCCACTTAACAATTGCATCCACCAATATATATTTATGGTTTCATTCTCATTTATATTCTGAAGGATGGTTCATATTTAATTCATAGCCTCAACATGTTGATAGTATTTTTTTTATCAATAGAGTGATACAAAAAGATATCCAAACTTCCTTACAAAAATTGTAAAAACTATTGACTCTCATTTGCCAACAAAATGAACTGAAATGAAACATTTTGAACCTGGCATTATCCAATGTTCAGGATGTATACAAAATTATGCAAATAAGCACCTATTTGAAAAGATAATGCATCATTCTCGTTTTTAAGCCAGAGCTTTTTCCATATTTCAGTATTTGTGAGAGAATAAGCCAACCAGCAGCTGTAGGCGGCGTTAGCTCCGTACAAACATGTGCGTGTTATCTCATCCTGCTGTAAGCTAGAAAACAAATAAGCATTTTCCAAAAATGTGCAACTTTTCATTTAAATGTATCAAATGTCAGGATGGTGCTGATGCCAAATGAACATTTTGTGTTATCAAGTCTTCTAAAAATGGTTTCTTCTTCTTTTTAACAGGTGAAATTGAAACAAGCCATCACACCAACGTTTCAGATGGCTCGAGCAACAGTCACCAGGCACCGAGGTATGTAGCCTTCAACGCGCGTTCATTCCAACTGGTCACAAGTGTCTCACACACCAATTAGCACATTTGCTGTGAATTCAAACAACAAAAGCGCTGCGTTAGTTATGTTAGGGGAAAATAACATTGTAAGTTGGACTGAAAATGTAAAAAATAACCCATAACTAACTAACTAACTTCAAAATATCCAAGAATTGCACCTTAAAGCCACACTCAACCACGTTTTAAAACATGACGTAACTCTCTTCATCGGAAAATCCCCTGAAACACACAAAGGTTCTGTTTAAGTGACGTTTAGTGCAGGATTATCACTGCCAGAACAAATATGGCCACGGAGTAACTGCAGAGGCCGGAGAGAGAACCAAACGCCCCGCACTGACTGACTGTGGGAACAATCTAGACGCCACTTCCCCCAAAACAAAGTTAAGTACATGTACATTTAGTCCTGGCTGTTGCGACACAGTGCCCTGGCAGGATTGGAGGTAGAGGAAATAAGCTCTATTTAAAAAGGTGATGAAAAGAGAAGATGAGGAGGAGGCAGAATGAAAAGGAGAGATGCAGACTGATTGGAGGAGCAGCTCTGGTAATCTTTGAACATGGCAGCGCCGCACTCCCTGGGTTTGATCCGAGGGTCGATCTTTCAGCCCGATCCTTGTTTGTACATAGATTATATTGACACGACTCGGGCTGCTCGCAGAAATCAAAGCAATCCATCCATGGGAGCGGGGGGGAATTTGACATAAAGTGTTTCAAGCACCATAAACCTTATCAACGTCTCACACGCTGTTACTTAAAAAGCCACATGCACGGGCTGTGTTGACATGATGGATATATTTACAATGATGCTCTTGGATTAAAAATAGGTTAATAGTCAATCAAATAGGCCATAAATATTCATATTTTCAGTTACTTTACAGTGAATAATATTTATAATCACCAAATTGGCCACAGCTGCAATGCGGTGAAGAAAGATGATCAACAAGAAACAGGAATCTTTATCCAGGATGTGTCTTGTTTCGATGCCAGTTGCTTTTGCTGAGCTGTTAGCACATTTAAATCCACAATCCAAAACCAAAGGACACTATCAGAAATCCCATTTGATTCTGACCTTTGAATCTTATTGCAGGCACTTAGTGCCTTCTCCCACCACACACGTCACATTAACAAACCTAAAATGGCCTGATGTTAATGAGCAAATGATAATAAAATTGGATTCTTGTGCCCCGAGGGCCTTTTTTTTCGACAGACTGGCCACTTTCCTCCCGGCTCACACTACCACTATTGCCATTCTACTCACGGGGATGAGGAATGAATTGGAGTAGGGGGGAGGGAGAGGGGACTTCAGAGTGCACTTGCCATATGGCCTTGCTTTTTTATTTTCCTCCGAGTTATTAAACTACTGTTGATTCAGTAGTGGAGGTAATGAGAGGAGTTCTTTCAGCGGGGGGCCACAAGGTGGTGTGGGCCCTTTAACATCGAAATAAATGGATTTTAGTGATAGCAGCATGTCAGAAGCAGCCTTTATGGCACCTCGAAAGACCATTTTCAAAAAGTGCACACGGTGTAATCACATTTATAGAAGTGGTGCAATGTTCCCCTTTGTCCCCTTGCTTCCTCCTGCAAAGAAAAAAAAGAAAAAAAGAAAAAGGAAAACGCCATGAATTATCCACACAGCATTCAAGGGGTTATCCCAACGAGTGAGCCAGTCGTCATGGTAACAGCGGCAGGTGTAAATGCAGCCAGGCAGGCAGTTGAGGTGGCAGTAGAGTATCAGTCAGGGCTGCGAGGCCGACAAGTCAAGCCGCTACGTCTCCTGAGGAGGGAGAGAAGTGGCTCCGGGGTGGCGCTGGATTCACTTTACTGGGCCAATGTCAAATATTGACAGTGTCAACACTGCCACAGAGCGAGAGGAACGCCTGAGTCGTGCGTCTGCATGTGTGTGTGTGTGTGTAAAAAGAGAAATGGAGAGTGTGCGTCTTGGAAGGAGTGTGACGGTGTATCATTTGTTTTGTCTTGACACATAGACGGAGACGTGGGGAAAAGTCACGGCGGTCCGAATGCTTTGGGTGTGAAGACGTGGCAGACCTCTCAAGACTCGCCCGGTTTTAAACAGGTAACTGATAACAGCTCTCGGAGGGATGGTTTCCACTTCTTCTTGGGAGGTGATGGACATCAGTGGGTCTTTGTGTCTGGGAGTGAATACTATGTCTGCCTGGGGGTCTTCTAATCCTGGTGTTATGCTACTGCTTTCTGGTGCATGTAGAATAGAATAGAAGAATAGAAATATACTTTATTAATCCCCAAGGGGAAATTTGTCGACACAGTAGCACCAATAAACTAAACACACGAGAATAAAATATAAATATAAGAAAGAAAGAAAGAAAGAAAGAGCTTCAATCCAGCCCTTTCAAAAGCTTAGAGGAACAACACTTATGTATAATAGTTCATGCACAGGTCATGAGTTTAAAGATCACAAACCTACTCGTGGAATTAAAGTTGAGAAAACCACAATCGAAGATCCTCTGTGGAACTTGAAAAAGTGTCTCAACAAAGCAGACAAAAAAAATTAAAAATAGCAGTTCAGAGACAGTCACTGAAATAAATAAATAAATGACTTGTGATCAAAACAAAAGCAACTAGCTGATGACTTCTTTGCTTTGCGGAGCGTTTTCAGCACAGCTGTCAGTGTCTGTGTGCTGTCTGCTGCTGCAGCATTTATCCAAAGCGCCAGACATGTTGTGACAAAACGTATAGTTTGGGCCTCTTGCAAGATTTAAGTAGACCCCATATGTCTGCAGCAATAATTACCTCAACATACAACATTAACGAATGAGGGATCACATCATGAACCCTGCTGGAGAACAACAACAGGGACATATCAGTATTCCTCCACGCTCCATAACAGACAACCAGACTCTTCTGGAATTGGGTCTTCTTCTTTGCCTCTCTCGGTTTCTGTCGAGCATATAGAGTCTCATTGTGATTCTGCGAGGGATAAGAAGTCACGCCTAATGGGGCTGCATCGAGCATGAGAGTCATCTGACTAAACAACAAACAGCAAAGCCCTGGAGAAACACCAGACAGCTGACCTGCTGTGGAAATGTTGCATTAAAGAGACGTCATAGTGTTACTATATGTGTTATGCTTCATTTGACTGTATATGCTACTGGCAAGATGAACCTACAGCATATGTTTTATTGTTATTGATTTATTACAAAGCATTTAACAAGGAGATATTATATATATTATATATATATATATGTATATATACTTTATTAATCCCCAAGGGGAAATTTGTTGTTACAGTAGCACCAATAAACTAAACACGAGAATAAAATATACATATAAGAAACAGAAACAGTGATTGTGCACAAAGTGAAATATAAAATACAAATAAAATAAAATATATATGTATATATATATATATATATATATATAGATATAAAATATGTATATATATATAAAATATGTATATATATATAAAAAATATATATATTTATATATATATATATAAAATAAAATATATATGTATATATATATATATATATATATATATATATATATATATATATATATATATATATATATATACACACAACATATGTGCAAAAATTAGCAACAACAAGAGGGTGGGATGGGGTTTCCGTTCGTAGTTAAGGCTTCTTCATCACAGAGAATCTCTTTCATCCACATGCTGTAGGTGCCAGACAAGAAGAGCTGTCCTGCTAATGAAGGGAACAGACCTGGAGCCTTCCAAGCTCTGAGGAGAGCATGGAATACCAACAGGGTGTCAGCTTTCCCAGGAGGCAGGCAGTCCAAAGAGCTCCCGACGGGGACCAGCTCAGTCCCCAACAGGTCGTTTCAAACACCCAGCGCAGTCCCCTTCCAGCAAGCTCCTGCAAGTCAAGCGACTTTTGCCGATCCTCACGCTCCGCTGCGCGGGACGAGCAGCACAGACACCAACAGGTCCCACGCGCCTCTGCATAGGACAGGCGGCGTTCAGCCTCTGAGGGCGACAGCCCCGCTGTGCGTGACCACCCTCATCCCCCAGAACAAAGCCAGCTTCTCCTCCATCACCATCTCCTCCAGGAAAGTCAGCCGATCGGCCAGTTTGCCCGGCGACGACGCCTTCGGCCGCTCCGGGGAGTCTCCTCCTCCTCCGACCATGGAGCCGAACTCCAGGATGGTCACGCTGCAGAGGAAGGCCACGATAGTCAAAGTGACGGAGCAAAGGATGGTGTCCAGTCCTTCCTTGAGCCACAGAAAGGTGGTGACGCCGCCGGACGACCACGCTTTGGACACGGTGGTCCACAGACGAAAGGCTACCATCATCAAGGTGACAGAGCACAGGGAGAGCTGGAGTCCCAGACACCCTGGGTACCGACACAGCTACACAGAGGGGGCGGAGCAGCCTGGCAGCTCATGGGGTCAGGGGCAACCCTCACCGCCCAGTGCGGCGCCTTCACATCCCCACCGGGACTCCACTCAGAGGCCGAACTCTCCCAGAGCGACGCATGTGTCCACTTTGGATCCAGTGGAAAAGAACGACGCGCGGCACACCTCCACGCTGAGTCTCATGATGAGCGGCCACAAGGGCGGAGCAGAACCAGAGGAACCATCACCCTCGGAGGGTTCTAGGCAGACATTGGAGCGGCCGCGCAGACCGCTGAGCTGCTACGGCAATATGTTCGGACACACGGATCCGAGCGGGGAGACCGCGGCGCAACCAGCGGCCAGGAAATTGAGCTTCGGGCTCCCACAAGGGGCCGATATCAACCCCACGAACTCCAACAGTGTCGTCGGCCGTCAAACAGCGTGGGGCGAAGCCGGTCAGCCGGCGGGCGACCCCCGGTGGCCCAACGGAGGCCAGTGGGAAAGGTTGCCGCCGCAGAGGGCCCCGAGGAGATCGGCCTCCTGTCTGACTCTCATCACGAACCCGGGTAGGTGTCTCTGTCCCTTTGTCTCTCATCTCCGTTTCCAAAGGATGCCGATGTCCAAATATACAACTCCTCTCTGCCTATTGCAGGGCTCTCAAGTTTTGAAGACAGCGAAACTTTAGTATATCAGTCGCGCGCAATTCCAGGATGCTTTATTTTCATTGGTTGCTGGATCTTAAATCTTACCCAGATACAACAGATACGTTTGTTTTCTGATGGGTTATTGTGTAGCCCATTTCTCTTTTGATTGGCTGATAAGTGGCACATCACAGCAGACCTCCAGGGGAGCGCTTGATTTCTCCACGGTGAGGGCGCTGCGGCACATTAAAACATTAAATAGCCGAGAGTTTTTTGCGTGAGAAATACGATGTGTGGCGGGAGTGCGGGAGTTAAGAACGAAATGCGGGAGTCTCACGCTCAATGCGTGACACTTGGTTTTGCATGTTCGGGGTTGAGATGATGACCCCCACAGCGGCGTTACTCTCAGGTTTGATAACGTCCTCCCACTTTGATGTCTTGTTGACGGCCGTTATGAGGTTGTATTTACAGATGACTCCATTATCTGTTGCCTTGAGTGCAACCGACACTCGTGCTTCTCTGTGCCAATGTCTAATAGAATAGCCCCGACTCAGAGGCCCGTTGGTACCTGCAGACGCTTTGTTGTTTTTCCCTTCGTTTATTTTCCCACGCATCTCTTTGCATGTATAATTTATCCTCGTTCCCCGTCTCACAACACAGCAGAGGAATCACAAGCTGCTGAACAGGGGGACAATAACAAATTACGATGTGTTAGAATACATGTTGACATCCAGATCCTGTTATTTAGCTGTTATATCTTCTTTTTACGTTGTAATCAACTCATGTAGACAGAGATCTGTTCACAAAGTCCCATTGTGGGGACTCGTCAGGTTCCTCAGGCCTAAGATTCAAATCCACCGACTAGATGTTGACCGATCGTCCTTCTGAGTCATGGCTGGACTTCTACTACCTGCTTGGTTTTTGGTTATGGTTTGACTGAGGAAAGTAAGTGTAACGATCCTTCGTCATCCCTGTGAGTCTCGGCAGGTACAAAAGAGGTCAACACACAGGATTACATTTTGTATAATTCCAAATGTATGCTGTTTGATGGTGTCCTTAATCCCGGTGGCTTCGGTCATCCACTCCAAACCCTCTGCTGCCCGCTTCTATTGCTTTTCATCGGGAAGAGACACACACACACACACACACACACACACACACACACACACACACACACACAGAATGACCCCAGCTGAGGATGATTTTTGTGCCATGTGATTAAGTAAATGGTTTGAAACAGTCAGCGCAAGCTGCTGTTCAGTAATGCAGGATGTTCAAGGTTAAAAGGTCCCAAGGTCACAACAAGGTCACACATAGTTACAAGATTAAAAGGTGTTTTATTTGTCAATGCACGACAGGGTTGCACAACAGATTGTAGTCTAAATTGTCTAACTAGGAAAGAAAACTAATAACAACAACAAGGACAACAAAGACTGGTCTGTTGCATTAGCAGCTTCTGTATCTCCAGACCTCAGCAGGGTGAGCAGGTTGTGTCTTTTAATGTCATCTTCACTCTTTGAAGCCTCCTCTTCTCACCCAATATCCCTGATGCTCAGCACACGAGTGCCAGTGATGTTCTGTGTTCCTGGTCCCCGGCTGTAGAGCCCTCCTGTTAGTTAATGCGACTTATTCACCGGAATACGTCACATAAGAGGGAGTTTTCTGCTGAGCGAGTATTTCTTAGTTCATAATGTCTTTTCTCGTGTGAAATTATTCATTATTCCGTAATCACTTTGATCAAGAGCGCCATCAATTAATTAGGAAGCCTGTGCCGACATCATTTAAACTCAACGTTTGATAGAGTCAACCTGCGGATGAGGTGGGACGTTATGAAATCATTTTAAAGCAGAGGTCCGCCAAGTGGCAGCTTAGTCACAGCCGGGGTCACCGTTTGAGTCACTTCTCATTTACATCAAAGCCCTCTTGCCTTTCAGATCCCACCTTAGATCTGTCTGAAGAGGAAGTGCTTGCCCTCAATGCAGCCGCCATCATAGCAAATATCAAACTCCAAAGACAAGGTAGCAAGAAGAAAACACCAAACAGTCGATCTGAGAAGGACTCAGCTGCACCACCTCATGGAAATACTGGTATTATTATGACTTCTCTGGTCCCCTCCCATGTAATCACAATGTCTCACTTTAAAACATTGATCTCTGCTACAATTTATTGACTTTGTCGACTGAGCTTTCAGAGCTACACTACTGTTGAAAAGTTTGGGGTCACCGAGAAAATGTTGTGTTTTCCATGAAAACTCACACTTTTATTTATTAAATGAACACAAGACATTGAGAAGGTTAGAAATAATGATTTTCATTGTAAATATTAATGTTGTTCTTCAAACTTGTCGCTCAAAGGAAGGACCGTTTTAGAGCTTCTCTCAACAGCATAACTGTTTTCAGCTGCGCTCACATAAAAAGGGTTTCAATGTCAAGGAATAATCTGTTTGTGGAAAATGAAAAATAAAAAGTTATAAAAAAAGGTTCTCAAGTGGGTTCTAACCCTCTGCTAGTCTTCTAAGGCAATAACACAATATACCACTAGAACACTGGAGATGGGCCTCTATACACCTCTGTAGAGACTTCATAAAAAAACAGAGAATAGTCATTTACCACATTAACTATGTAAAGAGTGTATTTCTGATTAATTTAATGTAATTTTCATTGGAAAAAACAGTGCTTTTATTTCTTTTTTCTAAGTGACCCCAAACTTTTGACGGTAGTGTACATCTTTGATTGAGTCCGATTTCACGGCTCTTACATACTATTTGGTTTATGCCAGAAATAACTCTGTCCCAGCAGGCCCAGAGGGCTATGTTACATTTTCCCAGGCACGTGAATCCAAGGCAGGTGAAAATGAGATGCAAAATATATTTTTTTTCTCTGTCATAGTTGTGACAGATGGGGAAAAAAGTGTGATGCCGGATGAAAAAAACATCCAGCGCCAAGACCAACCAGAAGCCGAAGTGGAAACTGAAAGGTCGCCACAAGCTTTTTCTTTACAGGTGAGATTGGAGGTATTTTAACAATATAACATCTATTAATTGTGATTTCATTCTCCAAATGTCTATTTTCTGCACGTGCTCGTGTGTATTACAACCAGTTTAAAGTATTTTCCTCCTACTTTTTTTCTAGGCCCATAATGTTAATGATCTGACAGCTCAGGTTTATCTTAACCCCTCCTGGAGATATACTATGAAGTACACCGAAAGAGAATGACACATTTCCACAGGCGTTGGACTTTTCCACGGGGTGCCCCAGACTTTTAGTCTCGAGCGGTGGGAGTTGGAACGGGGATGTCGGGCTTAAGTGTTATGTCAAGAAGAGCAATGTGTTTCTGGCTCTTGGCAGGACGCACTGCAGAGGTCCAGGCCAGGCTTCATCATCCGCTCCCAGGGCAGACTGCGAGAGCTGGAGCGGAGGGCACAGGAGAGGAAGGATCTGGCGGATTTGGTGGAGCCGCGGTCGAATGCCGCTGTCAGGCGGAGGAGAGCCCCCGGTGGCCGGGGTCCCTCTCTAAACGGTACTGTGCCACCCGTCACCTCTCCCGTACTGCCCATTGTTCCACTGCAGCTGCAGTGGCCATTTGCCACATCACAATCACACACATACAGACACAGAACACAGGGCGAGGGGGCGGTTTTCAGCCGGTGTGGGTTGTTTTTCAAAGCTTTAGACCAATATTTTTGGATTTAAGCTGCTGGTAGGTAACAATTTGCTCCTTTATACATCATATTCACATTCATTTTTAGCTCGAACGGATGCTAATCCACTGAAATCCTCTGCTGAAACCCAGAATACTGAGTCAGCAGCCGTTTTAGACAAGATCCTCCACCACAGCTCTACTCAATGACACATCAACCAGATTCAAGACTTCCGTGAAGGTACAGATATTGGATGGAAAAGCTAAAAAGAGTAAATGTAACACAATTCGAAAGAGAACTTTTTTTTGTTAGCATGAATCACGTAATAGATCAGAATCTTAAATGTACATACCTGCAAACGTGTCACCTTTCGGCGAAATTCACCGTTTTGAAATCAAAATAGGTCATCCACGTGAATAGTGTAGATTCGAAGAGTTTTTGTTTTGGGTAGGGGGGGGGGGGTAAATTGGACGGCTGGCGTTTATGAGATTGGAGTGAGGGACAAGGGGAACATGCGATGTGGTGATCTTCGCAATAAAACATCTTTGATGGGACACGTCGAAGGAACAGGTTCCTGGAACAGAATCATGGAACAGAATCATGGAACAGAGTCATGGAACAGAGTCATGGAACAGAATCATGGAACAGAATCATGGAACAGAATCATGGAACAGAGTCATGGAACAGAATCAAAGCTCAGCAGAGCACACAAGTTTAAAAAATGGAAGTTGGTTCATGAATGACTTTAACCATATTATAGGCTATATAATGATAATGTAAAGTTGTTTTTACTATTATTACTATTATTAGGGCCCGATCACTGGATTATTCAGACAACCCTTTTTCTTAAAATGTTTGTTATTATTATTATTTAGATTTGCCGTCAGAACAATCAAAAAACTAGTTATAAAAGCTTTGAGGTGTCATCAAACAACGTGGATGTGGTGTGGAGACAACAACAACAAATTCCCCCATGTTACCTTATTCACCCCTCATGAGTTTGCAGGTATGAATGTAATAAAACATATATGTTCATCTTTACTGTCTTAAGGCCAAATGTAATGGGAAATAAGAATGGAGGAGAGAGAGAATTGGCACAGCAGGCTAAGCTCTGACTAAATACAACAAAATACACTTTAAGTAAGATATGAAACCAATTATGTTATTGCTATAAATATGCATATATATATATATATATATATATATATATATATATATATATATATATATATATATATGCAAGTGTTCATCTATTGAAAGGGGTTTCAGAATGATTGCCAGCATTGGATTACAGCAAAGATATTTCTGTGACCTTAAAATGTCATTAAGATCTCCACGCAGTAATCAGTTTGATGAAATTTGCTTTAACTGTGCCAGGATTCACAGTAAACAATAAAGAATTTAAAGATTTGTCACAGTACATGTGTAGCTCTCTCTCTGCCCTCTGCTGGCTGCAAAAAATAAAAGAAACACTGTCCACGACATCTTGGGAAGGGAGAGATTTAAAAAACCTAATTGATCTACTGCGTTTGTGTATAAATGTCGATGAAAAAGATCACGGTCCCTGCATTGCTGGTGAGATTGTTTGGAATATCTTTGAGACGTTGGAATTCATGTTCTGGTTTAAAATGATCTTATCTGTTCTTTTGGGAGATTGCAACTTATTCCTTTCTTTTCTGAGTGAAGTATTTCTTTGTTCTCAAATACCGTAACTGCCATGCTTTAAAACCTTCAACTTAATCAGCATCACATATGTGTATACATGTGTGTGTGTGTGTGTGTGCATGTGTGTGTGTGTGTGTGTGTGAATGTGTCGTACACGCTCCTGTTTGCAGATAACCTTTCCAAACCCAGAGATAGAGCCATTACTGGGAAAGAGATGCAGCCCAGATCTAAGCGGTGAGTTCCATCTCCGTCTTTACGCGGCACACTGGCAGACAGGTGCATCCTTATCTCTGGTGTTGCCCCCCCCCCATCCTACAGAATATAGTGTTCCATGTCTTGAGTCGTGGTGCATAGGAAGTCAATGAGCGTATCCCACCCTTACAAAGAAATGTTCACCCTGAACTGCCATTTTTTGTCTTTACAAGCAACTCCTAAAAGACACAAATTGATAATTTTGTTACAGACCGCATGCAGAGGTGAAGAGGAAAAAAGAAGAGGAGAAGAAGAGGGAGGTGTGTTTGAACAACAGGCAGCGAGCGGAACTTTTCAAGAAGGTAATCTCTAAATCTGTATTTGACAAAACACAGGTGGATTTAACCCGGCAGAATTTGGGTTTGGAACAATGCAAAAGACACGTATACTTGTTCCAACCTGTTCCTTGTTATACAGTACAGGATGATGAGAGAGAGTGTGAAGCAACCTGTTCCTTGTTATACAGTATACAGGATGCTGAGTGTTGAATAAGATGACTTCCTACATTCATACGTGAGGGAGAATAAACTTCATATAAATTGGTTGAATAGAAGATGAACCTCAGGCACGTGCACAGATAGAGACTAGTGGTGCTCAAGCTCCTCCCCTTTTGCCCTGGATGAGTAAAGTGCCTTTTTTGCTGGAGACACTTTTTTTTCATTCTTCAGTATTTAAGAATAAAAGTCACTCTCTCTGTCGTCAATTCCCCACAAATGTGTTTTGATATCCGACGGGGCATTTATTTGACTTCTTGTGAGAAACTATAGTTTATAGTCTTCATCACTTTCAATAACACATTTTCGCTGCTTCTGAATTTCTTCTTGGCTGTTGATGAAGATCAATATCGCTCATTTTGAAAATGAGGTCAGAGGGCAATACGGATCCGTATCAGACCGGCGAGGAGGGCGATAGTGGCTGGCATGACGACCCATTAGCCAATCAGAATGCTTGTACTGTTGTTGCCATGCAATAATTCATCTTTATTCATAAGGAAAGTGTAAACTAGCTGCCTAATCCTGCCCAGAGGAAACGCAGGTCGAGGACAGCTTCATCAGTGTATTGCTGCTAATGCTTCAACTCGGTCAGATTTTTCTTTTGGCAATGGGTGCCCTTTTTTGTGTTTGAGCACCTGCCCCCCAAAATGTCTGTGCACGTGCCTGATGAACCTACATTATTTCAAACAGACTGGTCCATATGATCAAGAGATCATCTCCTAATATTTAAGCCACATTAGTTCTCCCTGAAGCTATTGTCCAAAATTCTGAATTGAATCACCAAATCTCTGAAAATGTGAAACAAAGCAATACATCCTGAAAACAGCTCTCCACCGTGTTAACAACGTGCCTGAACACACTGAGCAGAGCATTAATTGTGTGTATGACCTCACAGGCAATTAAGCAGGTGATAACACAACGTTGCTCGATAGGCTCAATTACACCTCGCAAACGGGGAGACGTTTTTCAGTCCTGGCCAACAATGGCTTCTCCTCCCTTCACGGCAGTGCAGCTGCGGAACATAAAGTATTTAAACCGCCTCCCAAGTCCACCGCGGTCAACTGAGAAGAGTTGGAGTGGAACACGAGAGGTTGAAGGATGTTTTAGAAACACACTGACAGAGGGGGTGGATGGGATGCCCGGGGGACTTCTGGTTATTCTCCTATTGGCCTTATAGTACAATAAATTATACACACCAGAGTTTCACAGTGATTTATTCCCTTTCATATTGTGCTCCAATGAGGCAATTGAAGAAGGAATCCACATATTTATATGCATGTGGTCACCGTTTCTGATCTGGTAAAACAACTTGTGTTACAGGAATATTATATTCTGAACACTATTTTCTTAACTTGCCATAGAGTTGATCTGGGATTTAGTTATTTTTTTAATTTATTTTTTTAAGTGCATCGCATTTATTGTTTTAGTTGTCACTAATAATAAATAATAAAAAGACTTGAAGAAGTGAAGGGCAGTGATGAGCAACTTCTTAACCTGTGGAAACGGTTGTTTGAGGTCTGGAGGATCTGATGATGTCATAGTGATGTCATTAGATGTATCTTCGCTTGGGCTTGTGATTTAGTTCTGCTGAACTCGGGCAAGAAACATAACTAAATAGATGTAAATGTGTGTTCTGCTTATTTATAAAAGGAGTTCCATTATGTTGAATACAGACATTTAGTTTATAGCACGTATTGAGCTTTCCTTTCCATTCAGACCGATGAGCTCATTGTTCCACTAGATGTCGCTGCTGACACATCTTTGATGTTTTCTTTCAGTTCTCCCAGGACTTTGATTAAAAAATCTGTAAAAAAAAAAGAAAAAAGAAAACACCTCAAATGCATTTCCTTCTCCTGAAGGTTTACTTGTTTCCCCCTAAACAAAATATAACTGCATGATCAATAATTATAACCCAGGACAGAGTTTGAGTTTCACATTGATTCTCTCTCCTGCTGCAGTCCTCTTATGGAGAGACAGTGTGAAGGGCGTCATTGTGCTCCGAGTGTGAGGCCCTGTGTGTTCCTGGGGGAACAAGAAGCCCCCCAGTGCCGTGCCACCATTCAGCCGGGCAGGGGGGGGGGGGTCAGTGTGGCTGCCCACACACGGCTGCTCTGTGGCAGATAACTCAGGCAAGAGGGGCGATGCCCGTGGTCAAGCAGGATCCTGCAAAGAGGAGCTGGAAACCTGAGTGTGTGGGTGACCGGCCGGGGGGGGGGGGGGGGGGGGGGCAGGACCGTTTGATTCCCATCTGACGTTCGTGCGGTTCAACCTGGATTGCACATGAAAACAGGGCCTCGCGTGTTTAGTGAGGATCAGCCCAGTGATCTACGGCCACCAAGTGGTTTAAGTTTACTCTGAGTGCTTTCTCATTGCAGAGACTGTTGGATCAGATTCTCAAAAGGAGCACCAGCTGAGCGGCCGGCGACAGATGAAGATGACGACATGCCTCCGCATCGCTCAACAGACCGATGGAGTGAACCGTGCCCTCGGACGGAGCTGAACTATCGGTGCAGGTCGTGGGCTCAGCGCCAGCATTCCTTCAGTCTGTTGGTCTCCTGTGTTTACATTACTTATTACTATTCAAGTTACGGATCTGTTTTCCTGAAAGATCAAATCCGGGGTAATCTTTCAAAAGCCCAGACGGTCATTTAACATCTTTTACTGAACCTTCTTTTTTCAAAACCTTAAAAAACTCTTTTGTCCATCTGGAGAAGTAAAAAAAAACATATGCTGATGCACACAATTAATAACAACAACTTGAACCTGTTTAATTTAATACAGAGACTCTACTGAAGCTCCTATTCGTTATGATTACCTAATGATCAAACAGTTTAATTGTGTTAATGTGTAACTTTGTTAGGATATACATCATCCGTTTTACAGGTTTAACTGGTGAACTCGGAGGACAAAATATATGTGATGCACTTGTGCAGAAGGAAATACCCTCAGAACAGCACAAGGCTTTTTGATAAATGACCTGATGTTTTTTTTTGTTGAAAGATTGCACACAGAATTGTCTTTCGAGAAAAACAGATGCTCGTCTCCGGCGCAGCTGTCCCAGCTGCCCTTGTGCGATGCAATCACAAATGCAAGATGGCCAAAATGAATGTACGAAATCACATCTCAACGTCCTGCTCGAGCCACGAGAGCAGAAGAGCGCATGACTGATCCCCTCGTGATGGATACATCAACCATCGACGTGGGCTGTATCTTTTGTTATCAGCTGGCTCTCACTTGATTGCAAATGGCCTTTCTTTTCCAGAGTACTTCATGTAATGGGATGCAGAGTGAGCTCCACTTTCACATGATCTCATGTGATGCGGAGCGGTGATATAAGGCAGAATCATTCATTACTTCACGGTCCCACGTCGGACAGTCTTCAGCCGCCGTCTTCGTCATTATAACTGAAGTGGGCTGTGCCATCGTTCAGCGCCAGCTATTAGTGAGATGGAGGAATGTGACCTCTTCTCACTGGAAATGCCCCGTTAATGGACGGCGCCGATTTGAATGGAGCTTTTGTCCCCGCTTTTGTCCCGTGATGGACGGAGGCCCGCCAGTACAGATTTAGATTTGTGGGATCTGGCGGGAGCGTGCTCAGAGTGCCGCTCCGCAGCATGATGGAGCGGGACATAAATCCAAAGTGAGACGTGTGAATACATCTTTGTTGAAAGAATTGAAAACAGAGCATACGCTCTTCATTATTTGTAATTGTTAATTCACTCATCAGCCCTTAAGTTGGAGTTTCTTCATCGTCCAGCTGTTTCATCCATCTGAATTTGCACTGATGTCATGGAGAAGACAGATCATTGCTCCCGACTGATTTTGTAAACCTTATTTCTCGTCAGTGTACATGCACATGCAGGGTTTCTTGGACGGCAGGAGATCCTTAATAATGGATCATAAGTGTGTCTGTCTTTATAAAATGAGAACTGGGAACCATGACTGCTGCTTGGAGAAGGTTATTTACTGTGTGTGGTTTTCTTCATTCAACTTTACATAGAGGGTTTCACTAAATACAATTATTCAACTTACGGTATTTTGTATTTGACTTTTATTATATGTATTTTATATTTGAACTTTGTTTACATATGATGTTCAGTTTTCTTCCAAATGTGACAATAAAATGTTTGACATCATGGCACTGAAACATAGTTTTTTCCCCACAAGCCACATTAACATGATAACAGAGGGGAGATGGAATCCTTTCCAACAAGTTGGGATTTATTATTGACTGTTATCTGTCCAAGCACACCAACACATATTCCTGTTTTACCGCCTGCTCCTCTCTGCACCTTATCTTCCTTCAAGCATCCTGGTTGTTAAAGAGCAAAAGATCAGCTCCTTGTAACGGCCTAAAGCTGAATGTTGGCTTCCAGGGAAATCAGCATGCAGAGAAACACTCCTCGGTAGTCTTTCATTTCCTTTCATATTTGAACCTGAAAGAAAGACTTTTGAGGAATTGTTTTTTTATGACATTGTGCTGCACCTCTGTTATTATTTAGAACGAGCGTTAGGCAACAATGGGATGTGCTGCTGTGACTACCTGAAGTCGTCATTCTGCCTACTGCACCCGAAATGCTGCACTGGCCTCCTGAAGTGGATGGCCATGTGGTGCAGTGCAGAGGGCACACACTGACAGCGTTACTGTTGGAATGGGCCCAATCCAGATGTGGCTCCATGGACAGTAATCCTGTGGTGCATCTCACCGGTGCTTTGATGAAAGGTGAGCAGCTGGTTGTGAGTCTTATAGATATGTTGAAATATAATATATAAGACAATACGTATTTGACATTGGGCAATATAAAACACATATTACCCAACAATCACCATTGCATATCTGTATACAACAAGAACATTGGAAAACATTATTTTAATTGTATAGCTTATTTAGTTTATTCTTCTTTAGGTGAGCCTAGTCTTCAGTGCCATCACTGTGTTATTTCGGCGTTACTGTGACTGCTGCAAGTCAACGTTCAACTAAATGTGCACGTCAGCATTTCCCCCACACAATGCTGCTTTCAGGGTTCTCGCTTAATGTGAGGAAAACCGGAACATGAAAGACGTGCCTTCAAACTAAAACGCTCGAATAGCGCTCTACGTCGTTCCAGGATGATTTTGTGTCATATGGTTTGAATTTCTGTAATTTGTAGGGCTTCTGTAATATAACAGCATTAAAGCAATACATCTTAAATCAAAGTAAAAATAATAGCTTCTTCTGCATGTCCACGTGTACCATTCAGTCTATGATAGGTCATAGGAGAGAAAGAACACACAATTAGCATTACACATATAATTAGTTTAATCACTAAAGTTATTGTAGTCTTTATTCATTACGTAGGGTCGTTGGTTGTATCAGAAAACAGAATGTAAAAACAGTATTGCAAAAGTGCAATTTAGCGGGCTTTATTGTGAAAGCTGTAACCGGATGCTTTGCTTTGTCCATTCCCGGTAACTTGATGCTCGTTTATTAATGTGCGCAGGCGCTAGGACCCCGCGGAGCGTTTCATTGAAGCACATGGTCCCCACTCATAAGACAACACTTCTCGCCAATAATTGCTCTGGAATTGATGTCATTCCAGTGGGCGACCGAGACAGAAGCGGCTGGTGTTGGCTACTTGTGAATGTGTTCACCGGTCGCTCCACACATACTTCACATTCCTCACTTTTTTTTGTCGCTGTTGTTGTTGTTGTTGCGCGAGGCGCTTTTGGACTTGGACGTCTGTGAATGGGGAAAGCGCACTGAGTTGACTCAGCTGTCCTCGGGATTTCCTAACGCACCCCCCTCACACGCTCGATCATATTTCAGGAAGTCTTTTTATTTGTCTGGGGGTGGGGTCGGGGTGGGGTTGGGGGGGAATCTTGCACATCAGCTGTTGTCGGATTGTACGATGGTCGCGCTGCAGTGAACCAGTTGGCCAGTCCCGTCCACGCGTCAGCCGGGCATCATGCAGCTCGCGAGCCGGACTCTGAAGTTTGTTATTTTGACAGCTCTTCAGGCTTTATCCATCTCTGTCTCGGTGTGTGGCAGTGTGCTCTCCCGACCTGCTGAAGGTAAGAGGCAAGATGTATTTCGCTTTTGTGTATTATAGGCAAGATATATGGGCAAAAGTAGGGAATAGATGTGTCCCTTAATTAATTTATTATCAGGATAATGTCACATTTAAAACATAAAGAAAACACGTATATGTGTATCTTAAAATGAACCTGTCTGCATGTTGTGCATTGTTTCCCTGTATTTGTCTGTTCCACTCTATTCTATTCTTCACATGCCTCCTTGGCTGATGTTAGTATCTCATATTTTATGAATACCTTTGTTACCACAAATCTGACAGATCTATAACACATGTTTGGGCAGAATGCAACATCTCCAGAGTAAACAAGCTCGCTAAATTCATATATATCTTTCTCTCGGTCTCTCCCCGAGACCTGTGTGTGAGAGAGAGTCAGATCATCACACGTGAGCGCTGTTCACCTCGGAGGAGAGGAGAAGCTGTATAATTGATGATGCTGAAACTCTCTTTTGGTAATCAGTGGTAGCACTTCAGGCATTTCTCTGGCACTTAAAACCAACTTACACGTTTCAATTATGGATGAATTCCAGAGTTTTTTTAGTGGCAAACACCGAATAAAAGTGTTTTGGTTTTGAACTTCAGAAGTCAAGGTGCTTTTTTAGAAACATGTAAAGTGCGCTGTTATGATGTTTATGACGTTTACGACAGCCGAGCAACACATGACAAATATCTGCTTTTTGAGAGAGCTCTGGGGAGATGTCCTGGTGTGATGTCAGAGTGTGGGCGTGTGTGTGTGTGTGTGTGTGTGTGTGTGTGTGTGTGTTTTGTTCCACTGGTTGCATCCCTCTGGGCGGTGGCTCATGATGCCCCATCACCAGTGCTCCATGAGCTTCATCAAGGACACCACACACAGCATGACCAACAGCGGTGAGCGCCGTGGCCCCCGCAGAAAGACTCGCGTCTCGACACGCGGTCGGTCACGACTCCCGACTCTGGGAATCTCGGGACCTTATTACCGGCAGAGAGGGTGAAACGTGTAAAAAAAACTGGGATCAGAGCGGGAGGAAGTCGCTCATTTATTCATCAACAGTTCGCCATCATCGTCAGTACACGTGTGAAAGTCTGAGGCCGAGCTGTGCAGACAGGATATTACCTGCTGGGGGTGTGTGTGTGTGTGTGTGTGTGTGTGTGTGTGTGGGGTGGGGGGTGGGGGGTGGGTGGAGGTGTCCTGATTGAGATAAATGGATGCAGGGAGCTGTGGGCGCAGGAGGCGGGGGTCGCATTGAAAAGACAAATAGAATCAATGGCGGCAACTGTTTTAATATTTCATCAATCGTGGAGGATTCAATGTTCTTTCTGTGTCTTGAACCAATTCAAAGCACAAAGAGAGAGAGAGAGGGCATCACGAGGGCTCCCTTTCCCCGGGTCTCCACTCCAGTCGATGCAAACCTTTATCTTCGCTGTCAGGAGAGATGCAGCAGTTCATCTGCGTTCATGTGTACATTATGTATTTCCTGACACCGCCCCTCCAGCTTTCTTGACGGGTTTTCCACGGCATGATTGGTGACTGATTTCCTCCGACGGTTGGCACACTTAGTGTCAGCCAGTATTTATTAGGCCGCCGCCGCCGCCTCCTGATCCAACCGACGCGACCCGATCGGCCTGCAGCGGCTCGCGTGCCGCACACTCACGTGAAAGCGGAGCTGAGAATATATTTAGGGACTGTAGTAAAACATTCCTTCAGCAAACAGCGTCCCCCCCCCCCCAGAGAGACGTTATCGCCATGATGTGAGACATGCGACCGATCTCCAGTCAGACGCACTTAGCATCTTCCCCGTGTGAATGCAGCCGGAGCCTCCGGGACGGGTTGTCCGTGGTAGTTAAAACCCGGGAGGCCGGGAGGAAGAAGACTTGGCTAATGTGTGCCGGAGCATCAAGACAGATGGATCAACCAGTTGCTGCTCCGCAGTGGGGATATTTATATATTTATACAGGAGGGGGAGCTGGACCGCGCTCGTGTGGCCTAACCCGGCATGTGTTGCGTTGATTTCTTCGGAGCTGCTTTTGGACTCATTTGACCCCCCCCCACACACACACACACACACACGCACACACAACCACACACACACACACACACACATACACACACTCCAACAAAAGCTTAACACACAAGCTGAAACCTGATGCCGGCTCTGGACTTTGTCATCGGACTTTAAGTCAGGTCAGGTCAGAGTTGAGACCCCCCCCCCCCCCCCCTCGCCCGCCCAGAGCGTCTTCTTTCTCTCTCTAGTCAGAGAGGGTGCCCAATTGGCTCAGATATCTCTTTTCGGTGTCAAGTCTTTCTGGATTTGTTCACGTTCCACCCCATCAAGTGTGTCAAGACCAGTGACAGTTTATAAGCCTCCTCTGGTCAGGTCTTGTGTCCTCTTTTGCAGAAGTTTTAGTAATAACACATGAATAACATTCGCTTTAGCCGTCCGATAGCTCTTCTTCTGGCCACAAGACGAGCTCATAACAACTGGATTCCATTTGGATGAGCAGGTCCAGGGTTTCTCTGTTCTCCATGCTGGTTCACTGAGGGACAGACGTAATGCGACGGAGCATTTCTCACGTAGGCAGTTTCCTCAATGTGGTTTCACTTGGGCGAAAGAGTTCCATCATCACCTTTAAAGTGGTTATAAGATGTGAGCAAACTGTCTGCTCTTCAGACAGAAAAGACTATTTCTGACTTTCTGAGTTTTAACAACGATCACCTCTTTGGTTGAGATTGAGTTTTTTTTTTTAATCCAAGCAGTTTTAGCAGATATCACATCACCTCGTGTCACGTCTTTCTGTTTTTAACGGGCAAGAAACCGACACCGTGCTTTTTACATTGATCTTGTTAATTTATTCATTTGAGTTGCAACTTGAAAATCACATCAGTATTGTAGTTTTGAATAATCCTGCGAGAGCAGAGAGAAGGAATCAAGAATTCAGTGCGTTGCAATTCCAAAGTAACAAACTTTACCCTGCAGTGCTCAGGGAAACACCCACCAGTGGGACTAGACTCCATGTGAACGTCCAGTCTTTGTCTTCCACTGAGATCTCAAATGCAGGATTTTTTGGGCTTTTTGGTCTCCGATCCACATCATCTATTTTCATCATTCGGACAGATTCCACTCCCCGATCCCTAAATGGGAAAGGACGAGCAGGAACGAGACAGGCCAGCCGAGTCCTACCTGGGGAGGATTCCAACAAATTGGCTCAAATATAGTTCTGCTGCAGCCAGTTGCTTTGTCTGCATCTCTCTCTGAGTAATGATCCCCAACACGGGAGGACTTGTGCTGTATTTTCAAGAGAAGCAGAGCAAGCTACAAGATCCAAAATAAAGAGGAAAGTTTCAAGTAGACTAAGATTGGGAAATGATGTCTCAGTTGTTTCAGTTCTTGATTTATAACATCCAGAGTCAATGTCTTGAAGTAGCTCGTCGAAGACGATTGATTTTAAATAACATGTTGAGTGACTTACATCTCAAAATGAGTGTTGAAACGATTTTCTGCAGATCAACTAATCTATAAACGGGGCGTAATCCTTCATGTTTGACTCTGAGGTAACCACACGGACGCCGCTGTGCAACGTCTGGAGGAATGGACGATGACGTTGCGGCTCGAGGTTTTTGTTTTTTGGAGTTCTGGTGTTGCTTTGAATGCGGCGCCAGCCATGTGCTTCCCAGGACACAGAGGGCTTCCAGGGCGCCGCCAATGAACTCCATCACAGCGACCGTATTAACAAGCGTCCGCGCAGCTCTGACTCTGACTCTGACCTTTGTTGCCGAGGCTCCACGCCGGGCAGCGAGCGCAGCGGGGGGGAAGCCGCGTCGCAGTGTAACGGCGCCGCTTCTCGGACAACATTAACCCCCCGCTGGGCCGAGGGGGAAGCTCATGCTGCAAGACCATCTATTTCCCATGGAGTCGTTACGCGCTGACATCATGCTATGTGATAGTAAATGTGTTCAGGATATAAGGTGAGGGGGGGGGGGGAGAGAACACAAAAGGGCTATTTACCAGTAGAGGGAGCTCAGTGTCAAAAGGCTGGATTATGCTCTTAAAGAAGTAATCCGTAGAGAAATCCCTCCGTCAACAACTCTGAGAAGTTTTGACACACTGCTACTACCTTATTAGATTTGATTTAAGGAGACCCTCTCTCTCCAATTTGAGCCGATTGCTATTGCCGTGATGTCACCCGCAGGTTTCGATGTTTCCGAGTGTTGACATAATGTCCCTCAGACGGGTCAGATGTTTACTGTGGAGTCGAGCCAAGATTAGCGGACACTTTTCCCCTTTGCTCTGTAATCCCCATGAACCCGTAACACATTACGGGGAGCGAGGGGAGATTATTCGACGAGGTGATTGACAGAACACGAAGTCCCGCTTCCCAAATATGAGGAGTTGCTGCCTTTCTCAGTTGTATTTCATCCAGGGCTCTGAGTAATAGTTATTTTCATCAGCAATTCATTTGTGTATTTTTAGTTGCGTTTTTTTTATGTCTTTAGAATATCATAAAATTGTGATAAATGCTCATCCCCCCAGGGCCCAGGATAACGTCCTGAAATTGCTTGTTTTGTGGGATCTGCAGTCCCAAGGAAATCTTTTTTTATAATTACATAATAAAGTAGCAAATGCTCCAATTTGAGGGAAACTGGAACCAGTGAAATGTTCACATTTGTGTCGGCGGTGATGAATTGAAATGGAATATGTTTGGTTGGGACTGTTGGTTTAATCAAAACAAGCAACTCCAATACATCTGGAGCATTTGTAAATGTGAAGTGCATTTTCACAATAATTTTTTTATCAAAGCTTTATGAAATAAAATATTCATTGATAAAAAAAGGCTTAATAGCAATTAATAATAATATAGTGATTTGTCCAAGGCCCAGAAGATGATGCAGGAGAGAAAGAGATACGGAAAGGCAGCAGAGGTCATTGCTTTTGTCTCCAAGGTCATTTATGTAAGAGTGTCTTCCTCTTCCCAATGTATCATTCATCATTTTAATCCCAATCCCCATTCTGTTTGTATTAGCATAATTTGCCCGATCTGATTGGGGATGAATTTAATTTGCGGTATCGCTGTCAATCATCCATTATTAAACGAAGAATAGCCGTAAACAATAACCCAGTTTTCCCCCGTGAGCCGAACCAATGTCTGGCTCACAAACTTCGCTGGATCATGTCCCTAATCCAGTCAGAGCCCTGATTAAAGACACCCATCAAATATGGACGAAAACATAGTTTTGGATACATGTTTTGAAGGAGAAAAAGTGATTACATTATTAGATTTGCTTTATCAAGAACACATTTCCATGTGGAACGTGTTACGTGGAACTTTCTTACCTTTTTTCTGTCTTTGTTGTGTCGTACCTCGGCCAATTCAAACGCACCACTCTGGCCTAATTAGATCCACATGCTCTAATTTCAAGCCCATTTCCTCCTGGGGGTTTGAGTCGTAACTAAACATTGTCCACCCGTGTCAAACAATGCTGCGATGACGTCTCCGCCGCACTTGTTTTTCTACCATTCAGGGGACTTTGCGAGTAAAACGAGTGTCATTGAAGCTGCCAAAGGCATTATTTTCATTTTCATTCTGACATTCTCAAGATCGGAGAGAATCGCTCTCAACATGACTTTGGAGTGTGTCCTTGTGGGCTTTTTTTTTCTTTCTTCTCCCAGCGCCAGCCATCAGGCAGGGGTGACTCTGATTAGGAGTGCTTTTTATTGATGTGTCTACGTGTAGCCTGCATCCCATCTCGGTGAGGACCCCGTGCACATGTGGGGGGTGCGCGGCCTCATCAAGTGTGCAGATGAAAAGAACAGCATGCCATTCGGGTTGGAAAAGCAAAGATTATTATGAATACATTATGTCACGGTTTGCCTGTCGAGGAGTGTGTTGCAGTTGGTTGCGAGGAAGCAGACTCTGGGGTTTAATAAAGCCCAACGGCCGTGGGTTTGTTTTGGTGAGGGGGGAAGAGAAGGGCTGGAGTTGTGAAAGGGCAGTAAGAAAGGACGACTTGACATCTGCACAGGACCGAGGAAGGTCACATGGTCCCTTGGACCGGCAGCTCATTGGCTGTGGAGAATGCATGATAAACACCAAGGGAACGTTAAAGTACTCCAGCAAGCCCTGATTCTGTTTACACGGCTGTGTTGAGGTTAAAACAGGACAGAATTGGGTTTTAAAAAGTGAAAGAAATATAGTCATGGTGTCTTGTAACATCCACATTCCCCAAGCAGGGAAATATTTGTATATTAAAAGTAGAGAAGTATTAAACCGAATCGCATGAAATTTGGTGGGATGATTGGTTATTATCCGGGGACCATTTGCTTCGATTTTGGGATCAATCAGGTCAAAGGTCAAGGTAAAGGTCATGCAAAGGTCAACATCTTCTTTTTACCATAGTGCGGTCAATATTTATCCAATTGGTAAACTGTTTGCGATGGAAAGATATATAGTGGCGTAATGTCTACCTGAGCGGAGCGTGTGCCTCTCCCTCTGTCTGGTTGGTATCCGAGCTTCTCCATTGTTCTTTGGCGACAAGTCCAACATACTTACCGTCCTTCCCTCTGCTCTGCCGATACAGGTCCCAATCAGATAAACACCGTTAGCTCTGATAGCATTTTGTGCCGTTGTACTTTAAATGGGACCATCATTTACCAAAGGAATAGTATGCTGGTGTGAAGATGATTTGTAATTCTCAATTGAGACAATGAATTGAAGCCTATCAGATACAAAACAGGTTTAAGGCGTGAGGCTACCTGGATAAAAGCAGTTGATAGGCAATGAAAGTTCTCCCAATCGCTTATAAAGTATGTAACGTTGTGAGAGAACTAAGAAAAATCTGATGTGTGTGTGTGTGATTTTTCCTTCACGTCTCGTTAATCGCACGATTACACAGATCGACTCGGTCCCAATCCCCAGGTTCCAAATCCCTTAATCCATGTCCAGTGTGAACACGACTCTAAAACAGCCAAACAATGGTTGTACAGACCGAGTGGATAATAGATTTAGTTATTTTTGCTTAACAACACTGCTGGGGGAAGCCAAATTAATTACTTAATCCAGTCGTAAATCTGAATCGCATTTCAGTCACCTACACGAGAACAAACACTCACGTTCCCATTTCCACGCACACACACACACACTCTCCTCCCGCCTAGCGTTTGACTTTATGGAGGCAATATAAATGGCACAAACTCTCCTTGTGTACGCTGGAGCATGAGGGGGGCTGGACATGGCCAGAACTCTGCTTCATTAAGACCTCTGTTTACACTCTCCTTTATTGAACGTATAAATAAGGCTTTGGGCTCTGGTGCCACTTTTACCACTCCCTTAATGCCTCTGGTGGCGCTTATAACATTCTAGCTTAACAAAAGCCACTTACACACTCCACACACCGAATGTCTCTCCCAAGCATGTGGAGGAAAAGAAAAGTGAGCGTGCACACTATTTCCACTAATATAAGCCATTTATAAGCGGGAATTAAATCTCGTAGCGCACCGCATTAACAAAATGCTCATTCTCTTGTGGACTTTGAAGTCAGGGAACCAAACGCTGTATGGTTGGGAACCACGTCTTCAAAGTGGACGTGGAGCATGCCACGGAAAAGTGTGTGTGTGTGTGTGTGTTTCCTAACCGCAATGTGGACATGACCGTTCTCTGTCAACTTCTCCCTGTCCCCCCCCTCGCGTGTTTTGTTTATCCATCCCTACTTTTCACACTGGTTGCCATGCGTTCCCTTACTCAGCATGCCCCCCTCCCCCAGACGGTGTGCTTTTCTAGGACTAATGAGGGTAGGATGCTTCTCCCCCTTTGTGTGTCTGTGTGTCTGTGTGTGTGTGTGTGTGTGTGTGTGTGTGTGTGTGTGATGCCAATCCCTCCTTGCCAGAATCTGCTTCTCATCATGAGTCTGGAGCTGGATGAGGACCGCGGAGCTTGTCACCTCTGACTCTCCGCTATCAGCTGGTGCGGCTCTGTGAACGACTCCAGAGTCCAGAGTGGTGGTTTCCTCAGAGGAGAACCAGAACAAAGCTCAGCAGGGGGGGGGGGGGAGTGTCTCTGCCTGACCTGGGTTATTAATGCCGGATAATAAGCAGACTCAGCAATTTAGCCGGGTGAGTCATGAGTACAGGGAGACAGAAGTGATGTGAACCTTGAAGGAAAGGAACTCTGTGTCCCCCTCGAGGGTGTTTTGTGTTTTTTTCGTGTTTGAAATGGGACCGAAAACTAAGAAGTAACAAAGGCCCAATTTTCAACACGAGCCCCAGACCACACGCATAACTTCTCACAAGTCCGCTGACATTCGCCTGAAACCAAACCAGTTTCCTGCTGTTTGGAAACGCTCGATGGAGCAGCAGCTGAATGAAAAAAAATAAAAGAGCAAACATTTGATTTTTGCCGTTTGCACATAGACAAATGTTGCAAGCTTCCCCCCCCCCCCCCCTGCTGTTTCAGTAAGAGAACCACGCTTTGGAATAGCTTCCCCGCTGCGAGGAGCTGATTACCGCAGGAACCCCATTAGCCGTGTTCTCCAGTGGCTCTTCATGGTGCATTCAGGCTCCGTGTGAGCTCACGGCGTAGGCCTATACTCTTTCCAGTGATTGAAGAATAGAATAGAATAGAAATATACTTTATTAATTAATTTATTAATTAATTAATTTATGAAAAATAAAATATATATGTATATATATATATACACACACAACATATATGTAAATACAGCAATGTAAAATTAAATAAAAACAAAACAAAAAAAAAAAAATATATATATATATATATATATAGACGGTGTGCAAAATGCAAAGTGTGTGTATGTGTGTAGTTTAAATGAATTGTGTGCAGTGCAGATCAACACATTGTAAGTATGAATGTGAATATGTTGCTGAATATTGTCTCACTTCGAAGTAGCACTAGCAGCTTTCTTTGGGTTGGCGGCGTTTCTTTTCTGCCACTTCATCTCCTGGCTGCACGCTCGGCGACGTCAGTATTGGATTCGGGGGGACGAATATATTCTTAAAACGCAGAGCTGCGACTCGGTTAACACCCTGTCGGAGCACGGAGAGGGGAGATAGAAGCATGCTGGGAACAATGCCCCAGAGCCACGTCTAATCCCCGCGTTGCGTCCTGGACGCCAGCCCTGTGAGTTATCACACGAGCGGCAGCAGCAGCCCCGGCTCGCCCGCTCGGAAACTCTTCACGCCGCTGCACCGTGGAGATGTAAGCAGCTGGAAGGGCAGTGGGGGCGGTTCCGGTTTCTCCACAGGCTTCGATTCTCATCGCTTGATGTCTGAGAGCGCTGATTACCGCCGTTGCATCCGTGTATTAATGGCAGAGGCGACTGACAGCCTCTAAAAAGGAGGTGTCGGTGAGGGGCGAGGACGTATCGGAGGCGGCATTCTGTCAGCGTGGATAATTGTTAGTTATGATAGACAAACAACGTTTCAGACAGCGGCATTTGTGTGCCGTGACGCACAAAAGACACACACAAGCACTGTGATTTGGCTGAAGTGACATATTGGAAGGCAGCTGTACCGTCAGGTTGCGTTCTGGTGTCGCTAATGAACACCAGGCTCGGGCCTTTAATAGCGGGGATGAATTACTCATCAGTAATGTTTGTAGGAAATCAGTTCAGAAATGAGTCCATTCTCTGTGCCCAGGGAGATGGACGCCGTCTGGTTTTACAGACACTGACATCATGCGGAATGAAGCTCGGTCCCTTTGAAGTTCTCTGTGTGTTCTCACATGGCGTGTTGCTTTTCTTTGCAGGGACTCCTTCGAGCCCGAGTGATCGGCACAGACCGACGGCGAGGCAGAAACACTACGGGACGACGGTTCCTCTGCAGCTCGTGGGACGAGACTGGAAACCCGTCGGCCGGCTCAGACCCCAGGTGAAGAGGAGCTGCTGATGTTTCCAGTTGTTTATCCGACGCTGGTCCAGATATCGTGACGTTATACTGATGGTGGTGTTGTGGAATGTGCCATTGATATTCACGGCCCCCTGCAGATGACTCTTTGTGATTACCTCTTCTCCTTGAGAGGACATCCCCTCACCATCAGGTCAAGGTGGACCTGTACACAAGAAATATTAAAATCTATATGAGGGATTCTCCTATGGAAGCCCGTTTCCGCCACTGTGATAACAAAAATTAAGATCCTTTAAGTCATAATTATGACTTACTATCTCATAATTATGACTTACTATCTAATAATTATGACTTACTATCTCATAATTTCGAGATAGTAAGTCATAATTTCGAGATAGTAAGTCATAATTATGAGATAGTAAGTCATAATTATGAGATAGTGAAGTCATAATTATGAGATAGTAAGTCATAATTAGGAGATAGTGAAGTCATAATTATGAGATAGTAAGTCATAATAAATGGGCTTCCATATTTTCATCCTCCCTTAAGGATAAAGCTTCGTATTTTTATTTTTTTAATATATGATTTATTTGTAGAAATTACAAAACAAGACTTATAGTACAATATATACCTCACAAATAAGGATTGAAAGGGTCACATATCACACAGTCAAATGGTGAGGATACACATTGCAGCCCCCCTCCCTTCCCTTTCCCAAAACAAATATGCAAAAAGGCAATTTGATACACAAACATAAAAGAAAATTATAAAAGCAACATCAACAACTGGCTATGAAATGCTTGTAGTGACAAATAATATTGTGGCCACCTTCTACTCACATATATCCAAAGCTTCGCATTTTAAGCTATTTTCTCTCTCCCCACCATCAATCAGACCAACAACTCTGTATTTCATAACCCGGCAGGCAGATTGAAATATAATTATAGTCAAATAATCAAAATATTTTGTTGTTTACATAAACCATTTCGATTCCAATGCCCATTAGACTTCCACCACCTGCGCAACAAAATGAGTGGGGATTCAGACTGAAATCATCTCTGTTTTAAAACATCACGGGGAGTTGTGCTGGTGGCAGAATGGGTAATATTTAGGATAATTTCCCAGAGCATCTATTAAAAAACAGCTGCGCTGTACCTGCCTGCTGGCCCCAGCGGGTTGTCCGGGTGAAGCGAACGCCGTCGCTGCGCTGCGTTCACCGCCGTGTGTGGGAAAGAGAAGCGTCAGGTATTAAAGTGTGGTTGTCGAACGGCCCAGTCTGGCGTAGTTTATCGCTCTTGCACTGCGACGTGTGCCAAGTATACGCTCTAAAACAGGTTGCTAAACAGAACCGTGTCACTGGCGTCCATTTCCTCCTGCCTAGCAGGTGAATATGGTATATAGAAAGTGTTGAGTTTTGATTTGAAACTGTAAAAATATATAAAAAGATCTCTTTAACTGAAAACTATAAGAACTCAAATATTAAAAAAAAAAAATTATATTAAAAAGTTATATTTCACCCCAAAAATCGTTTTCTTTTTTTGAATACGTTGTATTATTTTCATGACCAAAACTTAAACTTTCAGTTTCAATTATTTCTTTCTAAATATCCCAACTATTGACATGGATTTGGCGCAATAAGACAGCTGCACAATATCTGCCTTTGAGAAAGGAGGAAAACACTTCACAACCCCGCGGTTTGAAACCCGGCATCCTTGGCTCTGTTTGGTGTTATAATCCCAGACTTTAAACAAAATACATGGCTGCCGGGCGGCTTTAAAAGAACAGCGTGAGATTCCAGGTTTTATATTTGAGTCAATTCATCTGTGAATTAATTTGTTCTGGCTTAACCAAACAGACATGGTGCCACGAGGTTTCTTTGGGACGTTGTTACCCGAAGAAGAGAAAAGAAAAAGAAGAAAAGAAACTCAGATCTGTGAAGGAAAGACTTCTCGTAATGAAGGGGATATTAACAGGGTTCGTACTGTCATGGAAAATCTGGAAAAGTCATGGAATTTTAAAATGGTCATTTCCAGGCCTGGAAAAGTCATGGAAAAAAAATGTAAATCAAAAGTTTTGGAAAAGTCATGGAAATTTGTTATAATCACATGTTCATTTACGCCGAGTTTGAAATAATTAATATGTTTTTTAAAAAAGGACGCTCAAAATATCAGCCAGCGATATCTCTCAATACGCAACATGTTCTACAGTTTTCATGTTTATACCGAGATTTCAGTTTGGTCATGGAAATTTGGTTTAAAGTCCTAGAGAAGTCCTGGAGATCCATTGGTCAAAATGTGTAATAACCCTGTAGTAATAGTGGCGTGTCCCTAGTTTGAGAAGTCTGTTGTGGCCCACTGTCAGCATCAAGCCGGCTTTTTCCTTTTGCCTGTCTCTAGTTGATGCTCATCATATGATATGATATGATATGATAAATAAGATGTTTTTTTAAAGAAAGACGCTCAAATATAAGCCGACTTACGCTCTCAATACGCAACATGTTTCATGTTTATACAGAGATTTCAGAAATCCATTGGTCAACATGTGTAATAACCCTGTATTAAGAGCTGAGTTGAATATATCAGTCCCCTAACAACAAGCCCAAACATCCGGCGTACTAATAGCTCTGTTGAAGTAGTAAATGGCAGATGTCACAAACAATCTGCAGCGTGAGGAGGTCAAAGGATGCACGGGGAACGCTGTCTGAGCCGGAAGTTTAGGAAGTTTAGTCCCGCCTCCAACCGCCAGCGCTCTGCTTCCAGATCCTCTTATGATCCACTAGACATTCTTCTCCACAGGGGGTGATGGATGACTTAACCCAGAGCAGCGCTCTTTGCCACAGTTGATCCAGATTGAACTACTTGTGTGTGTGTCTGTGTGTGTGTGTGTGTGTGTGTGTGTGTAATGTGTTTGTGTGCTTTGTTGCCAAGCGATGAAGAATGCGAGACAGATGATTATTTTTTGTTTTGTGTTTCTGAGCAAGAGCACACGCAAGGGGAGGGCGGTTATGTGTTGACGTGTGTGCGTGTGTGTGTGTGTGTGTGTGTTTGTGTGTGTGTGTGTGTGTGTGTGTGTGTGGATGTCGGCGCAGCGTGACTGACAGACGTGATGTACGACCGGCTCCCCCTTCATCTGACTCCAGCAGACACTCGTGGCCCCTCAGTGTTGTGAAAACGAACGGCTTTCTGCAGGATTAACGTCAAATGGAATAGAAACATAAAGTTAATCCTCTCCGCTCTTGTTCTAAGATACAAAATCGTTTCATGAGGATTTCTGATCCCTAAATTAAAAACGGCCTCCTGCGTTTCTTCCTCACTGCGCCGGGTGGCTCAGCCAAAGTTTCATCATGGTTGCAATGAAGCATTTTAAGAACTATTTGCTTTTTACCTTCGCATTGAAAATGCGGAAGGTAAGGTTTTGATCGCCGTGTCTTTGTATGCGTGCGTGTTATTCGCATAAGTCAAAAAGTATCAAACCAAATCGCATGCAATTTGGTGGGATGATTGGTTATTATCAGGGGACCATTTGATCAGATTTTGGGATCGATCAAGTCAAAGGTCAAGGTCACGGTCATGAAAAGGTCAAAATCTTCTTTTTACCATAGAGCGGTCAATTTATATCCAATTGGCAACTCATACCAACATGTTCATAATTCAATGCTCAATCTTGCGACTTTCAAAGGTATACCGAGTGCCCGTTCTAGTTTAAAATGTGTTATTGTCACACACAGCACCCGTTTCACATGTTTCCCTAAATCTAAAGTGCGCTCGCTACCAAACCACCGAAGCCCTCTTTTCTCCATCACCCCTCTGTCTGTCTGACTCCATAACCGATCCGTCTTCTCCCCTCTCTCTCCTGTGTTCTCTTCAGAGTCACCCTGCATCACTGAAGCTCCTGATTGAAGCGGAAGGTGAGCAGCTGCTCTTGGCTCTGGAGAAAAACGAGTAAGTGTCCCCCCCCCCCCCATTTACACTTGGCCTTCGTTTTGAACTGAGTGCTTTCTACAGTACAAATGGGCGACACATGCACTGCCCACGGGCTACAACTGGGGCCGCGGCCAAGTTGTGTGTCACCCAGAGCAGCCAGGCAGCGGGAAGGAAGGAGGGAAACGCTCCTTCCCTCCTTCGCTGTATGAATGCTGCTCCCTTTGGTCTTTTTGGTGCGCTTGAAACAAAGACTTGAAAGATAGGAACTCTTGAATACATCAGTGAGACGTTGATGAAAACCGACATCTTCCCCCTTCTTCTCCCTCTATCTGCTCATTTGATCTACTGGGCGTAACACAGGGGAGAAGGAGGCTCTGTTTGAACACGGCACACACGCCTCGCTCCGTGTATTAGGATACTGTCAACACGGTGTCAGTCAGGGGACCGGCAGGGAGTGGGAGCACCGTTTGAAAGGCGTCGCGTTAATCCGAATAGGTGCCGTTCGAGACATCGCCGTATCTCTTCGGCGGGATGCGTTTGTCATCTTTGCATCTTTACACAGCGGCTGACTGTACGCGGCCTCGGCCTCCGACAGCCTGCGAGTCGGAGAAGAATGCGTCGTGATTGATGGAGCAATATGTTTTTTTTTTTTTCTGTCCAGCTCTGCTGCCACACATGAGCAACCAGGAACAAGCAAGAGCTGTCTGTGTGACAGAGAGATGGGGGGGGGGGGGAGAGAGATGGAGAGAGCGGATGTGTTTTTATATTCAGAGTCTGCCATTAATCTCACTTGTTTCCAGGACTTAATATATGTAAATTCCACCTGCAGAATGTGGGACAAAGCTTTCAACGCCAGCCGACCGCAATTTTATGGCTTACCTGCTTTGAGAATATTGTTGACGGAAAACCACACTGCACTGTGTTTCTGTCGAATGACATTCCCGCTCTGCACAGTTGGGGATTTTTGCAAAGCTGACTTGCAGATTGTCAAACGTTCACCAGCCCCCTTTTAGAGCAGGGGCTTGTGTTGCCGTGCAGGGAAAACATCTCATCTCTAATTGGGATCCACAGTAGAAACACAGCGCACTCCCCCACATGATTATTGTTTGTTTGTGTATTTTATTCAGTCAATCAAATACAATACAATACTATATTATCCTATATAATATGCAAAAGAGAAAGACTGAAAAGGTATAGGTAGAAGCAAAAAATGCTTATAAATTCCTATCCTAAATTTAAATAAAAATAAATCAGAAAATTAATATAAAATAAAGAAATAAAAAAAATATGTATATATACTACCACATACATCTTCCATATTAAATATGTTTTTAATCACATTTATAACTCTCAAGATTTTTTTTTAAAATAATTCCCTTGAAAACCAAAAAGCAGTTTACAGTCGTACATCCATCTCAACATGATTCCATAATTGGACTCCTACAACAGAAATACATCTTATTTTAATCCCTTTTTTAGCCTTTTGTACCGTGATTATCACCCAGCGTGGCCGTCATCATTGTCCAGTCGCGTTACACGTGAAGTCCACAGTTGAGACGTTTAATCAAGATCTTTCTAATGACGGAAAGACTTTCCTCCAACCAACCTCCACGCGTTCCAAATAACAAACTAGCCTTTACGGCGAGTCTGGATAACACGGTTTAATTACCGGGGAAGAGTTTTGTATCATCTGCGGGATTCTCACACATTTCTGTGATAAGTCCAAAATAGAAGCCACTTCATGCCGTGCATGTTTGACGAGACGGATCACAAACAGGACGTGGATTTGAAGGAGGGGGGGGGGAGTTTACGCTGCGGATCAGCGCACCGGAGCCAGAACTCAACCTGCTGTGCTGACATTAAGTGAGTTTTTTTTTGTCTGAGGCTGCTGGCACATTGGCGGCATGCCGCTGATGAAATCCAGTTGTTCAAACACAGACGGGATCAGTAGAGTGAGGGGGGGGAAGTGTGGTCCAGAATTAAATGATTTGATTTAAACCGCGCAGATTTGTTTGTGTTTTCTCAGGTCTGTGTTAATAAATATCGCTGGCAACCACACACAGGCGAGATGTTCTCTACACAGCTGAATGTGATTATTTCTGTTGTTGTTTTGAGAGGTAAACTCGCTCAGTGTACGTCTGAACTCACATCACCCTGCAGCGTAAAGGAGAGCTGGTAGAGGTCGCAGGCTGGCGGATGACATGTACACCGCAAACAGCTTTAAATTATTTAAAGAAATGTACTCTGGCAATTTATTGCAATTTAATTTAACTTTATGTTTTAAGTGGCTGGACTTAAGGCCATAAACAAAGATAAAAAATGTTAATCTAACTATTCAGAACACATCTTGACATGTATTTCCCTGTCTATGATGTATACACATACTTATTATCTACTCAAGTATGCACATGTTCATCATGATTTATGGCCATAATCATTAGAACACATTACAAAGCATTTTATAATGACTTATACGGTTAAGTATAAAAAATAAGTTATCTTTTTATTGTGCACTATAAGTAGGGAAGGGAACATTCATTTTACGTTTTGCATAGATTTAATGTAAATTGTCACTTTAATGAAAGCAAACAACACCAACTTATAATCACGTTATAACACATTATATAAAGTTGTTGATGTATTTAACTATAGCGATTATAATAAACTATTAACCTTGTAAAACCACATGTCAGTGAATCTTTAGCACTTTTGAAGTATTATGATACTTGACCTTGTAAGTCACTCTAAAAGGCTTATGATTATTGCTATAAAGCATTATGAATGTGTATGAGTGCTTATAACTATATATTTTTTCCGTGCCATAAACAGATAATAACACATTATAAGGATGTTTATAATGCATTATATACATGGGTGTCATAGAAAGTGTTGCTCAAACTTGCCCTCAGAAAGCTCAGTCAATAACGTTGGGAAATAAATGTGTCTTCAATGAACTACACATTTAACAAAAAAGTTTTATGCTACAATGACTGACTTTTTTAAAACACCTTTTGATGTATTAAACTTTGATGATAAAACGAAAATATCAGAAGAAATACAAAGAACTCAGATATTCTCATCTTTCAAATGCAGGTGCCATCAGTGGCATGCTGAGCTGTCGCATGCCACCAGTCCATTTACGATCTGTGAGGAGAGGCAGTTGCTTCCAAAACTATTGACTTCACACTGTTTCATTTCTCCTGATGAGTGACGCTTTATCATACTGAAATACACGTGTGACATCCGCCCAGTGACAAGTTCCACTACAAAAAAAGAACCACCTAAAAAAGCGTTAACATTGAAACTGTCCTTGTCTTTCGGTGTTATTATTTTTCATTCAATGTGAGAAAATGCTCTCTGGGCCGGATGTCTGCTTTTAATGAAGCGCCGTTTGTCTCCGTGACTTTGAGCTGTGTCGTGTCAGAGGCACCGATGACATTTCAAAAGCCTGGAACATGATGGAAACTGCTCTTAATGGCACAACGCTGCTGTGTTTGGGAGGCGATGGGGTGCATTGTTCGTTGTGTCTGCTCTCTGGCGTTAAGGGCCGTGGAAGCAGCGGATGTAGGCGTCAGATATTCCTACATTTCCGGACACTCTTTGAATGCAGCCTGTTGTTGTGACGTGAAGGGCGCACACTGCCTCGGGCAACAGGCCAGCAGAGAAAACTTTAGCTCCAAATAATGGTTCAAGAGATGTCTGCCTGAAAGATCAAGGCCCCTCTCCAAGTGGGAGTGCTGCCATCTCATGAACCCATGCACTGCTATAGCGACAAGTTCAAAACCTTTACGGATCTTAATTTTAGATGATCAAACTCAAATGAAAAAAATGTCCTTTTGTGTGACTTGTGAATATAGTAAATACATTGACACGGTTAGAAATGATTTTTATTTTAAATATGAATTGTGTTCTTCAGACTTCAAGCTCAAAAGGAAGGCCAGTTGAAAAGCTTCTCTGACCAGCATAACTGTTTTCAGCTGTGCTAACGTAACAAAAGGGTTTTCTAACATTCTACCCCTCCGCTAGTCTTCTAAGGCAATAACACAATGTGCCATTAGAACACTGGAGATGGGCCTCTATACAACCGTGTAGATATTTAAAAAGTTTTAGACAGGTGTTTCAGCCTAGAATAGTCATTTACCACGTTAATAATGTATAGAGTGCATTTCTTAATAATTTTATGTTATCTTCATTCAAAAAACATGCTTTTCTTTGAAAAATAAAGATGTTTCTAAGTGACCCCAAACTTTTGAACGGTAGTGTATTTGTGCGTGTATAAAGAGCATTCAGACATGAAGGACACATTGTTATCATCATTTGGGGCCTCATGGGAAAAAAAGTGAACACATTATCTGCAAGAAAAAAAAGAGCATTCACTCTCCAGACAGTTCTAGTTGGAGCTGCCGCTATTGTTGTACGTGATGTATTTTGGATCGTTAGCTGCTGCAGTCCTCTGTGCTGAGAGTTGAATATGTATTGGAGAAGGAAATCCAAACAGTGAATAAAGCCCTGGAGTGCATGTTCATATTACAATACTTCTTTAATGAGTTGTAATTACAGTGCTCAAAGCCAAACATATATATCTTAAAATTCGGTGCCAGGAGATGCTGTCAAGGACAAAAAGATGTGATCAAAATGTTAGTCAGTTAAAAAGGCGGTCTATAAAACTACCTGATGCAACCACAGGTGACTTCTGGTGGGTAAGAAAAGTCGGGTTTTCAGCCAGGAGGGCGATTATGTTAGAATTGCTTATGCTCTCCTAAATGTGTATCATTCCTGGAAAGATCCGGTTGTTGATTGGATGATCCCTGTTGGCATGGAGCCATTTCTGGCCAGGCTGTTGGAGCAGCTCTGGCTGCTTTGTGGCTTTGGATGCACGGCCTCCGGTCCCATCACGATGAGTCCCAAGCTGAGCAGACAGCATGCTCTCCATACGTGTTTCCCCTTCCAACGGACCGCAGGATCACTGGAAGGAGGCCTGGGGCTCGTCAGCTGGGTCGAGCATGTTCTCAGTAGCCTTCGCTTTGCTTCCTCCCTGTTCATCGTGTTGTTCAGCCTGAAGCACAAGGCGCCTGGAGGTTTGGCGATTCGTATTCGCAGTCGGTTGTGCTGCTAGACAAAAAAGCTCTTTATTTTCACTTTAATCTGGACTTTTCCCGGGACAGAGAGGCTATATATCCTGAGTGAAAGGCCTGGCTACAAACTTCTTCCATCTCCTTGTTGTTTGGAAGAACAATATAAATGTAGTCTGGATGGGATCCAGACGCAATTTGTCCCAGTTTTTTTTTTATTGATGTTATTTAACTCCCCCCCCCTCAGGCTGGACTGCTGCTGCTCTGTGACCTGTTGCTTCTCTCAATGAAGACATTGTCGTGTCTCACTGAAAACACAGACAGGAAGCACCCTCTCTCGGGGAGCTGCACAAACAGGAGGCTGAGGACGCCACACAAATTACCAACTCTTTCTGGAAAAAAGACATCTCTGGTGTCCTCCTTTTGTAGAGTTATTGACCTCGGTTGCTGAGCCACACACAGATTGTGTAAGGCGCGTCAAACCCAGTGTGTGACCGTGTGTATCAAATCCTTCCTCTTGTCATCAAGCCAGGAGTGTATCAGCTCCTTCCCCATTGTTTGACTAGTTCAAGTGTGTTTATTGCAGAACGGCTGTTATTGAACTTTTTAACATGCTCTTTTTTAACTTTCCCATTGTTTCTTGAAGGTAAATCTCTCTCTTGATGGACATGATGCCTGACGGATTTATTTTTTTTGTATTTAGTTGGGATGCACATGACGGGTAAACTGGATTCTATTTTCCACTTTAGATATATCTTACAGTCCAACAGAAATCATAACTCATATCAGTGTTTTTTAGTTTTGAAACATGCCAATAATACAAAGAACAAAACATAACTTCAACAATACTTGTGGAAAAACTCAATAATTCCATTCTTCTTGAGCAATATCTCAATTTGTCAAATAAGAATAATAGCTTCCTTTTGTTAAGATTCGAGGAATAATTGTGGTTTTCTGAGAAGTCGCTTGACTTCCCACCTGAAGATATATGGATTCAAATGGGTTGCTTTGGTATTAAGAGGATGTACGACTCTACGCTTTATGTTGACAATAATTTATTTATAAATTCACTAGACACATCTCGGCTGCACCTCAAATTAATCTTCAGGTTTCCAGCTTTCAGGTGATGTATACCACTTCTCCCGACCGACTATCTCCCCCTAAAGAGCCATCTATCCCCCCCCTCTCCTCTTATAAAAAGACAAAAGCTGGTCTATGTGGGTCTCTTTAGATGCTGTATGTGCTCTTCCTGCTACTTCCCTGTTATCCCTGTGGAAATGACATTATCTTAGGGCATGGTCTTATCCCAAACACACATCTGTATCCCCTGTCAGTGCTTAACCAGCTTGTCCTTTGACTCGTAGCCAAGCATTCTCAGAGAAATAGACAGTCAGACAGTCGGGGAATGAGTCATCGACAGGTGTGTACTGTACTTTACAGCGCAAGTAATTGTAGAGGAGCACAAACAGCCCAGTCCACTCGGCATCATCATGAACAGATGCTCCCATGTAACATCATTATCCTGCATGTTTACCAATGTTCATTTATTCCCCGTCTTACGCAGGCACAAATACACTCTCATCAGCAACATTAACACACACACACACACACACACACACACACACACACACACACACACACACACACACACACACACACACACACACGATATTTGAAAACGTATTTCCGGGAGAAGGATGCACCGAGGTTACCTCTAGCCTTTGTACCTTTCTTGTTACCCTGGCGGCTGCAAGGCCAGGATACACTGTGATTCATTAGTTTCAAAGAGGAGCCTTGGAAAGGAGCTTGTCTCTGTCCAGAGCCGGTGCCTTTTAACTACTTCCTTCAAAAGGGAATGTTTTGGAAGGAGCCTTTGCGCTTTTGAAATGCCTTCTCAGAAACTCCAATTATTTTCAAGCTTAGAGAAGTAATTAATAAGGTGGACTCGCCACTCGGCGTCCCTAATTAATTAGGAAGCGCCCAGTAACTCTGAGAACGGCTGTCCCTCTCGGGATGAAGAAGAGTGAGATGCACACACACCGTGCATCTGTCTAAATAACTTTGTGTTGGTCTCTAGAAGCTTCCCAACATAAACGTTAAAGCTCCCGATACAACTCAGTTCACCTGTTGCTAAATTCTATAAGTCCAGCTTTCAAGTCGGCCTCTAATTCTCATGTCATCTCTTCCTTGAAGTCACATAAAAAAAGGAAATCAAGAACTTGCTCACCTCAATGTTTCATTTATTTCCATTTTATGCTTTAAAACTTATACAAATACTAAGTGTTGAAATGTAATGTGTGTTTGATGTACTTTTTCCAATAATGATGTTAAAAGATATTAAAATTGCATCTATTCCTTTCATGAATAAAATGTAAATATTCTCATTTCAAAAGTTTACCTTGATGACACCTCCACTCTCCATCTCCTACTTCACTGAAAACCTTTTTTAATGTTTCCACATCACTCTTGTGTAACTTCTAAATTGTGCCAGGATTGACCTATAGTCACAAAATCATCAGCACACACACATTAAACACAGATCCAAGGTGAGCGCAGAGAATCTTTACCTCTTCAGCAAAAACAGCCCGCTAATGTCAAATTCTGCACATGCACCGTTCTGCACAGTGAAGGTCAGACCAGGTGATGTCACACTCTTTTGGGTGGGGAGGGGACTTTAAGTATGAAGCTGAACAAAGGGAAGATTGAATATCAGGCTCAATGTCTTTTTAAAAAAAGACATGTTGTGCGGCGATAGTGGTCCTCCCCTCTCCGCTCTGAGCCTTTTACCAGACGGACCGTGGGGGTCTCAAGACTCCAGCTGGTAGATCTATTCCTCAGCCTCCCTCACTTCACCAAGATTGACAAAGCCAAGGAAAAACCTGCTGTAATCAGCAGTTTCTCTCTGGGGGGACGAGCCATCACCAAAGAGCTCACAGAGAGCAGAGATAAAGATGTACTCTTGGAGCATTGCGGTCTGTACATGCATTTTAATATTAAAACAATACAGTTTGAAATGTGGATGCGTGGACATCGTGAATGTTTCAGGCCAACGTTAAAGTAGCAACATCAAAACATTACGCTCATGCTTTCCATTTGGGTAATGATGATGATGATGATAAGGAAGGGGGAGTTGGTTTTGTTTCCACAACAGGGATCCAAACTTGCATCTTTAGGCTCCGATCCATCTATCAGAGGCCAGAGCTTTGAAGACATGAGGCAACAGAGAGACAACCAGACACCCCCCCCCCCCCCCCCCATGAACAGAGGGGATTTTGAAAGTAGACAAGGCCACGTGTTTTATCTCGAGACATTTAATGTAACTTCTTTGCAACTTTAAATTGAGCGTAAGACGAGGTATTGACATCAGAACATTTATTGCAGTGTGTTTCAACATATTCCAGAAGGCTGACCAAGTTTAGGCACGTTTTATTTCTTTTTATTTCCAGCTCTCCATCCATCTTGTGGATGTGTTGAGAACAATTCCTTGAATAAGAGCATAACTTCATGTTTTATCCATAATTACTCTGAATCCTCTACAGCAGAAAGGACAAGTGCTGTTAAAGTGCGCTATGTGGTATTACACATCACACAACATGAAAGCTTTAAATCGAGTAAATTGCTTCCCCACACACACAGTTTTGAATATTTGTCTTTTTAATTCCAGCATTTTCATCTGACAGATAAAGAAGCAAACATAACATTTCACAAAAGTACCTCATGTTCACTGCTTTGTTTGTAAGTATTTATTGTTTTGAAATGAAAAAGACAAATCAACTAAGTATTGTGATTTTAATGGACAGTGGATGTTTAACTATTGTTATAAGGCAGCACTAGTCGATGTTGGAGACTGGGAACCTGCATGCTGTCTTCTTCCCCGTCTTCCCAGAATGCCTGCAAACTTAGGGTTAGGGTTAGGGTTCATGTGGACTTTTGGGAAAATAAGCAGGCAGAATGAAAAATAGTTAAAAACCTCTGTTACCCTAAACTACATCGTTTTAATTGAGCTTTTAATTTGGGTTAGCTTGAATGATTTTATTGTTCATAAAAACAATGAAATTGTTTGTTTTCTTTTACTTGTTGCTATTTCTTTATTAGTATTTTGTATTGTGTTGTTCTATCTGATCTTGTTTCGTTGAGCCCTTCTGGCTGCATCTCAGCATGAAATGTGTTGCGCATATAAGAACTGTTATTATTCATGTATTGCAGCTATGAAAGTGGAGCATGTCTGTTTAATTATGGGTTGTATGCTCAAATATATTGTTGTATAATCAATAAACAGTACCAGATGTGCAAGGCAAATTATTTAAACACAAATGCCAGAAAATGTGGCTTTATTTGAGGTTCTTGAGGATTTTGGAGTACCCAGATAGTCAAAGCATCCCTCCTCCAAGGCCCTCCTCTCTTCATCGTCCTTTCCATTAGATTGTTTGTCTTTCTGTCTGTTCAGTTATCTCCTTTTCACCTATTTAGGCCAACGTTCTCCATAAATTGTCGTGGAATCTCATGTTCTCAAGTCTTTGGTGTGCCAAAGGGAATAAACAAAGGCAGCCAAAGTTTTTGACCTCCGTGGCTGCTGACCATAAAGATAATCAGTCCAGGCTCACTCCTGGCTTCCATCCTCCCTCTGACAGACGGACAAATAGATCTGCCGGAGTTACAGTGTCAGTTAAGCTGGGAGGGAATGCTCTCTCTGCTTGTCCTCCATCCTGTTCTGTCCGTTCTCACACTCCGCTGACCTTCCTATGACCGGCACTCCCTGCGTGTCGGAGTCACTGACTGAGCGAAGATGCCACGCGTGGTCATTAGTCAGACAGTCAGCTTTTGGCTTAAGGAAGCTTGTCTCTTTCAGCTGATCCAGGAGTTTTTTTCCCGCCTTCTGTTGCCCTGCGCGTAATGCCGGATGGAAAGCAGGAACACCATCCGCTCCAGCTGACTACCACAGCAAAAAAGCTCCAGCTGCATGTGGCGGTTGCCTTCTTTGCCCTAAAAGGTAGCATCCCTTCCGATGAACCTCCTCGGGTCTTTTGTCCTTTGGTGTTCCCACATTTAAAAGTTGAAATCCGATAGGAAACCTGTGTAGGAGTCGGAGTTCAGACGCCTCCTTTTATCGCTAAATTTAGCTTTAATAAAAGGAAATGGTGCGGAGAAATAGTCTGGGACCCGGAGGACGGAGTCTTCGCCGATCTCCATGTCATGCAGAAAGCAGATGCTTTGAGTTTCCCATCCCACTCGTCATTAAGGTTATGTTTCTGAGGCCCCGCGATGCTGAGAGATGGACACACATGGAGTAGATGGAGACGGGGGGAGGATGTGTGATGACTGCATCGGAGGTTTCTGGTGTTTTTGCATTGTCAGATGAGGTGTGAAAGCAGTCCTCCTTCTCCTCCGTCTACCTGCCATGCCTCTCTCTCTCCTCACAGATTTGCTTGCCGTCAGCAACTTCTAATAATTCCCAGTTGGGTTTATGGGACGCGGAAAGGTCTCCTTGGGTCGGCTCCACTTATTCCTCCTCCTCACTCACTCTCACCTAATCCCTCCAGCACTGGGGACGGGCCGGAGCTGCCAACAACAATAGGAGCTGCCAGGGTTTGATAAAGGGGCTGTGGAGTGCTTCGGGGTGCAGGGACCCCGTGTAACCGAGGCCCGAGTCACATGACACAGACGTCTTAAAGTCATGCGGTTTCCGAACGAAAGGGTTCAGGGGCGGGTTGTAAATTCACCGAGGGTCGAGCAGGAAACTGTTTGTTGACACACAAGATGAGAGAAAAGCCATCGGTAGTTCAACAAGGCGGATATTTAGTCGGGAGAAGTCGATCCGGTGGTCCAGTGAGGTCCTCTGTATTTCTCCTCATGGGAAGTTTTAGAAATATATACTACCGTTCAAAAGTTTGGGGTCACTTAGAAATGTCCATATTTTTCAAAGAAAAACACTTTTTTTTTAATGAAGATAACATTCAATTAATGAGAAATAAACTATACATAGTTAATTGTAAATTAGTTGTAAATGACTATTCGTCAACGTGCCGTGTGCGGCAACGGAGCTCTGTCTCGCGCGAGCCGAGGAGTTTAAGACTCCTGAACGCAGCTCAGACGTACACACGGGTGTATCCGGTCCTTTTTCAAAATAAAATATTTTTCCGACTGGTTTAAAAAAAAAAAAAATTACACCTTTTTTTATTCACTTTTTTCCCGCGGCCCGGTACCAACTGAGCCGTGGACCGGTACGGGGTGCGGCCCGGTGTTTGGGGACCCCTGCCTTAGAAGACTAATGGAGGGGTAGAGAAACCCTTGAACACCATTTTATGTTAGCGCAGCTGAAAACAGTTATGGTGCTGAGAGAAGATATAAAACTGTCCTTCCTTTTAAGAACAACATTTATATTTTAAATTAAAATGATTATGTATAACCTTGTCAATGTCTTGAATATATTTTATATTCTTTTTGCATTTCATTTGATGAATAAATGTGAGTTCTCATGGAAAACACCACATTGTCTGGGTGGGTGACCCCAAACTTTTGAACGGTAGTGTATGTATTCGCTTTCTGGACTAGAGTTAGATGAGAGATCTGTGTTACTTGTATTTGCGGGCGTGATATCGATATGCTCGTCTGACCCTCGGCAAGAAAACAAATAAGAATGTTAAACAAAATTTCGAGCTGTTGCTTTAACATTCTACTATTACAAATATTAATACAGCCTGTAGATTTAGTAATTCCCCTGATGAGCAGCATAGAAAAGGCTTTCAGCATTCAATTTTTGGATGTACAATTTAAACAGAATACAATTGGATAGATACCGGAATGATCAATATATGAAAAGTGAAAAACAATTGAAAAATGTTTCAAGGCTCTTCTTTTAAGTGTTTGGTTAAAATACAATGTAGGAGTTTGGGATGTTGGTCAAAATTCATGGCCTCACTCTTTCTACAATCCTGTCTCTGGCAATATATTTAATTAAAAATGCAGTTGAAAATCAATTAATGGAAGGGAATCCACCAGCATCACCTCTCTATGCCCAGTGGGTCATCGATGCCGTGAAAACGTACGAGTCCCAGCTGTGGGCTCCGTCTGCACGCTCTGATGTACGATGTGATGCCTACAAACAATCTCCTCCAGAAAGCCAATAATGCTCCACTTCCTTGGAGCATCAGCTGAACAACAAGCGCTGGAGTCCTTGCAGGGATCAATGGAGCGCGGATGATCGATGAGCCGGTCGTGCATTATTGGGAAATGAATCACCGACTTCAAAAATGGGAGGAAATTATATTGAGAGTTGATTTAAAGAAGCGTGACATTACATAATGGTTTTAATGGGAGCTGAAAGGAATGTACAAATGCTGAGGGGTTGGGAAACGCATTGTTTTGCTTAATTAACTGCACATTTAATTCTCAGTACACACCACGACTGTTGCAAAAGCACGGTGATTCCGACCTTGCACGAAAGTTCATTCAAATTATAAAGTTGTTTTGGTTCTGTCTCCTCCATCTTTAATCTCGTAGCCTTCTTCTCCTGTCGATCATCTCCTGAAAGAACACAGGGTCAGGGTGCACGACCAAATCCACATAATAGATACTAAGCAGGCTTTTACTAGAAGGAGGGAGGACGTCTCCCTCCCTGACACAATCAGAGAGGTGAAAGACATGAAGGGAAGGAGAGAACATTTGTATTCAGCCCTTAATTGTTTGATTTCCTGAGGGCAGCCATATGGGGGAGAGGGGCAGGGGAAGAGGAGGTGAGGGCGCACCAGTACAGACACATTTAATTAATTGAATAGATGTTTTTTTGCATGTGCGTTTGCCTTGCGAAAAGAATGATAGGCTTGATTGTTTGAAGTTCCCTCGAAGCTCATTAGTTCAAGAGCGAGGTTGCAATGAATATAGATGCACAAGCTTCGGGCATTGGGCCAGTTCTTTTGCAAACCATTGGAATTAATGGCAAAGTTCAAAGCAGTTGCATCAGTACGACCCGTTCTGAAGATGACTGTGCATTCACCTGTTTCTCGGTCTTTACCCACTTGACTTAATGATCTCACGAAATAATGCAATAATTTGCTTTTGAGGATGCACGCAAAGCGTATTGTTTCCACTTGGAATGTGTCAACAGAGAGCGATATAAATTGAATTTAGTCATTTTCCATCTGCTGGCTTTTAATCTTTCCTGATTTTGCTACAGGCTAGAATAAATTAATATTAAAATGAGGATCTCCTGGGCTGGAGACAGATCTCAAATCTGTCTCCAGCCCAATTCGATGGAGGGTTGCGAGGCCAACGATATTGTAACAAAACAAAAAACATTGCAAGGCACCACCTCTTTCTAGAGACTGTGTCCTTCTCATTCCTTAAAGACCTCACTGGCAATAGTTATTTTTTAGGGACTGTTACAGAAAGTCGTTCAAGTTAACTGAACTTTTCAAATGCAGTTTCAGACTTTGCATCCGACTGGAGGAAAGCCTTCCAGTTGTCTAATTCCTTCCTGATTTTCCTTTGCAGGATGAACTGCGGATTGAATGAGTAGTTTAGGAAATCAGGCGGGGAGCGTTGCGGTTCGCTGCTCGCGTTGAAAGAAAAGAATGTGTGGTATGATCTATAAGCCACGAGCCCGATGTGTGTGCAGCACAAACACAATCCCGCATGTATAGCAGCACACGCGTGCACAATCAAGCCGAGCTACACCGGCACAATCTGAGATTCCTGCACACACAAGCAGGGGTCAGGCCCCTGCTTGAGTAAGGAAAAATAGAGTAAGGAAAAAAAACATCCACCGACAACAAACTGCCAAGTCTTCTCAGCTTTTATTTGTTTTCCTGCAATTTCGATTTAATGGTTATCACTTGTCTCGTTGCGAGCGTCAGAAATATGTCAGCGTCATACAACCACCTGCCCTGAAGTGGAGCACTTAGAGTTGACACTGTGCCAATCAACTGCCTTTGATAAGTCACATGTGATTACTTTTCCCTCGCCCTCAGGAACCGTGACATCACCAGCAATAAAGTGATATTAATGTCTTTTTAGAGGAAGTGAAAGGGAGGATGCTTGCTGCAAATCATTGGCGTGCAGGTGTTGATTCGCTGGGTTCCTCACCCGATTCAACACATTTGGCTGTGCGGGCACGCTTGGGGTGACGCTGGTGTAAACAACACACACGCTGGATGTGAAAAACAATGTGAGAAACAACAGCGGGAACAGACAAATATGTGTGAAAAACATCGGACTCAAAGTTGCACTTCGCCTGTAGTTACTCCGTTTGAGACTGCTTGCACTTACGTTTTTGAGTAAAAAAAAAAATAAATAAAGAGAAGTTAAACAGACGTGGCTTTTTATAATTTAATTTTGCTTTCCAGACGAGAACGGCTGGACTCCGGGTCACTTCAAGTCGCACTGCGGTGCAGCGAGAGACACGATGTTCCCGCAATGTGGCGAGGCAGCAGCATGTGACGCCAGATCCGTGTGCAGGGCCAGCAGAAAGAAAACAAGTCCTTGTACCTACATGACACATAGAAACAGAGCGTTTCCTGCCCCCCCCCCCCTGTGGCTGATGTCTTCAAATTGAAGTGTGTGAGCGTGCTGGGTGAAGATTGTGGTCGTGGTTATCGTCCACTCTCACCTCCCGAGCTTTTGTGGCGGTACCACGCTAGCACGCCACTTCCGCCTCTTCTGCACATCAGAGTCATTATTCTCACAACCGCAAGAGCCCACGTGATGGGAAAACATAAACTTAAGACACAACAAACAAATGCTGTTGTTTTTCTGGCGCGGGGCCGGCGTTGTATTTTTATTCGTGGAGATGCGGGGTTGCTAACAGCACGTCTCTATTTCCTCTGGGCTTCCTGTCCTTGGTCCACTGATTACCCCGTCGTACTTTATGTCCACACTCAGCCTTTCTGTTGGCGTAGTTGTCGTGGTGATGATCCAAAGGAAATGTAAAGATGTCTGGCTACTTACTTCAAATGAGTCGGTTTTAGTTCAAAATGTATACGACAGCTGGCCTTTTGATTAGTGGACTAACTTGGGACTACTTTTAAAGAAAATAGTTGCAGTTCTGTGCTAATTCCAGCTATCTTATCCATTATTGGGGGTGTATTCATCAACCAGTGTCTGTAATTGGGATCCTGTGGAGTCGTCCATCACGCAGAAATGGCACAGAGATGACACTTTATCGATTTCACGGGGTATGCCCGGGCGTAACCGCATCAATCTCTCGGTGACAGTCACCGCAATGATTGCGTGCCGCTGCTACTAATGGCTGTTCTGTTGACCATCGCATTGACCAATTAACCACCCGAGGGAGGCCGCGCAGGTGTAAAGACTCACGATGAAGCCGCGATGACGAGACGTAACCGAGATGATGAAGACCAACCTGCTCTCTCCGTGTAAAACAAATGGGAGAACAGAGCTGCCAGCAGTCAGCTCGCTACTGAACAAGACCGCTCATACGAATACTCAATGACTTGTTCTGCTCTTTCTTTTCCCCCGACTTCCTCCCTCCTCCAAGAGCAGGAACCGTTGGCTGGCACGCTCTTACGGCTCTGTTCATGACATGCTCGGTGAAGACTGGGAGTTGCATTGAGCTCAGGGTAATCGGAGGGGGGGATTCTGCCTCTCTGCTCCACTTGGCACTGGCCTGCAACGCTGCCTGATGTCAGACAGATCACAGCCAGCAAGACTGGCCCTCTTCCCTTGCGCCTGGAAAAAGAGGAATGTTACTAAGACTGGGACAAGGTTTTTTGGGAGGGGGGGAGGGGGGTTGCGATGTTGTAGATGTAGAATTTCATGCACATGCTCCTTCTCTTTCCATACGGAGCTGGGATCCTGCCACTTTCCACGTAAAAAGCAAAAGGGACATCATTACTTCCACATTGCCTCGCAGGTCTTTCCGTTTAAATGTAATGTACTAATTGGAGCTCCTAGAATAGGTTGTACGGTACATTTATTTTATTTGATGATGAATTCATCTGCTCTAAATGTTTGTATTGACATCAGTCCGACACCAGAGTTCACAAGTCGTAGAGATCGACTGGCCTCCGAGAGGCCTACAGCCCAGCTTCTCGTTTATCATAGTTAACTGCAGGATTTGTCCAGAAGTCCCTGATTATGTTGTCTGGGTTTAATGAGACACATCGGAGCCCGTGACTGGGAAATCACTGCACATTGATCCAACGTGTATTCCTATATGGTAATGAAGGCCCTGGTGTCAATGTAATGGCCATACACGTCAATTAAGGACATTTACGCTCTGTGCTCCAGAAAGGGAAGTGAATGTTCTTCGGGTCTTTCCCTTATCGTGGTTGAATGTGTGAGTGCGACCCTTTTCTTTGCTCAGTTATACGATTGGCCTGGTTGGTTATATTATCAAGAGAAAAGGGAGAGTCCTGCCGAGCGTGAAGTTGAAAACCCATTTGTGACTACTGACTGAAAAATATGCTGCTTTATATTCTGCCAAATGGAACAGATCCGTGATTCCTACAGCGTGGGCACGCTGTTCTGCAGGAAAACGCTGTCTTTCTCACTATAGGACGTTTTCCCTTCTCCTCATGGTCTGTCACGTTATAAATTCAATGTGTTGTTGCCCCTCTGAGATTTGTTTAAAAGTGTCCAGAACCGTATAAACTGCCCTCTCGCCCCAGAGAATGTGTCTCTACGTGACTTCGGCTCAGCTCTCAATTCTTCGCCGTTTCGTCATTTGCAATCATCCCATCACAAGCCCTCAGTACGGAGCGCAGATGATGAGCTGTACAAATGTTTGTCACCGTTAATAGAAGACTGCTTTCACATTTGCATAAAACTCTGTTGGTGTGCTGTTAAGGACCTTTATTTCTAGGTCATATGCAGCACTCACCAGCAGACGAGACCTCCCACTTACTGTCGATTGATGAGGCATTAACTGCAGTTTATCAAGCCTGTTACGATTAACATATCTCACACACCCGAAACATTAGCTTTACCCACGTAAAAGCAGAACAAACGCGAGCAATCAGGACCACATGTGAAAGAACAATGGAATTTGTTCTGAGGTCGGCACAGTTGTTTTTCTTTTGAACATTCTCAACAGTGTTTGAATGGGAAGCCTCAACGTTTTATTTCTTTGTGTGAATATATTCCATTTCGATGAGGCGTGCCGTAAATCCCGGTGTTATTCCCCTGTACAAAGACCGACGGAAGAGGATGACAATGTTGAACAGAGGTACAACAGAATAAATACGAAAATGTAAAGCAGGAAGAACAGAGGTGGCATCATTGGCTTTTCAGGATTAGTTAGAAGTGACTTCTTTGTCTTTCTGTCTGCATTGTCACAGCTACTGACACAAAAACTCTTTCCTCTAACTTCATGTACATTCTTTCAAAAGGTTAGTTTGTGCTTTGTAGACAGCATGAAGAGACATAAACATGACTGTAATTGTAGGTATTGAGCTTGTCTAATATGGACACCCTTCCCCATGGGGGGGGGGGTGTATGAGGCTTATGGAATGTTTAGGGGATCAATATTACATAATGTTGTGCAAACATCTTAATGCTGCACATCAAATTAAACAACGGGCTACTAGAACAAGTGTGTGAGCTCGCTGCATGTTTCCAGACCTCGCTGTCTGTACTAAGACGTAGCGAATGTTGTTCTGCTTCACTTTGTCGAAGTTAAACATTGCCGAGAGCATTTTCACATCTTCACATTTAAACATTTGAACTGCATCATTTCAAAGAGATAATTATCTTAAAGTGCTTTGTTAGAAGAAGCCGAAACGTTTAATCTTTTTGCTGTGTGCCATCTTCATATACTTTCTCAACAGTAACATACAGACTGATATGTACCCCCCCTTCCCCAATGACTCATTGACCCCCCACTGATTGATGGACAGTGTGTTGCTGTGATGCAGGGTGGGTGGCGTGTGGCATTAGAAGTATGATGGAAGTGGCTCTCAGTTCATTGTTCGGCTGTGAGTTGAACCTGCAGGTGCTGTCAGGACCGCTGTATGCTGTGTTCTTATAGAGTAGCTTGTAACTCTGATTTGGTGTTTTATCATGCTCTTGGCCACATTTTCAAGTATTTCTTTTAACAAAAGCCAGGTGCCCATATGAGCATGTCAATACGTTTCCCCCCTCCTGTTCATAATGACCATTAAAAGATTCCTTCCTAATCCACTTTCAGTGGACGCAATGGGGGACGTACTTTCTTCTTTATGCGCAAGAGTTAACTGCTGTTTCCAGGAATCACTTCCCTCTTGGCACCTGTCACGAGCGATGCCATGAAACCGCTATCCATGTGAGTTAGCAGCCTTGGAATGCTAATGACAAGCCAAGTCAGTTGCAAATGCAGTGGATTACTAAGGGAGGACATAAAGGTTAGTGATACCAGCCAAAGAATGGGGAGGAGTAAGAAATCTCTCTCTGCTGTTGGTCCATTGATGACCCGATCAGTCATCTGTTTGGGGTTTTCTATTCCATGTTGTAGACACACGTGTGTGTTTTCTTTTTAGATGTTGTAGATACATTAAGATGTGTTTTCTGTTTAGATGTTGTAGATACATTAAGTAGGGTGACCAGACGTCCGGTTTTCCCCGGACATGTCCTCTTTTTGAGACCAAAAGAAAACATCCGGCAGGGTTTTAAAAACGTCCGGGATTTTGCTTCGTCGGATATTTGTGTTTCTCTGGGTCTTTCACAAACTAGTTTTTACCCCTTACAAGTTTTGGAGATGGTATCTCCCTTACGTTCCACCTGAACAGTCATTGGTCGACTGATCTCAGTGTTGCCAGATACACCAAAATGATCCCCCTTTTAGACATGTATATCACAAAACAGGCAGAATAAGAGAGATGTTAATCGCGCAGCACCCCCAGGTGTGGTTTCTGTTCCATGTTGTAGACACGCTAGGGTGTGGTTTATTGGTTCAGTGTTGCAAACACAAGTTATTTTATACCTACACTCTCCCAGAGTGCGAAACGTAAGCAGTTAAGCGGGCCCATCCTCAACCCGCCTCACTGAACTGTCTATCGTGGGCAGATGTTGAGGTCGTGCGTCCGACCGAGAGCGCAGACCTAATTAAGACCGAAGAAATAGATCATTTTATTTGGCTTTCTCTACTCCTTTAGCCTCGCTTTGATCCCATGATTATTACCAGCTCTTTGGCTGTGCAGATGAGTAGAGAGCCGGGAAGCATTGTGTCTCATGCTGACAGCTCCCAAACAAAACACCCCCCCCCCCAGGTTGTTACAGCTGACACTCCCAGCTGAGTTGTCAGCGGTGAGGTCAGTAAGAGAATCCAGCTGCCTGCTGATGTTTGTTCCTCTGCTGTGGATTAGCACACGCCAGGCATCTGCTGGTGTCCTGGAGTGTAATACTGTACACGCACTCACTTTGTGTACAATAGGTTGTCTCATTTCTACTCTTGAGAGCGTCCTTCCCTCTATGAGTGTTCAGAAACCTCAGACAGTGACGAGGAGGGCAGCCTTCGTTGAAGAAGGGCTGTGACGGTAAAGATGTAGCTTTCAAGGAGAGGCTTAGGATGAGTTTGGCGGTCATGAGGTCCACCATTGATAACCCGGAGCTACGCATGAGGATTGTAGCATAATTCCATCATAGTTTCTTCAAAACGGATCGATTGAGAGAAGTACCGCCATGTTCTCTTGCGTAAATATCAAGGGTTTATTCTTCACCATGGAAACGGTAGCTTGACAAATGAATTGAGGACTCAATTTCAAGCTCACTTGTTGTTTCCGGTCATGCGCTAAGTAAACCTGCTCCATGGTTACTTAGCAACAACAAGATACCAGGACCAGTGTAAGCTCAAGTAAAGAGCCTAGACGGAAAATAATATGGAAAAGATACTTCAACTCATCCACGAGTTAACGCTCGCCAAAATCAACCAATGCCTCGTTCACGCCACACAGGAGCAACAGCCAATGAGAGCACAGTTCTCAAGGTGATGGGAAACCTGTCAGAGGGGGAACCACTAGAAGCCCGTCAGTGGGAAAACCACAAGGACTTCAAGACTCATGATTACAAGACAACAAGTGCTACTGCAGATCAGCCATCTTGTGAACATTAGCTGGCTGGTGGAAAGCATTTCTGCCCCCTCCCTCTGGAACTCTCTCCCCCAAAATCATCCGGGACTGCACCGAACTCTCATCATTCAAATCACAAATCAAAACCCACCTGTTCAAAACTGCTATTAATGTGTGATGTTGTGCTCTGTATGTTCTTATTTGCTTTTATCGTTTGTTTTATCGTAATTTATAATGCAGAGCTTTTAGGTTTTTTCTTGTAATTATGTGTTGTAAAGCGTCTTTGAGCACCTGGAAAAGCGCTATATAAATCTATTATTAATATTATTAATTACTGAGTTGGCTATGATGGAGATACATGTGTAGGGAGCAGGAGCCACATAAACACGGTATTGCCGTAATCCTTCCAGCCTGACATGTTAGAAACTGCTGATTTTGTACTGCTATTTCACCAATTGGTACACATATATAGGAAGAAGGGAGAAAGCAGCGCAGAACGCCTGCTTGTGTGCAGCAGAGGTTCACTGAATTGATTTATCGGGCTTTAAACGGATCGCTTGTTCACCTCAGATGAAGCCCTTAATGGTGTTATCGATTTCTTAACTGTTTTTCTGTCAACAAACACTCCCCCTTCCCTTTTCTTTTCTTTAATGCTATCACACTATTACGTCCTTCTGCTCATCACTTGCCATTGTCTGCGATGTGTATAGGCTAATTACCTTTCCATGAGTATGGATTACTATTGAATGCTTCTTCACGGATGCATGCAAGGGGTGTGAAAACGTCACACCTGCCTTCAATCGTGATGCCTGCAGCTGCTCAATTTAATGTATACTCTTCTGAAGCACGGTTACATTTTGAATCGCATCACACTCTATCTTCAAGTCGGGCTTAATACGCTATGATTGATTTTTCAGGATGAAGCCCCTTAGGGTCACTTCTGATCGTTTGTTGTCTTTGTTTATTCTTTCTAGGGGGCTGTTTGCAAGTAACTATACAGAAACCCATTACCTGGAAGATGGGATGGTGGTCACAGGCTCTCACAACCTCACGGTATGTTAACCTTTCATTTTCTCTTTTTATATTATTATTAAGTCTGACACAATTCTTCATCACCCATCTAGCAGCTCTCCGAAATGTCGGACTTCTTCTGTGGAGCTCTTCTTCTTGTCGGGTTCTGCTTCATCCTGCTCCTCTGGTTTGATGTCATCATTTGACCCAACAGTTAGACCTAGGATGGGTTAATCTTGCACATAAAGAATCTTGTATCCAGATTCATATTTAATGAAATAAAGGGCGGACACGAGTCAGAGAACTGGCTTAGTTTTAGGGAACGGTTCACATTTCGGATTATCCCAAACAATGGCTTGTTACATGGAAAATGATAAACTTGATCATCTAAGTGCAATTGAGAAGACACTCTGACAGCCTTTCATCACTTTTACGAGCCTTCTACTTTTTAAAATGAGATTGTACGTTTATCTAAAATACATCTGTTATGTCTCTCAAATGATTTTGGGCTTATTTTGACTCGGGTGATTTTTTTTTTAAACTTCATATCTTAACAATACATCATTTCTTTTACAGTTTACGACCTAATTGCTATATTTTACTCGATTATCCTGAGTATTTTCTCTGTCTGGCAAGGTTAGGCTTTAGTCTTCTTGTGATATGCTCCATTGTTGGGATACATTTTTCTCATCTTCAATAATTTCACATGTTTTTGCCCGAAGCAAAATATGTTCTGCTTTTACATACAATGGTTCTTTGAAAACCTCTCATATGGATACATAAATATCCTGTTTTTGTATTGCTTAGAAACAGCCAGTATAAATAAAGTATGAATAGAATGTACTGTATTGAATGAGTAGGATGTGGCTGCTTTAAAGCCTTCACCTGCTTGCCTGATTTCAATGATTTGATCATCTTCAGTTTGAAAAGCAATTAAACGTCTAATTTATGTTCAGATACCCGGAAAGCATAATAATAGACATCCTGAGTTCTGTGTACAAAACGCCTGGCCTACTTATGCTGAAATCCATACAAGAGGAGATTAATATAATTCAATAATGGCTAGCCCACGCAGTGAATTTATTAATATTTCCCTTGTTAGAAAAGAGCTGGCCCATCATTGACTGGACTTGGTCAGCTCGTCTGAATTAATGACGGTAAGATGAATTAAGTGATGGGTTTAGGGCTTCTGCATCTGGTAGTTTTCAATAAGATTAATTGATTTAATGAAGTCTTTAGAATATTTACGAAGGATAAAAAAAAGAAACGCCATCACAATCTCCCAGAGCTCAGGACCGTGCCTTCACCTTGCTTTGTTTTGTTTGATAGAGAACCCAAAATATTCAAATGAAAACGATGTAGAATGGGGGAATTAATCCTGCTTGGCTGAATATCAGAGTGAACAGCCAGTTAAAGAGAGGTTGAGTTACATTGCATTCAAGCTCTATTCAGTAAAAAATTCAATAAATAACGTGGTCAACGTTCTAAATCTAGTTTTTCGCAAAAAAATCAATAAATCCAGTTATTTGAGATGTTTGCACAGAAATATAAAATATATTTTAGAGAGTAAATTTGGATCTGTTTAACTTTTAACAGCAGCTTTACTCAGCTTATAATACATAATTAAAATGTAAAATGCCAAGATTTAAAAAAATCTAATCACATTTTAATTTATAATTTCTGATGTTTATTAAAGAATACAATAATGGATTTCTTATTCATTTGAATTGTGCGTTAAAAAAAATGAAATGACTATGGATGTCAATAAAAGGATCACACTTATTTCAGGACAAGGTTTTGGCAGTCTTGACGTCACACTAAATAAACTGAAAAGGAAACCAATAAGTTCTGTCTTATTTTCCCTTTTGTACATTTACTGTTGCTCCTCCATAAAGCAAAAGTATTTTTTTAATGTGATTAATTGATGAGATCATTGGTAGTTTACATTTTTTTCTGTTTATTTAATTTTATACAGCCCAATATCACAAATTACACATGTTCCTCAAAGGGCTTAAGAATCTGTAGATGATTGTACACGGTAGGATACTTAAATTACTAAAACAATCGATTAACTGGTGGAAGACAATTTGAATCCGTGGACCAAAAGACCACTGCCAGTAACCTTTCCACCTCCATCCCTCCTCTCATTCCTCTCTCATGAGCACAGCCAGCTCCTAATGGGAGGGTCTTTTTTTCTGGAAACGGCCAGATCTTTTGAGACACATCCCGAGTTAATTTATTTGTCCTGCTGGCAAGAGGAGACTGATACAGTGATCTGGGCAAGGGATTCGGAGGGTTCAGTTGTGTGTCAGAGACGAGGTCCTGCTAGGAGTGACTTCAGCCTGAGTCCGCCCTGCCTCGCGTCTCTCTTTCTGTTTTACGTACGCTCCCTTCCTCGCGCTCGTCCACAAACAAAGCAATAAATGAGAACCATGTGGTGTAACAAAAGCCATCTACTGGGAATATGAATCACTGGCTTTAAGGAGTTAACTTGCATAAACAATGTAGTTTTCACACCCAGGGTTGCCTCCCACTCTAATCTGGGTATTAGTTATTAATCTTTCTTATCCCAGGTATGAAGACGTAAGCACTTTCCTCTCTCATTTCTTTACGCAGAAACCTTAGAAACAAAAAGTCTATTCATATCCTCGATATCAATGCATCACAGTCATGATCTCATCAAAGAAACATGAGGTGGTAGCATTAACTCAGCGCACTAAATCCATCACTGCTCTTCCTTGCTACACTAAAATTTCATATTTCATCTAATGGGCTGTCCTTTCTTTGTACCTTTTCACCTCGCCATAATGGATCGTTCTCTTTCAGTGCTCCTCGAGGTAGAGATATTGAAAGTGGCCAGACAGACGAAGGCTTCCTGACTGTCCTCTGAATTAGACGTTTTGGGCTGTGGGTTTGGGTTCCAGGAAGTTGAATCCATTATTTAACCTTGTCTCCAAAGAATTATATTCATATTCTTCACAACTGTTTTTTGTAAAATACGGTTTGGATTTAATGGAAGTGCAGCGAGAACTAGAAGCATGTTTCTCCAGTGCTGTTTGTTTCTATTAGCAGAGCACATCTATTACTGCTGTATAAAGTTGCTTTGGCTAATGATGTATACAATTGCCTAATTACCCATCCAGCAGACATGGAGCCACATTGGCACTGTTTTAGAGTCGTGTTTCTGGCAATGCACTGAATGTAAGTCCAGTAATCACTCTTATTAGCTCCAATTGGTCTGCTGCTAAATGCTCCTCGATGTTCATCTGATACTCACTAACGTTTGGCAGAGAACTCTTGCTGCTCTGAAAGAAAAAAGTAAAGGTGCGGGACGTAAAAAAACAAAGCCCGAAAGCTGAACGATGCTAAAACACACTGAGTCGGGTGATAATTTATCTCCGCCATGTATATTTAGCTTTCTGTTCCGTCAGGATTATGTCAAAAATATTTTCATGGAAGGATGTAGCATGAGAACCCTTTTCAATGTCTAGCAGATCTGAAGAGATTGGAGAAAACGCTTACTCAGGAGATAAGACTGAAAGACACTATCGATGCTGTTTAAACAAGCTTGTATCAAAAGTGAGAACCTTGGTTAAATTATTATAGTTTTACTGTGGAAATATCCTGGGACGAAACTCCAAAAGTCACCGAAAGTCACTGAAAATGCTAAATCAGCAGGCTCCCGAAGTCGAAGGAAGTCGGACATTGAGATTTACTGCCTGCCCTCTATATTTAGAGGGAGTCAAAGAGGGGTGGAAAACTCACATTTCCTTGTTTTCCAGAGCAGGGTGGCAGTGAGGGGCTTGGTTAGACCTCACCTGAGCGAGGCCGTCTAACTATAGCAGACGGGCTGTTTTCAATCTGAACCAGACGCTTCCTCCCCGCCCTCTCGCTGCCAGGCCTGGTTCAATAAACATGGGCTTAATTCACTTTCATTGCTCAATGCAGCAGCTTGACAGGCGGTCCATGAAAGCCGGATACCTGGGAATGCTGCGACGAGCCCAGATCTCAGCTATCGAACGAACCTCCTCAAACATATTGTTATCTATCGTGCTATTACCGCTTGGAACTCACTGCCTCCTCGTTTAACTCACATAAGCAATCATTTTTCATTCAAAAAACAATTAAAGGCACATCTAAGAACATTCCCCACTTGACGTATTCTATTGCTTTTTAGTCATCTGATTTTTCTTTTTCTTTTTCTTTGTATGAATTAAGTCGAATTGCATAACACATATCTGATCCTTCGACTGTACTGTGCACCTGACTGCACTATTCTTCACTTTGTTGTACTATTTTTAACTGTTTGTTTCACGATATGTTTTGTATGTTTTTGTATGTATTGTATTTTGTCCTTTCTGTGGACCCCAGGAAGATTAGCGGTCGCTAAGGCGTCAGCTAATGGGGATCCAATAAATAAACAAAAAAACTAAAAAGATCTCAGCTATCACGGAGCTGTGGCGATGAGCACGAATAGCTTCTGCTAACTCTGCAAAAAGCAGACCCTCCCCCCCACTCCTCCAGATTTAACGTGCTCATACTTCACAGTGATCGGCTGGGACATTGGTGGTTGAACCTAAAGACATGTTGAGTGTCGCGCGGGTCGCCTCCCTCCCGTCTTTAACCTGAAACACCGATGTCCTCTCGTCTGCCCACACAGGCAAACTGCTACTACCACGGTGAGGTGGAGGGTCACGCCAACTCGGACGTCAGCCTCGGTATCTGTGCCGGTATCAAGTAAGTGCGTCGGACACTTTTTCCTTTTCCAAAGCAAATACTTGCCACGCCGCAAGCTGCATCGTACACCTTCTTTTTTTTTTGTAAATTGTTTTTATTCTCAAAAGCAGAGTATACAGTTTTTACCAGTTATACATTGCACATGTTATTTTTCATTTCCCCCATCCCCACACAGAACAAATCGAACAAATCGCACTGCATACATTTTTCAAAAGGCACATTACAGTATTTATAGTTCAAGTATTACACAAAAGTAAAAATAGTATAGGAGGTAATACAGTCAAACAGAAACCAGAAATGAGTAAATTATTGCTATTATTAGTTCCTACAACAGCGTCAAGACAACTTAAATAGCTTCTTCTTTTTCCTTCCTGCAAATATTATTTTTTTTAGAAAGAAAAAAGAAACATTAAAGGTCACAGAAATGGTTTAATCTAATGAGAGAGTCTTCAATTTATCAAAGTATTTTATAATCGGACCCCAAGTAGATTCAAATTTCGCAACGAGAACTTGATTTTCTCCAATTTTAAGAAGAATACCAGATCTTTGAACCACAAGGAGGAACTGGGAGGGCGATATCGTGATTATTAGTGGCAGGGCCATCTCTGGAGCCCTCGGCTTAACCTCCAAATACATTGGTTTGGGTAATTGTTATCTGTTTTACAACCTCTCTGATCAGTTATTTTGGTGAGCGCAATGTCACCAAAACCATTAAAATGGTCACCAACCTGTCAGATTCAGGTTGTGATGAAGAAGAATTATCCTTATAGTCTAACAGGAGGGCAAGTCAAAGTCTCAAGTGTGTAACTCTGAGGAATGGCATGTCGACAGATCTCCGTACGCAATGAATCCAGCTACATTGATGCGTCAAGATGACACCGTGTATATACTGCTGAAAAGCAGGGAACGTGACTTATCGTAAGGCTTTAGACAGGTATGGACTTTTAGTGTTTGCAGATGTCAAACAGGAGTAATGATTGCAGTAATATCAGTGGACAGCATCAGGAATGTTTTTCTCAAACGAGCCAAACATCGACACTCTCTGCGGAGCAATTCGCGTGTGAGTGCGAAGCCCTCGCTGTTGCCCTTGGTGCTTAATATTTATTTATTTCATTTTGTCCGACAAGTGATGCACACAACTCTCAGAAAATCAGTTTATCCGAGACTCACTTTAAATCACTGAAAAAAAAAAAAGTGAGAAAAGTTAAGAAGGAGAGATGGAGCTATGGAGATGCTGCTCTTTAGAGCACTCGTCACAATAATGTGTCATTTTGTGTGGTGGAGTTAGGATGTCACACATAAATCAGGCTCCCTTTCGTTTCAGCCGGGTCAGATGAATATTACATGCGGCATATCTTTTTATGCGTCATTGCAATTCCAGTATTTTAAAATCTGACAAGATGAATAGAACATGGCGAGGCATCCTGTCTACCCTTTCCTCTCTCTGCAGGGGTTTTATAACTCTTGAAGGCAAATCCTACGTGCTGGAACCCTCTGCTGATCACTCCGATGGGACTCACTGGATCTACTCTGCAGAACACCTCAATTTCGCCCCTGGCACCTGTGGCCATGATCTCAACGTTTCCTACCCCAGTGAACATGCCGACAGCGGTCCGTTTAGGGCTTTCGGCACACGGGTAAGGATCATTAAACTGTCTGCATTATACATATAATATATATATATACCTTTAAAGATCTTCTACTTCTTCGTCTACCTTTTCTAAAGTATTCTTTTTCCATTTTTATTCTAAGTTGACAGTCTGAATGACAAGTGGAATGCCATGCATCAACGGATGCATGGCATTTATTGATGAAGCTAATGGTGATGATTTATCTAAGTGTGGTGGAAGACTTCTATCTTTATAAAGTAATATGTTGTAAGTAATGGGGGTCTGTTGATTCTCAAAAACATAAACATTTAATGAATCGTGGCTCTGATGTTCGACTGCCGTTTCCACCATTCTGAGTGCATAGAGTTTATTTTATAAAGATAATATGCATATTTAATGCATATTGTGATGTGTTCTACTATGAAACTTCTCTAAAAACCTGATTCAAAGAACATCGCCTTGCTCGCATCATTGCGATGCATCACAACATGTTGAACCTCGGCATCGTGAGAGGTATTGCCAGATGTAAGGTGGGGCGGCATGGTGCTGCCACACCATAACTTTTAATCTACAGCTGGAGGGCTTTTTGTTTGTGAACTCTTCAATTGAGATGGAATCATGTTTACTTCCTGTGGATGGTCCATAAAGCAAACCAGGTGGAATCCATTTATTTTTTATTATTTCAATCATGTGAGGTATGTGTTTTTTAAACCGTTAGACGCCTGGAGAAATGTCGGCTTTCAACCTCCCATTTTCTCCTTGCCGAACACCACAGTGCTGAAGCATCTTTATATTTATTTTCAATCACCTTCTCTCCCGTCTCGCTCTCCCGTGTGTTTGCCGCTGCACTGTTGCCGTTGCCGTTGCCGTTTAAATCGCAATGTGCTCCGAAAAGAATATGAAGCAGAACATCTTGCATCAACCGGCAACATTCCACCTGCACAAAAAAACCTTGCACACCTCAACCCTCTCTGAAAAGGTAGATTGCAATGTGGATATTGGTAAGTGGCCTGTTCTATATTTTAGGAGCTACTACTTGTTGAATTATTCACTCACCCCCTCCATCTGATCTCTCGGGGTCCATTAGTGACGGGGAGTCTATGGAGAGCAGAGCTTGATAAACGCCTCTGGAGAGTGCATCGGCTGTTAAGTGACACCAGTTGCTCCGAAAAACCGAGATCCGACTGCAAGCTTGCACATCATGCAGAACCCGTCCGTCAAGAATGAAACAGATTGCCTTTTTTTTTTATTTTTTAAGTCAACCCTATCCTGCACGCTGCACTCGGTTCCTTTCTACCAAACTGAGCCGAGGGATAAATCATAAGGGTCACGGTCACGGGGATTCTTCATCTTCAGGGGGGTGGGGGAGGAGGGGGGGGCTTTAGAGATAATGAGGGCCGATAAGTGGAGATGACAGACTCCAGTGATCTCTATCTGACTGATAGAAGATGGCAGGATTGGACGAACACGGATGATTAATCGGGGCCGATACGAAGATACACACGGATAGCTGGTGTAAAAGATGAAACAGATGTCCGAGGACCCAGGGAGGCTACGCACACATTCCATAATTGTGACGCAACAGAAATGTGAGGGACTTTCCATTTCCTTTAAACTGATTCGTATTGTAGCAATTGTTTAATCATTTCGTTAAGGGCATATTGAGGCTGAGTGTGTTCTGGGGACGCAGGCCAAACATGTGGCTGCGCTGGCTGCAACATCACGCCCTATCGCAGCGTTTGTTTTGAGTTATTCATGCAGTCATCGTGGTTTTTCTGATGTTTTTACTGCCGTTTTTGTATTCCTGCTGGTGATTATAGCACTGGCTCTAATGGCGAGCTTTGTCTTTATTGTTAAGAGGACTGCAAAGATTCAGCACGAGACAAGAAATCCTGAACCAGCAGAAGTTTCCAACTGACAGAAACCGAGCGTGGGGGGGGGAGCTAAGATAACAAAAGAACATTTTAAAGTTATGATCTAATTCTTCTTCATAAGACATACACTGTAATCCCACAGCTGATTGCAAACAGATAATACAGGGATGGATTTTGGTCTCGAGGGAAGATCCACAAAAAAAAAGGTGAGAATATAAAGTCTGGCTGGCTGCTCACCTCAGCATGGTGCACATACTGCTGCCGCCTCGATAAGCCACGGTGCGTCCCGCTCGAGGGTCTAAAGATAAAGCTGCGTGTTGGCAGAGAGGCCCTGGATGATGAGGGAGAAGGGGAGAGAGATATGATGGGAGCACGCCAGCAACAGCAGTTCCTGCAAATCTCGGTGGAGGGACACATGTCGTGGCATTTTGTGAGTATTGGGGTAGAAAAGATAATTTCTGAAGTGGACTTTAATACATAAAGATTGATAGAACCGTTGGGCGCCAGCCTACACTGTGGACGGGGAAGATAATCTAATCACGAAACTCCATTATACATATTATATGTCTTCATCCACACCTGAGCCAGCTCCATTTGCCTAATGAAGACAATAAGGAGATGTGCTTGAATGTCCTTATATTCCCTTCCCCCATTTGTAATACAACGCCGGCCTCTTTCTTCACCTTAATGCTCTAATATTGAAGCAGAAGTTTCCCAGTGGTAGTGTAAAATGTGTCGCGTCATCTAAATTCAGATTTTACACCTCTAACTAATAGATTAACAGAGCGGCGCTTCTCCACTGAGTTGATTGGACGTTGTGTTTGTGTGTGTGTCCTTTCCGATGGCCTCCCGGAGACTTGGTGCACTGAGCGCACACGTGCCCATCCTGGCTTATCTATGGAGGAGGCAGATAAGAGCAGAGAGGATCCAGGCTGCCAGGCCGGCACGGATAAAGAGGCTCAGGTTGAAAGTGGGCCATAGTGTGAAGGCAGAGCACTTAGCCAGCAGGATAGTATAGAATCATGTGTGTGTGTGTGTGTGGGTGTGTGTGCAAAGACTAACCGTGTGTGTGTGTGTGTGCAGGTGAGAGTGACCCTCTAGCTCATGTGGGGAAAGTGATGCTGCCCACACACAGCACAAGATCAGCATCTGCTCCATCACCAGGGGATGCATTTGAACCGCCTCTCTTTTGGACTATTTACTCTATAAATTGATTTAATTGTTTCCAGCTTTTAAACAATTCTGTTATTTTAAATTTTTTTGCCATGCAAAGTTATATATGGCAATATCAGTCTGATTGTCAGTCGGTTGAGACGTTCATTCATTCATCCTTCCAGCGCCATCATCAGGTCAAAATCATAACTTTATGATCACATGTCTAAAAAAACAAATACATTTTCCATCATCCATAGCTGTTCTTTGCATTTTGTACTAATTTGTAAATGTGAGCCTGCAAATACTCTTTAAAATAAGGCGGTGCATATTAAAAAACACAAAACTGGAACCATCAGCATGTTAGCATTGTCGTTGCTAACATGTTAGCATTTGATTTCCGCCTCACTGACCCACTAACGTGGCTGTTATTTGTATTATTGCATTTTGCTTGACATATAAACAATCTCTGCCCACATCAGATAAATAACATCCTAATTAAAACTCCTACTTCTGAGTGTTGAGTTTACTCCTTTTGGGGAATAAGCTCACTTTCCCCTGTGTGCCGGTAGAGTCACTGTGAAGGTGTCACATAAATCAACATTGAGCATAACACACGCTCTTTGAATATTAGGAGGAAAGCACAGGCTAGTGGTTTATACTGTGCACTGCCAACAGAGCAGGCAGCATTGTCCCAAAACTGTGATTTATGAGTTAATATCCTGGTCCCTGTAAGAGTGCCATCACAGGTACGTGTGACCTTAGCAGCTCTTAAGGGTCAGACTGAAGAGCAGCGATCGCTTTGTGATGAAGCCGCTTCCACCGCCTCTTGTGAAGAGGGTAGTTCAGCTTAAAAGACATATTGAGGGGCTGCCCTTTCCAGAAAGCTGAGGTTAAGTGTGTCTTCTTATTCTTGTTCTTGTTCTTGTTCGTCTTGTTCTTGTTCTTGCTCTTGTTCTTTTTCTTCTTCTTCTTCGTCTTCTTTGTCTTCTTTGTCTTCTTCGTCTTGTTCTTCTTGTTCTTCTTCTTGTTCTTCTTTTTCTTCTTCTTGTTCTTCTTGTTCTTCTTGTTCTTCTTGTTCTTTTTGTTCTTGTTCTTGTTCTTGTTCTTTTTGTTCTTGTTCTTGTTCTTCTTGTTCTTGTTCTTCTTGTTCTTCTTGTTCTTTTTGTTCTTGTTCTTTTTGTTTTTGTTCTTGTTCTTTTTGTTTTTCTTCTAGTTATTTTTGTTCTTTTTGTTCTTCTTCTTGTTCTTCTTGTTATTTTTGTTATTTTTGTTCTTGTTCTTCTTGTTCTTCTTGTTCTTGTTCTTCTTGTTCTTGTTCTTGTTCTTGTTCTTCATCCTCATCTCTTTGGTTTTTTCACCCTCTACTTCCTCTCTCGTCCACCCCCTTTTCACCCACCCCTCGCAGCATAAACGCCACGTCCAGACTACGACGAAGTACGTGGAGCTGATCATCGTGGCCGACAACCGAGAGGTAAGCCCCGGTCACGCCGCCTCGACCTTTTCACCCTCTGCTGCCGCATCCCACAGGAAAGGGGCTCAAAGGTCACATGCTGAGCTCCCCCTCAATCCCCTTGAGAGATAGATAAGACGGCTCCGCCTCTGAATTAGACTGTTAAGTGCACTTTGAATGATCTCAAAACTCAGATGTAAAGATGTTAAAGAGGGCAAAGAGGCAAAAGTGTTTCTTCCTGACATGACACGTTTAGGTCAAAGTCATGTGCTTGAGAGCTAAAGAAGGTGGATATCTGCTGGATACAAGGCAACGTGGTTACGTTTATCTCTGCAGCCGGAGCTCCGCCGTGGAGCTCTTTGATGATAGCAACTGCAGCAGAAGTGCCAGTGGAATTAACACGACCCCCCCAGTGGAAACCTTTCTAGAGCTGTCGCAGTGTTGATTTGTCCCAAATAATGCCTTTGATGAAAATAAATATTCCGGAGGGTTGTTTGCCTATTTTTTACTCCCCGCTTTATTCCGGTTGTTTGTGTTGCTCAGTTTCAGAAGCAAGGCAAGGACATGGAGAAGGTCAAGCAGCGACTGGCAGAGATCGCCAATTACGTGGACAAGGTAACAATCAAATCAACAGAGAGGATGCGGGGTGGGCGTGTGATTTATTAGAGGTCACAACAAGCCTGCTGAGAATTAACCGACTTGCGAGAGGAGGCTGATTGGATTATGAATGGATGATCAATTTCATAACTTGACTGAGAAATTTTGTAAAGACACGCTGTGATAAAACGTGCCGTGGGTGGCTGTTTAATAAAACAGAAGCTGCAAAAGATGATTTATTCATACGGGAAGTCATATGTTGATTAATGTTTAAGGATGTTTTGAGAGCCCCTTATCCTTTCTAAGCCAGTATTTGTATAGCATTTCTGTTTTGTTTTAAAGGACCAGTGTGGAGGATTCTGTGGGATTTATTGGCAGACATTGGAGTTTTAATTTGTGTATAATCTCTTGAAACTACATGTTGTGTTTTCATTAGCTTAGAATTAGCCGCGTTTCGACAGAGACACGTTATAAGCTCGTAACCTGAAAACACGTATCCCCCCCCCCCTCTCAACTTTCAGTTCTACCGGGCTCTGAATATCCGCGTTGCCCTGGTGGGTCTGGAGGTATGGAGTGATGTGGACAAGTGCCCCATCACCCAGGACCCCTTCACCACCTTGCATGAGTTCCTTGACTGGAGGAAGGTCAAGCTGCTGCCCCAGAAACCCCATGACAACGCCCAGCTCATCAGGTACATCTGCCTTTTGTAATAGTTGTGTTCCACTCAAAGTCATTATTTTATTACAAAATAGTTTTAAAGTAGCCTGGATACCAGACCGAACTTAGCCCCGCCCTCAACATTTGAAGTCGGGAAGTTCGGTCTGGCATTGCTCCATTGGGGAGAAATGATCTCCGACCAGATATGGCCGGACCAATCAAATTGTCAGGGCGGGCTTTATACGATGACGGACAGATGATCAACTGTAACGTAACCAACCACGTCATAAAAAGGCACTTGGTTTGAATTTGTTTACAACAAACATGGCAGCCGCTGGAGAGCTAAGATGTGCAGATTCTGCCATTGAGTCTGTTTTAGAAGACCTCGGCAGAGCATTAATTTTGAAAGAGGAACAGAGAAACGCGATCAAGGCATTTGTAGATCGAAAACTATGCGTCGCTCAAAACACGTCACATAGTACGTTGCTCTGATTGGTTGTAGCTCTATCCAATTGAGCGAAGAGGCATTTTCTTTCCTGGTTCGGTTGAGACACACCCCATAATCACAGCCCAACGGAGCGTATCAGACTCACATTCTGACGAGAATTATGAGGATGTCATCGTCAGGCTAGTTAAAAGCCTACCAAAGAAACTTTTCCACCCCTTTATTTCATAGTCCTACAACAAAAACAACCGTAGCCTTGAAATGCAATCACTAGCACGACACATTTGTATTGCAACCCATCAACTCATTGCTCTACAGTGCCCCTAGTGGTCAAAACCTCTCCCGGCGATCTTTACGTCGCCAGTTGAAGTGTAGATGATGTGAAAGTCTGACTCGCTGGATTTAGACTGTGGGTATACGTCTGCCCCTGGCTGTCTATCTCACGCAGCATATCTCTCCTCCTTCCCATATCTATTTTGCAAGGGCAGGACAACTGGGATTGGGTTAGAGAAATACAAACAAGCCAAAGCTTTTGTTCCCTATACCAATATGATCATGTCTGCAGTTCCTTGGCGCTGACACAGCGCGGTGCAGATTGGTCCTGCTATGCCAGACTAGTGATGTGATGACCTCTGTTTTCTGCCCCTTAGTGGAGTCTACTTCCAGGGCACCACCATTGGTATGGCCCCTATCATGAGCATGTGCACAGCGGAGCAGTCGGGAGGAATCGTCATGGTATGTAAATCTATGCGCCACAGAATATACGCCGGCTCAAATTTCTTTAATTCTAAAGGAGAACAAAGTACATATTTGGTGTGTCTCTACCTTCCAGAAAGGACTTATTTTATAATGTCCTTCCTCGTGCCCCTCGCTCTTCGCCTGACTCTCCCTCTCCCTCCTGTCTGGCGTCATACTCTCATATTTCTCCCCTGAGTCTCTTGTGTAAGAGTTGAGCTAAGGATTCCAGAGTTGATATTCAGTTGTATTAACTTCAGGGCGCACACATCATTGAGTTTTTTTTTGTCGAGGCGAGCCAAGCTGGTATGCATAGTACCCTCCACTTAGTGCTGATAAATCAGAGTGTGTATCGATTACACGAGTGGAAGCCATTGCTTCCTAATGAGGTGCAACGAATGAGAGAATTAAAGGGTGTAGCATATCCCCACCTGAATGAAAACGTATGGGCACGCCGTGGATGATCAATCATCACAGGACTACAGCCCTATGTGCTCAAGTCATGTCGTATCAGGGCAAGCCATGCAATTACTTTACTCCATGTCCATGATTTGTCTTGGGGCCTGGCTGGCTGGTAAGGTTTACAGCTCGAGTCCCCAGATGGTTCTTCACTCTTGGTAAAGTCAGGCCGTGGTCATTATGATAGAGCTCTCCGTATGAGCATAGGTCAGGGACATAAAGGATTAGCATCCTTCTGCTGGGCAAATCACGACCCTGTAGTCTCAGTCGTCTACAGAGTACCTTTTACTCATTAGCCAACTTCCCCTACGGGTCTCATCGTTATGTTTTCTCGGCAGTAAAATCTCAAACATCCATCGCCAAACCATCTGGTGGATCTATTTACCAGCCCCCGAATGCTACGTTCATTTCATCGGTGTGGCGAAACAGAACACAGACGGTGGCATGCGCCGAGCATTTCAGCCTCTTCAGTCGGCGACGGTGTCTTCGTGGTTCCAGGAAAACGGAACCAGAGGCTTTTCTTTGCATGCGGCGAGTGCAGATAGCTGATGACCGTTGCTCTCAAAGCCCCCCCGCAGAGCACTTCATCAGTCTGAGCCGGCCTTGCTCAGCGCTCCTGAATAATGCACAGACACCGAAGACTCCAGAGACATGGCACTCTGCCGCCGCGCAGCACTACAGCATCCGCTGCATTATTTATCCGGCCTCGTCGCGTGTTTATGTTTTACACACCTTTTGCAGGAAGCAGCGGCACCTCGCCCAACACGGCCTTCTTCCTCTCAGTGTAGCTTCGTCTTCACCGTGCATCCTATTGTTTTTCATTTCTGTTATTTCTGCTGGCTGTGGGAGTTTCACGCCGTCCTGTGAGAGTTTTCCTCCGTCTTTCAACCCTTCTGCTGGTTTCGCGCTGAGCAGTGTCCACGCCTCTTGTTTGTGTGGATGAGGCGCCGCATCTGGCTGTGTCAAAGTTTGCAGCGCAAGCGGAAGATGACAGCCCGCTGTCTGCCGTTTCATTCCTCATTCAACTGCCACGACGTCGAGCAGAGGAAACGCTCTGATAAGCACCGATCCAACAGCGCTGTTTGTTTAATCTTGGCAATATGCAATTACACTCACTTGTTTTTGAGTAATGTTTCTCCACTAGGTCCTGTTGGGAACAACAACTTGGCTAGCATAACATGTTTTATTATTTGTTATTTTCCTCAGAGGATGTAATTAGAAACGTCTGTTTTTAATTAGCTACAACGGAACTGAACTGATTTTATTGTAAGCGGTTGCTCATAGTTTCATGTCTCCCTCAGAATATACTTGATGTATCACATCCATAAAGAAAAAAGAGGTTTTAGAGGAAATATTAGTGAGAGGCAATGCCAAGTTCAGTTTCTGCATGATCGATGTTTCCTTTTCTTTGTAGGACCATTCGGACAACCCCCTCGGCGCTGCAGTCACTCTTGCCCACGAGCTCGGACACAACTTTGGAATGAACCATGACACCCCGGAGAGGGGGTGTGGCTGCAGGGTGACCGTGGATCGAGGAGGCTGCATCATGACTCCCTCCACGGGGTGAGTCACTGATTCTATCCCGACAATTTAGAGTCAATAGATCTTCAAGATAGCTAACTCAGCACTGCAATGTACATTATTGGGGGAGTTTAATTTCAGCCGGTCGGCCTTCATCAGCCTTAGGACATCTGCTATCATTCACAGCCGCAGTGCACTCCAGCGAGGAGTTCGGTTCAACTTTTCAAATGACGTCCTCCTCCAAAACTATCTCAAATTCATCGTCATGATGTCCAGCGTTCATTAAGTTTGCATTAATTCAGTCACTCGTTACAAACAGTGAGTGTCGCTCTAAAGAGCCCAGATTGTGATCGTATTTAAATATTATTCCAAATGCTCTCCACTTAGAATTTATTGTCTGTAGAGCAAATAATGCCATTGGGCTGATGAGTTTATGGCAGATTTAGCAGCTGTGCTGATGCCCTGAGCTAATATGGCTCATTCTGAATGGGAAGTCAACGGTTCAGCGGCAGTGCTTTGCCATAAAAGTACAGTTTTACTTATCTAGCCTAGAAAAACATGTTAAAAAAGGGCAGGAATGGCTATTATCTAAGTGTGTATCCAACAACATTTCAAGATGGAGCTGTAGTTGCTCTACAGTTGTCACTATGGATTGTAATGTCTAACATCTTGTAGCAGACAGAGCAGATGGATAGGGATGTTTTTGGTGGAAACATTGGGTATCAGTTCCAGCTCAAGGTCCAGTGGTCTGTGGGAGCCTCCGATTGAGGTTTATGCTGGAAACCATCTATTTGGTTTGGATCACACCCATAAAAAACACGGTAACACTATTCTTGAGTATATGCTCATAAAGCAACACAGAGGCAAGATGTAGATTTATATTTAACCTGATCGAGGGTATCCCTGGTCAAGGACTTTATCCTCAAATTGGCTACAACATCCTGCAAGTAATATTGTTTCCATCTTTCTCTGCTGGCTCTCTTTTTCTTCCTTCTTCAGTTTTTCTATTCTTTGACATACATACAACTTTAATGTTGGGAAATCTCTCTGCAAGTCCTAATACATATTTAAATACCTCTGAAAACTGTCTGTGATACAGTCTTGTATGAAGGGTAAACGCACCTCTCCCTCAAATATCTTAATCTGAAGTGAAGCAGTGAACACATTTTCCAAGTATGAAAAATGGCGTGTAAAAAATATATAAAAGACGTAAATATTTGTTTTTTATATTCTGCTATCCACAGAGGCCATCCTTTTTGTTTTCGTTCCATCTGACAAAAGAAATAAATGATTTAGTTTTTTAAATAATCCCCTCCACACCTCCTTATTGCTCCTTATTGCAGCTCTGCTGTTTAATCCAGGATTAAAGAAGCAATACATTTCAATAAGGATGTTTAGGAACTCTGTATTGCCTCACTCTGCCTCCTCAGTTAATTCTAAGTCAGCGCCATACGCTCTGCCTGAGGCGGTTCTTCATCTCCCCTGAGTCCTGCTCAAGCCCCTCGTAGTTCCACTCTTTGAAATGCCGTGTGGCCACACACATGGAATCTGCTGCAACCATCTGAATGTTGTCCATCCAGCTCCGGCTATTTGTTTATAGCATTGACTGTCGTGTTTTTCTTGGCAGGCTCCCAGCGCTTTTCAAAGCACAATGTGATCATACAGAATACCTTTTTCTGATTACCAGCCCACTGGCAAAACCCGACAACACTCACTCACAGTTTGGAGCACCTATACTTCTGTTTTTTTAAACAAATAAAGTGATGGAATGTCTTCATTTTCGCATATATGTATGAAGACTGATACCCATCAAGTTCTGCTGGCCTTGCTGCTGGAGATAATGCGATCCAGTTCATCATGATTATACTGGGGGGGGGGGTTAGCGGTAGGTGGCGGGTGGGAAGTAAAACTACAAGCTGTCCCAGTGCCAGCTGCACATCTGCACACAGCACTGCTTGTTTCCTGCTCACATTGGTCACGGTCAGTTGTCGTGTCCCCCTCCCCGTCCATCCCACTATCCCCCTATTAGCTTTAAGTGAGAACAGGCTGGTGTCTCCATTCTTTGAGATTATAACTCACAGGAAAACAAACACACCGACTGAGCTGCTGCTGGTTCCTCCATGGAGAGGGGGACATGCATATGTGCACAAACATACATTTAGCATCTCAAAGATTAAAAGAGGAACTCCACAGGGTTCTGTGCTGGGGCCACTTCTCTTGGTCGGTCTCTTACTTAGTTCTTTTCATGAACTTGCACATTTCTTTTTTCAAGCTGTGAGGGTAAACATTGCATTCTGACTGAAGTACAATTTGGCCAAAAAGAAAAGAAAACAACGTTTGATTCATGGAGCTGGTTTCCAGATGTTTACCAAACCATGTATTCATCTGGTTGAACAGTTTCCTCAATTTGCACAAAAAAGTTGCGAAAATGTCGCAGCATTTACGCAGCCTGTTTTGATTATTTACTCTTATAAACACCATGATAATCATGTGAAAATAAACCTATAGTCACTCGCCATCCAAGTCAGTCACACAAGCTGAGATGTTGATGGACAGAAAGACTTCGAGATACATTATTAAAGACGGGTTCATTCACACGAGGGTCAAGCCCTAAGGTAAGATGATGACTGCAGGGAGTGAGATTGATATATTTTTCCTCGTCATAAAATAACCAGGAATCACAGCAAGTGAGTCAAAATCCACGGGATGCTCAAGATATGTGCCCCGTGCCCCCACTGAAGAACACAAACTCTCTAGTATGCCTTGTTTAATTGGGTCCATAGGGAAATCAATGTGAACATGCTCTTCAGTATCTACCGCGTAGAGCAGACTCACAGGCACCAAAGGCCACTACAGATCAGACCCCCTCATGTCATCACCCAGAGCTGAGGCTCCACATGCTCAAAGAAAGCCATAAAATGTATATTAAATGTGAAGCGCAGTTACTATGATTTCAAATGACTTAAGCGTGTATAAAATATTTGTCATCGTTACAGTTGTCCCATTCAGGTTTTAATGAACTTTTATTCCTGCCAGAACATGAACGTTTTCCAGAATGTAATAAAACTGTGAGTTAGGATCACAATCAGTATTTGCAGATTTATTTTATTTTTTACCCCAAAAAAATTCTCAAGGACGGTGAAAAATGTTTTGGCAGATGTGTCATTGGAAAGGCCAACGGATCTGATTCATAGCCTGATCAGTGTTATCTGGCTGAAAAGATGTGACAAACGCTGGCTGTGTGCTGGATGGGTTTACCCTGTGTCCTGTGTGACCTGAACCACAAGGACACACCGGCTGGGAGGAGAGAGACCGGAAGTGCTTTGTGTAACTATCTTCTATTTTGCCTTAAGAGAGAGTATTCTAAGCACTTGTGAAATAAGTTTGGACTTATGATCATAGTCTGCAGCAACCTACCTGTAAATGCCTTTTTGATATGCATGCTCAACACTAACTATTAGGAGTCAGCACACACTGCAGGATGTTTTAAATGCCGCAGATATTGCTGCTTTACCAGATCTTAGATTTTTTTAAGGATATATATATTTTTTTAATATAATTTTATTGTTGTCTTTTCCACAATGCACAAACAAACACAAGACAGAACAAAACAAAACAAAACAAAAGGCACAACAAAATAACGTATAGGCATAGAGATATCAACATCACTAGCATTTTTTTGTTAAGTATTACTGACTGTTCCTCAACAGAGAACCAAACAATAACAATAGAAGATGACAGATATCCATATGCACAAATAGATACATATATTAATTGACAAATGGAATGCTCCAACGTTCCTTAAATGTGACTTGTGAGAGAAAAAATAAAAGAGGACCAAAAGAAAAGAGAAAATAATAAATAAATAAATACAAATTATATATATATATATATATATATATATATATATATATATATATATATATATATATACACACATATACACACATATATACATACACACATACATACACACACACACACACTTAATTTAATTTGACGCGGTAGGTCAGACAAACAGCAGATCAATGCCAAGTAGAGACTTAAAACTGTATTTAATATATAATACGTTTTGGTTGTGAATGTCCGCTTCTTTACTGATAACTTATTGTCTTACGCTCCACAAATATTTGGGGTTCCTGCCACAGTTTATCTACCCCTTTTTTCACGGTAGAGACATTATAAAATCGATGAAAGCCTTCAGCCCTGGAGCATTATCACAGTGTGTGGCAGATTATAGGGTCAATGTATTAGATCTGGGAATGATTCCTTATCACCGGACCTCCCACAGATCCATTAAAGCTCTTTTGTGGTCACGGCTGCACCGCAGTCACGGTGATTGCTTTGGACATCCAACCGACCATCAACTGCTGTACCTCTGAAGCTTGGGAGAAAACGGTCAGACACTGTATAATACAGATGATCAAAAGAGCACGGGGAACAATTGATCTCATAACGTAACTAGTGCAGGACCAGATTGAAAACAATGCAGCAGCATGAGAGCGAACAAAGCGCGGTCATAGAGACCAGGCAGAGGTGAGCTACACTCGTCCTTTGTGAAGCCTCAACAGGATGAAAACAAGCGCAGCCTTTTCTTTTGAGGTGGCGGCCCAGACGCCCATGGGATGAGTGGCTTTCTCGAGTGTCTTTAGGTCGCCATGAGCCCCAGATGTGCCCACCGTGACTTGTTTCTGCAAGACTTTATTTGCCCCGAGGCCCCGCAAGCTGCTAAATGCCATCCATTGTAACTCCTCGGTGTCCCTGCCTTCTCACAGCCATTACGCCTCCTCCCACCCCCACGCAATTACAGGGTAGGCCAATTATATCTGTATTGCCTCTCGTAAAAAACAGCTGGATCATGAGCCGCTCACGTATCTCAGGGACGCTAGTCTCTGTCATGTATCGCTCAGCTGGTAATTGAAGAACAGGGCTGAACTCATGCTAATTACAAACCATGTGTGGGGGGGGGGCAACTTGAGCGGGCAAATTTAGCCGCGACTTTTGGGGGCAAATCGGAAATCAACAACAGCAGTTGCTGAGGAAGTGATCTGCCTGTTGAACAGCAGCCTTGACAGCTGTTCTTCATAGCGAGATTCCCCGAGGTGCTCAGCGGGGAGGAAGGGGAAAAGAGGGCGCAATAATGTCTGTTATTACAGCTTTTCCTTATTGCTCTTTCCTTTTGCCATTTCGTGTCATTAGAGTCCCACTGTGATCTTTTTTGCTTGAATTCAGAGAGTGCGAGGTACTCCACTTTACCTCACGCAACCTCGGGCTTGTATTGACGTTGGAGAGCAGCGAGTTGTGTGTTTGGAGAGGGGGGCGATGTCAGCCGTCTCAACAAGGGACGGAAAACACAATAAAATATAAGTATAAGAAAGAAAGAAAGTGACTGTGCATAAAGTAAAGTGTTCAAAGTGAAATATAAAATACAAAATAAAATAAAATATATATGTATATATACACAACATATATGTAATACAACACTATAAAATAAAATAAAATATATATTACATTACATTACATGTCATTTAATATATATATTTAATTTAATTTTACAGAGCTGTATTACATATATATTTTATTTTATTTTATATATATATATATATATATATCTAGATAGTGTGCATAGCTACATAGAAATGCCTCCTATGAAAGGTTCATTTTACAGCTTCAGCATCAGTACAGCCAGTGGACTTGACCTTTAAGGCTCAGCCCTACAGCTCCAGGACTCCATCACATTTAACTCGTGTCATTCATAGAAACACATCGATGAGCTACAACTTTGGGATACTGGTATGACATAGCCCTGTTACCTCTTGATGCCATAGCAGCTCACTCTGTGTATGAATTTGCCGTACGCACAAGCTCCTCTGGAAATATGCTTTAAACACGTCTGGTATTTATAACTGTCACATGTTCGTTTCAATTACGTATATTTTATTGATCAGAAACACTTCCCAAGCTAACTAAATATTTTCCCTTGATGCCATTTGAAAAGAAAATACATGATATGAATATGTGTTTGATTCACTCTGTAGACAGTTTGCTAATCTGAACTTTCCTTGCTGCTGTGAAATTCAAACGCCTCTGAAATGGACACATGTTACTTATTTTATAAAAAGTGCAAAGGTTTACGGGCAAACACGCGGTTTGACTGCGGCTACGTTTCCCCACTTCCAGCTGTTGAGTGAGTCGTGCCTGTGGAAGGAAACATGTTGGCATCTAAGTTGACCTGGATCACCCAAATACATGCACTCATCTGTGTGCACAAAGACACACACACACACACACACACACACACACAGATAGATATGAGTGAGCGTATTGCAAACACCCATTCTCACCTTGTTGACTTTAATGGTCTAGGTGGAGGCATTTGTTTTTATCAACAGACACAGGAAAAGATACAGTCTGCACATATGTATCTCACACACACACACACACACACACACACACACACAGTTATCTAAGGCACTATATTATCGCAGAAATAAAGCCACATGAGGCTTTTGGCAGACGGAGCCCTGGGCTGTGAGCTTTCCCCACAGAGAGGACCACCCTCTATGTCCGCTCCAAAAACAATATTAAAAACACACCATCCTTGTTTCTCTCAAATTTATTGGTGTTGCAAGTCTTGCGAGGGAAGCACTTTTTGCTTTGAGTATTTATGATCACATACGTCTCATAAACCATGCCTTATCAGATCTCCCTCTCTTGGTAAAGGGAGCCGTCACCGGGGGCCCCCCATGCTGATGGCGCTCTGGAGAGGTGGCTGAGCTCGAGTGGTTAATTGATTTTGTGATTAACGGCAATTAGCACTGATTACATCAGACTGAGGAGGACCCTTGAGGGCGATCTCCATCGTCTTCCTCCTCTCTCTCTCTCTTTCTGTTTGTGTCTCACAAATCCCGTCTTTCCCTCGCAGTTATCCGTTCCCCACAGTGTTCAGCAGCTGCAGCAAGAAGGACCTCACGGCCAGTTTTGAGAAAGGCGTCGGGATGTGTCTGTTCAACATGCCTGAGGTGAAGGTGCTCTACGGAGGGCAGAAATGTGGCAACGGCTATGTGGAGGAGGGAGAGGAGTGTGACTGTGGCGAGCTCGAGGTAAGAGTGCTATATAGACCTCCTGTAAATCCTCAACTTTATTTTTTTATGTCCCTTCTGTCAAAATGTAAATCTCTTTTTTGCCACCCATATATCATCGTTAATTATTTTTTTGCCAAGTTTGAAAAAAATGGAATCAGCAGATGCACTAGTGGAGGTTTCTGTATTTATTTATTTTTTTGACAGAAGCGTGACACACACCAACATTCCCCACCGTAAAAACAAATCATTTACCTCGGTTTCAAAAGCTGTCGGCGCAGAGCCCTCGCAACTCAAACGCGCTCTTCGGAAAATGAGTGTGAATGTATTCATCCTCTGCACTGAAGAAGTGTTTGGGAAGAGGCTCGTCTGATCCTGATACGATTCATGGGAGGAAACACCGCTGACGGCTCACCCTGTCAGCCAGTGAATTATTTAAATGAATCTGCGTTGGCATGCGCATACGCAAAGGTGGCACACATTAATAATTGCTGCGACTGTGGGACGGTAAAACGGTTAATCTTGATGAAGCTGACAATCACCAGATGCAGGCTGACAATAGTGGCGTTATGAAATATGAAGAAGACGCATCTATGATGATTTGTATTATGTAATAGCCGACATGAGAGAATGCCTCGTTGTCTCTCGTAATGTGTGTTCACCTTTATTCCCGAGTAGCGAGTCTTTTTGTGTCAGGGTCAGGCTGAAAGTGGCATGGTCCTTCAACACAAAGAACTGTCATGAGCCTCGCAGGCCGGATAATAAAGCTCTTCGTGGATTTGAGCGAAGTCATGCCAAACCAGGCCAGATCAGAGTTCCCAGACAGCCCCTCTCTTTCCACCATTAAAAAGCCTCATTAAAAAGCCTGGGTCCTATTCCCCACAATCACTGGCTACTTCTTTTCAGCGTGACTCCTCCCGCCTCCTTTAGCCCCGGGGACCATGGGAAAGGCCCGTAATAGATTTCGGGCTGAAAAGAGTTCTGGGAGGCCCGTCATGTCAGCTGTGACCCGTTGTCAGCTGCCTCCATCGCCTTCCTCCTGACTCCTGCTGCACTTTGGCTGTACAGTATATTCAGACCAATGGAGGGAGAGCATCCAGTCAGCCCACCTCTGTGTGGGACTGTATGTTCACAGTCGTATATGCAGCAGGCAGACATGCACAGTCAGACATGCACAATCATACATGCCTACTCAGACATGCAGCAGGCAGACATGCACAGCCATAAATGCAGCAGTCAGACATGCAGCAGTGATCTCAATGGGACGCTGGCTTCAGGAGCCAGGGAGTTTGTGATTGGTGGCTCGCCAACATCACACGGATGGCTCTCCATGGAGAGGTGGTCAAATGTAACCGCAGATAAATGCATGTCCCTCTACACAAGTAAAGTGACACTCGATTCTCAAGAACATTCAGAATTAAGTTGAGTGAGCCTTTAGTTATAACTGTAACGCCCCATTTCTGTTTCTCCTGTGTTCCGTGTCACCTCTCTTAATTGTTTAATTCCCTGCACCTGCCCTCAGCCACTCTTGTCTCGTTAGTGTCTGATGTCGTACGCCTGTGTTTCCCCCCCCTATATATTGTGTCAGTCTTTCCCTTGTCTCCTGTCGGATTGTTGTCTATAGTCGTCCGGAACCTGGATTTCTGCCTTCCCCTTTTGGACCTTGTTTTTGTAATAACAAAAAAAGCACTCTTTAATGAGTAAAAACGGTTCACAAAAACAAGGTCCAAAAGGAGCAAGCAGAAATCCAGGTAGGCAGGCAGGCAGGCGGGTAGAACCAGGAACAGGACAGGATGACGGGAAAAGCACACAGGACAAGCGACGACTATAGACAACAATCTGACAGGAGACATGTGAAAGGCTGACACAATATATAGGGGGGAAACAGGTGTACGACATCAGACAGTAACGAGACAAGAGTGGCTGAGGGCAGGTGCAGGGAATTAAATAATTAAGACAGAAGACACGGAACGCAGGAGAAACAGAGATGGGGCGTTACAATAACAGAGTAGCATGTATGGGTTTAACTCCTGGCCGCTAACTCTGACATGTGCAGAGTACTGAACATGTCCTGCTGGTGAGCAGACAGTAGACCAATGTGTCTCTGTTCAGATACTTCTTTGTATTCCTGTTTTAGGGTATGAATTGTAGTTTCCAGAACCTTGAATTTTAATTGGTTGAATCAAATCTTTTTGGCTAATTTTGACATCCGGTCGTGTCTGATGTTCGGGCAACATATTATTTATTTTTTATTTTTTCATCCAGTTATTTCATTCTCTCCTATTACTTTTTCTATTTCCCTCACCATTCAGCGTCTGATGGATATTTGAGAACTCGAAACTGCTGTTTCCTTTCATCTGCCAGGTTTCTTAGTTGTTGCTGAATACAGTCTGAATTCAGTCCTGCTAGGGCTGCATCCTCTCTGATAACAAAGCCTGAGTATTTGCTCTTGGCTGAAATATGATCTCTTTGTGCCGAGTAAATTATTCTTTGCTTTTAAACCGCCTCGCTTACATCCTGTTTCGGTGCTTGTCTTCTTTTTCCATTATTTCCCATCTGAAGGAATGTATGAATCCCTGCTGCAACGCTTCTACCTGCACTCTGAAGGTGGATGCTGTGTGTGCACACGGGCAGTGCTGCCACGACTGTCAGGTATGACATGTTTTGATCAGCCAGCCATGGTATATATCATGGCTATAGGATATATTATGGCTATATGATCCATCATGGCTATATAATATATCTGTATGAGCCAAATGCCTGATTTAATTTGTTATAGTAATTTAGTTTAAAAAGATTTAAAACGGTAATTAAAGGTATATCCTTTTATTATGATTTGAAAGAATGTTTACATGTTAACATTTATAATTTAGTATTGTATTTAAAAGCGGAATCATTTGTTAGAATCCAAGCTCCCAATCAGATGACGTCACGTCACTATATCAGCTGTGCGTTGAACTGTCAGTCTTGTTTTGAGTTCAGAAAGGTTGAAAGCAATATAGTTTTTTGACCGTGTGACCTGTGAATCTGTAAATTTAAGCTTTTTAGTAAACAACATTTTTTATGAACGAACCACTTGTGTCACTCGCGTTTCAATTAATAGTTTGCTTTTTAAGACTGATCTCAAAAGAGTGGTACAAGACTCAGAATTAGACGGAGTGCCACTACAATATCATATATCTATATGATATATATCATGGCTGGCACAAAGCTCACAACACATTTTTCTAAGCTTCCCTCTGGCTCTTTGTCCTCATGTCTGGTGCTTGCCGTCAACATTTGATCGTAGCTGAAGCCAGCAGGCACCTCATGCCGTGAATCCAGTAACTCTTGCGATCTGCCCGAGTTCTGCACCGGCACCGGCGCCCACTGCCCCGCTAACGTCTACCTGCACGACGGCCACACCTGCCACCACGTGGACGGCTACTGCTACAACGGCATCTGCCAGACTCACGAGCAGCAATGCATCACGCTGTGGGGACCAGGTAGGCGGACGCCGGCCCCCCTCGCCGGCTCACACCGGACGGTTCGGTGACCGCCGCCGGCCTTTTTGATGTGCTCCGTTATGTTTTTGCAGGAGCGAAGCCGGCCCCGGGCATCTGCTTTCAAAGGGTCAACTCGGCAGGAGACCCGTACGGCAACTGCGGCAAGGACTCCAAAGGCTCCTTTGCCAAATGTGAAGCGCGGTAAGATCTGAGGTTGCCATGGAAACCAATGAAAGCTGTAGTTACTTTACTTTATAACTCTTACATGAGAGGACTGTTTCAAAGATGCCAGAATCAATGTTATTGATGAGTGCTGAAGCATAAAAGATCAGTCTTAGTTGCCAAGTGGTGACTCCATCGCTGTGTTGAATGCCACACTCCTTCCTTCTGCTCCCCATTTCTACACTGTCCATGTCAGATAAAGTGAAAAAGGCCCCCCAAAATGGTTTAATCAATTAGTAATTCATCAAAGAATTGTTTAAAAAGCCAAAATGCAAATGTATTATTTCCCTTTTTTATTCAAACTTCTGTTGTACTCTCACTACGATTTAGACTTAAAGCTGAAGGGATTTCATATGTGTAATTATTTAGTTACCGTCTCTTGATCCCATATAGACACAGCTGGAAGGAAACCCTAGAACTAGAGAAAAGAAGCAGTCAGCAGTAATGTCAATATGATTATACAAGCTGCTAAAACTAAAGATAAAACCAATTAAAAAAATATAGAAGCAAAAATGCCAAACTGGTTCCATCCAATTCCCCTGTTTTTGATCATTATAAACTGTATGATTTGGGGTATTGACTGTTTATCAGATATAAGTCATTTGAAGATGTTACATCGGGCTCTTGAAACTTGAAATGCGCCGTCCTGCAAACACAAAACAATAACAGCCACATCGAACGATGGAAATGCTCATTAGTCGCAGCCCTAATTGAAGGTTACAGAGTCGCCAGAGTCACTCAGGGAAATGCAGACCGGATCGTTCAGGTTGTCGTCTGAAAACAGCACCAAAAGCTGCCTCTTCTGCACGTTCTCTAATTGGACAGCAAGAGTGAGAAAAATACATAGAATTAGAAAATAATTACATGTACACACATTTGGGAAAACAGTGACACCTTATTAAATTATCACATTGTTATTCTCCCTGTTGTTCGTTCTGTTTACAGAGATGCAAAATGTGGCAAAATCCAGTGTCAAGGAGGAGCTAACCGCCCAGTGATTGGTACCAACGCTGTTTCCATAGAGACCAACATCCCCATGCAGGAAGGGGGGAGGATACTGTGCAGAGGCACACATGTGTACCTGGGCGATGACATGCCCGACCCCGGCCTCGTCCTGACGGGGACGAAGTGTGGAGATGGACTGGTGAGGCCTGTGACGCTTGAATACACACTCACACTCACACTCACACACACACACACTCACACTCACACTCACACTCACACACACACACACACACACACACACACACACACACACACACACACACACACACACACACACACTCTCACACACACACAATCCCTACATTAGCACTGGTAGGGTAAGGTACATTTACTCACTATAAAGGTACTTGTATACATTTCACTTGATATATTTACTCGACTAAATGTATCGTTTTGTAACAAATAATAGAATATATATTAAAAATAAACATATGTTAATGAATATATCAATCAAAAACAGGCAAGAGTGTGAAAAAAGCTTAAAATCAAATAGATTTTTCTTGGTCCTCCTTTCTATTTGATCATTTTAGTGCATTTGCTGATGATACTGTGTAAACTCACTTTTTTATTTTTTTGTTACATTCCTCTCTACTTACTGTGAAAATCTAAAATCTAAATCTTTCTTTTTCGAAGCTCTTGGTGTTTTCTGGACAGTGATTCCCTGTTGAGCATACGACCACCAAGAGGGAATTTTTACAATGTTATTGTGTCCTCCATCATCCCAAGTACAGCAACCCAAAACCGATTAATGGTCCATATGGGCGTGTGAGCTTTATTCTTAGGTTAAACCACCCAAACTCAATGTGCTTCACATTTTAAAGAAAGACAAACAAAGAAAGAGGCATTAAATAAAAAGGCACACTTTATTTTATTTCCTTTTGAAGTGAAGCTTTCAAACATTTTCTATATAGATATGTTGCCCCGAATGCTGGGAAATACGTAGGAGTGGAAAAAGTGATGTGGCGTGACTAAGACTTTCTAAGAAGTTCTTCAGCGTGTGTCATCTTGTCATTTCAGACTCACACAGCCTCAGACACTAAATGGACTTACCATTATTCAGTCTCTTTGGCGTCTTTAAATGGTCATCAATTCAGACATTGGTCACCTCAAAGCTTCTGTGGCTCCAGTTAGTCTGAATTACTTCTCTCTGAGCCTCCACCCTGAAAGAGGATCCAGCCTCTGCCCTCATCTGTCAAGGGTTCTGTCATTACTCTCCGTGCCCAGTGCCGCCAACTCCATCTCCACGTGCTACCGGAATATATATTTGGGGCGTTGGAGCCCAAAGTCTGCTCGCCGGGATCAAATTAAAAGAATTCCTAAAAGCTGAATATGTACTCCTTTAAAATATTAAAGGTTTAGAGTATAACTGAATTTGCTTCTTGAGCTCCCACTTTCTATTTTTAATGCATCTGTCTGCTTCAGATGTGCCTGAATCGTCAGTGCCAGAACGTCAGTGTCTTCGGCGTGCATGCGTGCTCGGCCAAGTGCAGCAGCCGAGGGGTGAGTACCGCACCTTTCCTCTTCTTCTAGAGAGGACCCGATGTGTCGGTCCCAACCAGTTTCCCATTCCTCCCTCACACAGAAGCTCACTTTGGCAGTAATACGTTTAAAAATAATAATAAAACGGTATACGGTGGGTAGGGAGCCATTACAATGCTTTGCAATCAATCATTGTGGTTGCTGAAAGGCTCAATCAGTTTCATGTAATGGCTTCATTTAGGCTCGGCTTCCAATGCCATTTATCATACTCTAGGCAGTCGTCCTTGTCCCCAAAAACAATGTTGAAATCTGAAGGCCCGGCTTTATTTGGGCTAATGCTGGGAGCAATGATACGCAGTTTGACTTTGAGCCGGGGAGCATACAGCCCATCAAATGTCTGCGGGGGGGCCCTGTTTGAGATGAAATGTGGCGGCGGTGTGATATTACCCTTAAATTGACTGGTAGGTCCCGAAGGCTCCTGGCTGTGACTGGTAAAATGTCATCAAAGCTGCAGAGGGTACAGCTTTCTTCAAATGAAACCTCTGCAGATATTATAAGGTCATATTTGTTTGTCTAGTTTCAATTAAGACGTATTTATGAACCTCTGAGGATGTTGCTCCTCGAGAGGACAGGACACCCCCGCTTGAACCGATCGGAGCAAGATGTTACCAAGTTGGGGGAATCCTCTTAGACGGTACCATTCCTCCTGTCTGCAGGGCAGGAAGACGAGAGAGAGAGAGAGAGAGAGAGAGAGGGATTTGGAATGAGGTAGAACGTATGCTGTGGTTTTTAATCGTTGTCATGTGGAGCCCTGTGGTGCTGCTGGTGGTTAACTCTGCCTCACTCCATCCATGCATCATGTGTCTTTGTTCACAAGTGCTGGAACAACTCCGTCAGAACATCAATAAACAATAGTTTTGTTAATTGATTCATCATTTTAACAAGTGAAACAAAGAGCACTGCTGCATATTTAAATATTAAAGGAGCGTGGGCCACTGTTCAAACGTAGCATTAAAAAGAGAAGCTGATTGATAACTTTCTGCCTCATCTCACGGTTAATTGTCCTTTTGAATTTGCCTCAGGTGTGCAACAACAACAAGAACTGTCACTGCGAGGCTCACTGGGCGCCGCCCTTCTGTGACGCGGCGGGCTTCGGAGGGAGCGTGGACAGCGGGCCCATCAGATTAGCAAGTGAGTCATCAGGCGCTGCTCGAGTCTATCAAACGGCTCGTTTTATCAAAGCTCGGGACGTGTGCCGTTATCGGCCTGCTGTATGGAGCGTACGAGCAGTCGGATATCAGACTAAATGCATAACAAACTAGAACGGGCACACGGTAGAGCGCATACCTTCGCATATCACAAGACTGGGCATTGAATTATGAACATAAAAATTGACTGTGCTATGGTAAAAATAAGATTTTGACATTTCCATGACCTTGACATTGACCTTTGACCCAATTGATCCCAAAATCGAATCAAATAGTCCCCGGATAATAACCAATCATCCCACCAAATTCCATGCGATTCGGTTTAAAACTTGTTTTATTATGCAAGGAACACGCATACAAATAAATAAATAAACTAGAACGTACACTCGGTAGAGCGCATACCTTCGCATATCACAAGCTTGTGCATTGAATTATGAACATTTTGGCATTAGTTGCATGCAAATTGAATAAAAATGGACCCTGCTGTGGTAAAAAGAAGACCTTGACCTTTGACCCGATCAATCCCAAAATCGAATCAAATGGTCCCCGGATAATAACCAATCATCCCACCAAATTCCAAACTGTTTTTGTTATGCGAGGAACACGCATACAAATAATAAAAAAATTATAAGAAATTCAAAAAAATTAAAATAATTACAAATTAAAAATACACGGCGATCAAAACATAATGACGTAGTCTGCAGACATGTTGACGGATGCATAGTGGCTGTCACGCGTAGTCTTCGAGAAGACGTCCGTCTCTGAGACCGCCTGCTGTCTGCGTGTGTTCCTGCAGGCGGGGGCAACCTGACGGTGGGCCTGCTGGTGGCCCTCCTCACCGTGCTGGGAGCGCTGCTGCTCGTCTTCATCAAGAGGAAGGCTCTGCTGGGCCGGCTCGTCACCAGTAAAAAGAACCCAATGGAGAAGCTCAGGTGACTATAATTAATAACACGACTCCTGTGTTCAAATTATTTGTCATTTCCTTACTTGAAATATATTACCGCTGCAACTGACGTGTGATCGGTCTAACAAAGTGCATAATTCCAGATAATTTCCTCTTTAAATTCCAGATCGGTGAGCGATGCAATCAGCGGACCGTCGGCTTTGAGCCCGCCCCCGCCCCCGCCTTTCAGCTCCATGTCTCCATCCCGCCCGGCCCCGCCTCTGCCTCACAGCGCCGCCATCTTCAAGGTCACTAGGTCACGCGTCTACAAACACACAGACAGACGTCTCCCGCCGAGCGGGGGTCTGATTCCCGACGCGCGGAGCCTCGCCAGCGGGCGGCCCGCGCTCCGTGTTATCCTTCCTTGGAAAGCCGCAGCTGTTCCGTTAGCGGACGTGATGCTCGGCGGGATCGACGCGTGGTTTTCACACAAATGGCAGCTCGTTCAAATCCAATTAAAGCATCCCGCTCTACGCGGACGCGTGGAGGCGGTAATGGAGTCGGCGGCGTGCGGCGTGTTCGCGATACATCTCTTGTCATTAACAATCGCCTGTTCGGAGAGATAGATAGATAGATAGAATAGAATTATACTTTATTAATTTGAAATTTGCGGACAAAGTAGCACCAATAAACATTAAACTAAACACACAATAATAAAATATACATATAAGAAAGAAGAACAAGTGTGCATAAACTATACAAGTGAGATATTAAATACAAAATAAAATGAAATAAATATGTATATATATATACACAACATATATACAAATATGTATATATACACACAACATATGTGAAGAGAAATACTTAATTAATCCCGAGGGAAATTTAGGTCAACCAGTAGCTTAACTTAACTCACAAACATACATACACAACTTACAGTAGAATCATAGTAAACAACAATACACATAGGGGGAACATGTACACAGGGAGTAGGGAGTATACAGAATGTACAGATATTAGTGTGCATTGGTTGAGTGTTGATATCCACGAGGATAGTGCAAAATGCTATAAATAAACCAGATATTGATTTATTGATCCGGCGGCTTACTTGAGGTATCCAGACGTTGCCGATAGGCCGCACGGTGTCTACAGCGCAGCGTGCCTTAACTGCTCCATTACTGCCCCGTCATGCTCCGTAATCAGAGGAGACCTGGGATCGATTGTGTTCGGGGAGCTGAAATAAGAAGAGCCGTGTCAGAATCGACATGTGTGTACTGCGGGGGTTGCCCCCCGAGCGAGAGGCGGTACGCCGCGGCATTACCATGAGATCGGTGTTTTCTGTTGGGAGCATGTGGTTTTCATTTGACATCAGCGGTAAGAGGAGAAAGGATGTAAGGCTGTTTGATGTAAGCACAGTGCAAGTGAGGTCATTTTCCAGTTGTCGGGAGCTGCGTTAAACAGACGCACGTGTGCGTGCTTTTATACGTGTTATATTGTGTGTTTCTGAGCATGTGGCCAGGTCTGAATACGAGGAAGACTCATATTTTGGCTCTTCCTAGCGGGAGTGTGTGTGGGCTCTTTAGCGGGGTGCACCTTTCGAGTGAGGCCAAGCGGGGCGCTTGTGGCACAGCGTTGAACTTTCCCTTTGATAGGTTGGCTCAAGGGGAGTCGGGAAATAGCGAGCCGGCAGGCGTGAACCTTTGATTTACACTTTATCTTCGACGGCATCAGGAAGAGGCCGAGGGAGAGGAGGAGGAGGAGGAGGAGGAGGTGAACATGACGGATTCTGATCAGGAGCAGAAGGTTTTCTCCTGCGTCTCCAAGACGAAGCACATTTATTTTTATTTTTGACTGTTCTCGTTTCTGCCTTTCATCTTTTTCTGCAGCCTCATCATCACCGTGGGCCCGAGCCGGCGCCCCCCTACCCGTCCCGCAGCATGCGCAGACTTCCCCAGTGTCCGCCGGTCCACCTCAGCCACCCCGTCCCACTGTCCATCAACCTGTCCCTCTCCGGGCTGCCCAGACCCCCGCTGCCTCCGCCTCACCTCCACGTCCCACCGAGGGGGGCGTCCTTTCGGAGCGCGTCTCGCCATAACTCCTGCAGGATGGTCATGGTGAGCGAATTCCTTGGATATATAATATTTTATGATGTCGGTCACTTTTATGTGTGGGAGCTTCTCCTCATTGCCACGGCCCATAATACCTAACCGATGGAAATGATGTTTTCTGCAGCTCCTGCAGACGGGTGTCATGATGTCGACCGCTTTCACGGCTCTTTCGTGCCCTATAAAAGTATATGTATGTTGACAGCAATGCACCGACTCGTAAAATAACAAGGTTAACCGTGGCGCTGGCGTCATCGGAGCAAGACTTCAATTCGACGATTCAAACCACCACGTAAATAATGAAGATAATGAAGTCAGACATGCAGAGAGGGGGGAGACAGGGAAGATGAAACGGCAACTTGAGTGAGAAAATATGTCCAAATATCACGGGGTGATATTAAATTTGCTGCCACCAATATTCCACGGAGTTTAGTTATGGCATTGCAGACTGTCAACGTTGAGGGGAAGAGAAAAACAGAAGTTCCTGGTATTAAATCCTTCACTCAGTGGTTCTCAAAGTCTTGTATTTGCTTTAATCCGGTTTGACTTGTACCCTATGAGCAAGTGAGTCAGAGAGAGAGGGAGAAAGAGAGGGAGAGGATCCAAAAGGCAGGAATGCGAGGCTTGAGGGAACGACTCGATTAATAAAATAAAATCAATACATATTTAAAGTATTTTTTTTCAGGCAGAATATAGTAGCATTTGCTGGTTTCAGCCTCTCAAATTTTTGGATTTTCTGTTATTTGTTCTGTTATTTTTCTGTTTTACATCATTGCAAATTCAATACTTTGATAGTTTTGGACGGAAGAAAAGAGCAATCTGACAATGTGACCTTGGCCTGTGGAAAGAGTGCGCAATCTTTCTAGATTTCCAGACATTTTTGTTGGTAAATCAAGAAAATAAAAGCGGGAAAGTATCACTAATGACAAGTTAGTTGCAGCCCTTAGAAAAACAGAAAAATAGTGGATGAGACGCGGATGCAAAAATCACCAATGAGTTCTAGCTATCCTTTAATAAGGACTGCAGTGAAAATGATGCCACAGGGTCAAAGTGTCACGCTCATTAGAGGTGTGTTAAACCGATAATGAATCCAGTCTCGGCCCGATTAATGGAGGGGTCACCGAGGAGGTCTGGCTTCAAAACACAGCGCTGGTCTGGGGGGACTCCTATTTGCGGCGTCATATAATGGGATGAATCAACATGCCATAAAGAGCCTGACACAATTAAGAGGAGATGAGAAGTGTATTGATCCCACTCCGGGGAAATCCATCTGTTAAAGCAGCTCAAGATGAAAAGAACCAACGAGAAAAAAAGGTGATAAAACCAAGACAGAAATTAAATATAACTATATTCATATACACCTTTCACTGAGGTGAATATACACTACCGTTCAAAAGTTTGGGGTCACCGTGAAAATGTTGTTTTCCATGAAAACTCACACTTTTATTTATTAAATAAATACAAGATTAATACAAAATATAGTTAAGACATTGACAAGGTTAGAAATAATGATTTTCATTGTAAATATTAATGTTGTTCTTCAAACTTGTCGCTCAAAGGAAGGCCAGTTTTAGAGCTTCTCTCACCAGCATAACTGTTTTCAGCTGCGCTCACATAAAAAGGGTTTCAATGTCAAGGAATAATCTGTTTGTGGAAAATGCAAAACAAAAAGTTCTAAAAAAAATAATAAAAAGGGTTTCAAGGTACACAATGTACCACTAGAACACTGGAGATGGGCCTCTATACACCTCTGTAGAGATTTCATAAAAAAACAGAATAGTCATTTACCACATTAACTATGTATAGAGTGTATTTCTGATTAATTTAATGTCATTTTCATTGGAAAAAACAGTGCTTTTTTATTTTTTCTAAGTGACCCAAACTTTTGAACGGTAGTGTATTTACTCCTTTAAGTTTTACTGCTAGATGTGTTTTCATAATATTTAAATTTCAATACCGTTAGAATATTATCAGGAACAATAGTCATGGTAACTTAACTTTTGCGTTATACAGAATACCTCCAAAAAAGTATATTACGAGCTTCGCTTTATAATAAAAACAGAGTTTTTAAAGAAGGAGCTCCTTTAGTGTGACCAGAGTCCTTGCCCGTCCTACACCTGTATCAGGTGCAGTGCAGCAGCTCCTGGCACCGCTCCGGCTTCAGGACGTAGATTGTTCCCACTCAGCTGATCCTCTTTAATGTCAAAGTGTGAAACGGAAAGTGACGCCTGTTGGCAGCACATCTCACCCACGGTGTCTTCAGCAGCTGTTTGGCAGCTCCGAGCTGTTGACGGAGCCTTTTTACTCCCAATCTGCAGAGAAAGCGCTCTGCTGGGGGCACGGAAGCATTGTCCGGCGGGAGGGTTTAGCTATTCCAAGAATTATTTGGTGAATCATCACCTTATCTTTTGTCTACGTCTCCTTTTACTAGCATTTGGTACTGTTCGGATATTTTTGGATGGCGCTCAGGTTGGCCCCATTGCACGACAATACTGCCAATGAAATGAAGTAGTAGCAGTAGTTCTATTGTCATGATACGTGATGATGCTGCACACCCTCCATTACAGGCGTCACGGCCATCATATAGTGTGTATGTGTTAGTGAATTTGAATCTGATCCCATGGTTGTGTGACTCCTGCACTGAGGAGGTTTGATTGCAACCAAGAAGAAGAAGAAGAAGAAGAAGAAGAAGAGGATGTGAATGGAGACCATATGGGCGATAGGTAGCAGGCCTTCATCATGATCTCAGTCTTCTCCAGATGATTAAAGCCACATGAGTCTTCCTCTCATGGAAAGTTGCATGGGCAGGACTGCCCTGGTGCCTGAGAGGAAGAGGAGGACCCGAGCTGTGACTGCCCCCTGGTGGACATTCTTAGTTACTATTATTTACTTTTTTCTCAGGAGTTGGAGAAGCCCAGTCCTCCTCAGAAGCCTCTCCCGGCCGACCCCAGGAGCTCTCGTCTGGGTCGAAGTTCCTCCGTGGTCCAAGGGCCCGCTGTTGTTTGCGGCCCTGTCCCAACACCTGGGGTGCCCCGACCTTTGCGCCCTGTGCCACACCCCAACAGGTGAGTTCCAACCTTCACCGTATACATGTGCAAAACAACTATGAGGCTGGTATGACTCACTGGAGGATGATTTGTATCCCCCTTCTCTCTTCTCTAGACCCGGTCCCAAGCAACCACCAACACTACCAAAGCCTTGCATAATTGCCAACATCAAATACAGCAGCTGAGACGTTGGCCCAAGACACGACAAGAAGACACTACAAGAATTTGCACTATGAAAACTTTGAAACCCTTAAAAAAGATGGCGGCTTCTCCGAGTTTTTGAATCAGGAGCTCTGCCGGGTCCCTTCGGTGCTACGAGTCTGTGCTCAGGAACATGTAAAGTATTTATATTCTGTATTTATTGCCACCAGGTGCACTGTGCCAGACACTTTTACTACCCGGTAGCAACTTCAAACGTTGTATTTGTTGCTTGCGTCGGTTACACAATTGTTTTTGTTCCTCTCCTCCTCATCAACTGTCTTCATCAAAGACAGTGACGGGAGATTAAAACCTTTTTTATTTTATTTTTTAAAGCCAATTTGTGAAATTCTGTTGGCAAAACATATGAAATATGTTTTAATGAAGGGAATGCTTTGCATGGTGGTGTTGTGCTGTATACTACAGGGAGGGGTGAAGAGTGGCGTGCAATGACAGAGGAGAACAGACAACACGTAGTTCAATGTTGTTGTTTTAAGGGTAACGCTGTCCATCTGATGAGGCGTGAAACGACAGAAAAAATGAAAACATTGTGTTGTGCAATCGGGGGAAGAGGGACTGGTTTGTTTTCACAGCCAGAGGAAATCCATGTCTCTTTCCTCTGCATTTATATTTCGGATAGGTGACGAGTGGATTTGGGAAATGTCACTTCCATTTCCTTAACAAGACCCAGGAGGCTCAGTCGAGGGATCTGGCTTCTGAGGTACGAACCGAACGTAGATCTAAAAACGAGGCGAGATCAAGGAAGCGTTCGATCCCCAGAGAGACCCAACGTCTCTGAAATATCGCTCTGCTAAAAAGGTCATGTGTCTGTTTTTGAGCACTTCCTTGTGTGCCTGTCTCCACCGAGGACTCCGTGTGAATAAATCACAGCATCACCGAGGACTTTCTTAAAGCCGCGGTCACACTGGCGTCACGGGGGCACTCGCGTGTGAACGGCCCGTGTGTTGCGTTCACGTGTGGATTTCTAGCCATGTTTCTCTGAGACGGGAACAAAGGACTGATTCTCTCGTCAAGGACACATTTCTGGGCCTCTTTCCGCCACTTGAGTCAAGCGTCATCTAAAAGCTGCGTGGCAGTTATTCGTTTTCTATTTTTTTTACTTTTTTTTTTATTTGGCTATTGGGATGAGGTTTTTTTTAGAGCCGATATACACAATCCTACATACATTGTATTTGTGGTAATTGAACATGTTTGCCTATACATTCACACTGAGCAACTTTTCCTTTAAGCACAGCTCTCATTCACTAATATGTAGGCTGGAAAGTGACTTTGAACTTTTTGTTACTTTTGATATGGTTATCTTTTTATTTTAATAATGCACTAGTTTTACATTTAGTGCTTTGTTTACTTTGCTTTTCAACGCCATGTGTCCATGTACTAGTAGACAGCATTGGAGCCACCTGACTGTATGGTATGTTGCTTTGATGTTGTGTTACAGGTGAACACATTTCCATGGAGAATGCTTTTTTTTATACAATGATTGTTTGATACATCATATGTAAAGAAACCACTTAAAGTGTCTGTCTGGTCGTTGTTCTTAACACTCATGCAGTATTAGCAACAGTTTTTCAAGCACTTGAGATTTTTTTTTTCGTTTACGCAGCAAGCATGTTTTCAGCAAGAGTGGTGCCTTATGAAAAACAAAATTATGGGGGAGAAACAACTATTATTACGATGTTAAAAGCCCATAAAACACAGTCGACATGCACATACAATGGAAACTTCACTCTTCACTCGTTTGTATGAATACAAAGACTTTGTTACGATTTTACTGACACTAGATGTCCTGCTGTAAGTGTGTCAGTGTGATTAAGAGCATGTTACAATGAACCACACACTAACAGGGACACACTGATGAGAAGATAAGCAAACATCTTCTAGTCACAAGTTTGTAGCTGCAGATTTGTATTTGTCAAATAAAGGGAGGAAGCTGGGACACAAAGGCCAAAAACAATATATAATAAACCGAAATGATACATGCAGATTGCCTCAATCCTGTGTAATGCTGAGTATTTGGTGTGATTGACATCGTTAACATATCTCTTGATTCTTGGTAACTATCAGACATGTTTACAGACTCTTGACTTAATCTCTTGACTGTTTAATGGTTCAGTTCAAGAAAAATGGATGGGTCGAACTGGACTAAGAATAGACGAACAGCTCCCCCTTGTGGAGACGCGGCAGACTGCAGCAGGTGAATGGGTGAACTGAAGAGTTGAATTAGTATTACATGTTTTACATCTAATACAAATAAATCTTTAATTATTAAACAGCATTTACGGTTTTATAAAAGTCTATTTCAACAACATAAGCTACACTACGCTGTTTTATTTATTATGATGTGTCTTTTCTTCTTTATAATCAGACATATTATCTGATTTACTATAGCCTACTATATCATAGGTATGGCTTATCACAAGTACAGGAATATATGTAGTAATTATAAGGAGAAACTGAATGAACCAGTGAATTAATTTCTCAAAAATGAACTTTCATCTGAATCCATATATACTTCGCGTGAATTTATATGCATTGAAACAACTTGTAAACACACAGAGGGAAGATGTTTTAAGGACATTTTGGATGTGATATTCGCGTCACAATCCTCGCTACTTTACCAGTGCCTCTTCGGGATGATCAGGAGATTATGGCAGCGGGCATTGCTCCGTGTGGACGGGACGCTCTGCGCAACTCAAAACACGTGCGGAGCCACGCCGGAGAGAAGTTACGCGTCGGGTGCGCACCGAGTCAGGCTGCCCCTAGAACAACTCCTAACAGCTTATTCAATATCATTTGAGCAATTAACAAGCCGAGTATGGATATCCTCTGGTCATTTATCACATGCTCTGTCCCGGTTCGCGAATAGATGAGATATGCTTCACGGAAACGGATTATGTTTCTCATCCGATAAAAAAAAGAAACGAAACGAAATGGAGCCGTAGCTGGAGAGGTAGGAAACAGATCTGTGTCATGTCTGATGGAAAAGACTCTACGGAGCCGGACGTTTGCCCTGAAGAGGAGGAATGTCCCGCGGAAGATCCCTTTGGATTTGGAGATGATCTGGAGTTAAATCCGTTCGACGGATTGCCTTTTTCCTCACGGTATTACAAGCTGCTGAAAGAGAGGAAGACTCTGTCCGTGTGGAAGGTCCGCTGCGAGGTGGAAGACGCTCTGGTGAACAAGCAACTGGTTATTGTGTCTGGGACAGCGAAGACTGGGAGGAGCACACAGGTAAGACCGTATGGTCAACAATGTGCACGTCTTATGAGGAAAGAAGGAAGGCTGAACAAGGATGAAGTTTAAAGTTGTACTAAAGGGAAGTGTGAATTGACCTCATCAACATAGTCACGTGCAAACTGATGTAGAGTAACACAGGACTACATGTCCCATATCTTTCTCTGCTCTGGGACATGTTTAACGTCCTTCCATCTGGACCTAAATACAGAAGAATAACTCAATGTGTCAGACTTGCATTAGAGGTCTGCTCCCCATAATTTGTTTAAAAGGTTTAAATGTTGAGTTGTTTACTTCCCAGCATTGCCATCTTTTATGTTTGTTTGATATGATATGATATTCCTTTATTCGTCCCACAGTGGGGACATTTCAAAAATCACAGCAGCGGTTCACATTGGAGCATCAATGAAAATAAATATAAAACACAAAACTAAATACTAAAAACTAAATACTACTACTAATACTATTGAGTGTGTGTCTCTCCCATCGACATGCACGGACCTTGTGGGCGCTCGTGTGAACACACTGCCCAGCTCAGCAGATGCTGGTGTGTCCCTGTCATGGCTGTCCGAGCTGCAGCCTGCATGACAGCCATGAGTCACAAAAGGCCCCAGCAGGGGAGTTAGGGGACCTCCTGCTGCTAAGCCCTGATCCGCCGGAGCCGCCTCGTGCTGCCAAAGCAATTTAGCATTATTAGCGATAATGCCATAGAATATCTTCCGTCCCCCTTCGGTTTTGCGTGTGCTTCAACCCAAGCTATCGGTACATGACACTGGAAACTATATAAACACAATAAAAAACTAGAACGGGCACTCGGCGCACTTTTTTTGTTACTTGGCATGAGAGTGTGGGGAGCTTGATGTCATGTGAACATGTTGGCATTAGTTGCATGCCAATTGGATAAGAATTGACCGCACGCGCTATGGTAAAAAGAAAATATTGACCTTTTCATGACTTTGACCTTGACCTTTGACCCGCTCGATCCCAAAATCTAATCAAATGGTCCCCAGATAATAACCAATCGTCACACAACATTTCATGCGATTCGGTTTAATACGTTTTGACTTATGCGAATAACACACACACACATACACATACACTTACACACACAAATAAATACATACATACACAGCGACCGAAACAACTTTCCGCAGAATGTAAAGGTAAAAAAAAGGTCTATTTGGTGCCGAGACATACAATGAAGGCTGAACCGTTCCTGTTCCCTGTCAGATCCCTCAGTGGTGTGCAGAGCTGTGTCTCTCGGCCCGGTACCAGCACGGCGTGGTCGTGTGCACGCAGACCAACAGGCGGCGCGCCGTGGACCTGGCGCTGCGCGTGGCCGATGAGATGGACGTCAACATCGGCCACGAGGTGGGCTACGCCATCCCCCTGGAGAACTGCTGCTCCTCCGACACTGTTCTGAGGTCTGTTGACCGCGCCGCGCTGCAGAATGACGCGTTGATATCGCTCGCACTCTTTCCTCCTCCTTTCTGGTGCTCCTCCATCGCGTTGTTTCAACTCCTCTGACGGCGTTCACCTCTCAGGTACTGCACCGACCACATGCTGCTGAGAGAGATGATGTCGGACCCTTTTCTGGAGCGCTACGGGGTGATTATCATCGACCAGGCCCACGAGAGGACGGTCAGCACGGACGTACTCCTGGGTCTCCTCAAGGACGTCCTGCTGCAGAGGCCCGAGCTCAGAGTGGTGGTCCTCGCCGTGCCGCCCGCGACCGACAAGCTGGCGAGCCACTACGGCGGCGTCCCGCTCATCAGCCTGGAGGCCTCGCCTCCCGCCGAGGTTGTCCACGGCAACGCAGGCAACAAGGACTACTTCTTCTCAGCGCTGAGGCTGGCGCTGGAGATCCATCGGACCAAAGAGGACGGAGACGTTGTCGTGTTTTTTGCCTCCGCCGATGTAAGAGATTTGTTTTAAAGGGTGCTTTAATCAGACCGAAGGGGAGATCGCTTGAGACCATTTTCTTGTGCTTGTAATGTCTTCTGCAGGAGGTCCGTTGTGCCCACAGCATCCTCCAGAGAGAAGGCACCAGGCTGGGAGCGGAGCTGGGCCAGATGGTTCCCGTGGTGCTGTGCCCCCGGCAGGGAGCGCTGCCGCCTGAGCAGCCGGGCTCCAGGAGGTCCAGGAGGGTTTTCCTCTCGACCCAACAGGGGGAGGACATGTGCTGGGACACGGAGTCGGTCCACTTCGTCATCGACGCCGGAGTTCAGAAGAAGATGGTTTGTTTTTTATCTCCCAACCAAACGTGTACTTTAAGTGAGTAATATACTGATTATTAGTTGGCATGTGGTTGGATCTTTTGTAGGTGTACAATCCAAGAATAAGAGCTGATTCTGAGGTTCTTCAACCCATCAGTCAATACCAGGCTGACATACGCAGGCGGCTGTCTGGACCAACAGGTGTGTCTGTCAGTCGGCTCCAGCTGGACTAATATAATGTCAGACAGAACATTCTGGAATATTGACCATCATAACTCTATTTTTTCTTTTTACTGAATTCATTTCCTAGGTAAATGTTTCTGCCTGTATCAAAAAGACGTGCAGCTTCCCACAGAGAACTCCCCACAGATCCTGGAGTCCAACATCACTCCAACGGTCCTCTTCCTGAAAAGGATGGAGATAGCCGGCCTTGGACAGTGTGATTTCATAGACAGACCAGGTGACCGAATATTTTTTATTTCGAGGTTACTGGTTCCCACAGACGACATTTCTCTTCCACCCTAAAACACAGTTTTAGGCAGTGAGGTGTATGCAGGAAGAGGAGGCACAAATGAATTGGCTGTGTAGCTGTTTGGGCCTAGTCAGCCATGATTTAGCTGAGCTGACAGGACGCTGCTGCTAACTATTGTCTGCGCTCTATCCGCCCCTAACATGAACAGAACGGGCTAAAAGAGGCCAGCTCGTTAACTATTATACAACACGTCTCGTTAGGGCCACGGCAGACGAGAACAATGGAGAGGAAGTACAAGCCAAATGTATTGTAATATCTCCATATTCTTGCACAATGTGGCAAGGAAGTGAGTATATATATATATATATATATATATATATATATATATATATATATATATATATATATATATATATACATGTGTGTATATGTATATATATATATATATGTATGTATACATGTGTGTGTGTGTGTGTATATATATATATATATATATATATATATATATATATATGTGTATATATATATTTATATGTATGTATATATATATGTATATATACATAAATGTATACGTGTGTGTGTTTATATATATATATATATATATATATATATATATATATATACATACACACACATGTATACATACATATATATATATATGTATATATATATATATGTATATATACATAAATGTATACGTGTGTGTGTGTGTATATATATATATATATATATATTACATTGGGAGCATCCCAGTTACATTGAGCATTTTCAAATTCCACATACAGCAGCTTTAAGTTTGACTGATGGCAAAAAAAACTACAGTCATGCACTGAGCAAGAAAGTAAAATATAATCTAAAAGTGATTCTCTCTTTGATTTATGATACTCATATCCTATCAAACTCAAGTCTTTTCGTTCCTTGCCGCAGATCCGGAGGGCCTCATGCAGGCGTTGGAGGAGCTCGACTACCTCGCGGCGTTAGACGACGACGGCAACTTGTCTGAGATTGGCATCATCATGTCTGAGATCCCTCTGGAGCCTCAGATGGCCAAAGCGCTGCTGGCGGCCTGCGAGTTTGAGTGCGTGAGCGAGATGTTGACGATCGCCGCGATGCTTTCAGGTACCGTGTGTTCCTACTGAGCGAAGATCCTTTCAGGGTTCGTACGGTCATGGAAAACCTGGAAAAGTCATGGAATTTTAAAATGGTCATTTCCAGGCCTGGAAAAGTCATGGAAAAAACTTAAATCATAAAAGTTTTAGAAAAGTCATTTACACCGAGTTTGAAATAATGTTTTTTAAAGAAAGACGCTCAAAATGTAACCCGCCGTACGCTCTCGATACACAAAATCTTCTAAATTGTTCATGTTCTACCGAGATTTCAGTTTGATGATGGACATTTGGTTTAAAGTCATGGAAAAATCATGGAAAAGCCATGGAAATCCACTGGTCAAAATGTGTAAGAACCCTGCCTTTTTTATCGGTTGGTAGATTCCCCAGATGGACATCACTGCGCGAGCTCATTTGCAGATGTCCGGAGCTGCAGTTTGTCCCAGACAGCGAACCAGATGCTCTTTGCTCAGAGTCTCGGTCGCGTTGACCTTGTTGCGTCCTCGTCTTTTAGCGCCAAGCTGCTTCCTGGAGCCGCCGGCGGGCATGACCCACGAGGCGGTGCAGTGTCGCAGGAAGTTCCAGCACCCAGAAGGAGATCACTTCACCCTCATCAACATCTACAACGCCTTTAAACAAAGCCAGAGGGAACAATGTGAGACACGGTTGTATATTTTCAGACATGCTGCAACATAGTTTAACACCTGCAGTGTCCATCAATCTGTTCCTCACTGTTGTAAGGAATTAAAACAAGTTAAACGCGTGTAAAGTAGAACCTATAGTGTCATCATATCAAGGCAGGACAATGCATACACCAAGGCACTTTGAAAGGGCTTTACACTTCTTTTTACAAGGAATTAAAAACAAAGGAATCTAATCCAAAAAGAGAGAGAATATAAAGAATTTAAAAAAATTAAAGGAGCTTGAATGTATAAAATACTGTAAGATAACATATTTTGATGTTTCTGCAATATTCATTTACGGGTAACTTTACTAGTAAATTGTGTTATCCTTTAAATGAATAATGTACAACCTGTCACCATTATTCAATTGTATTTTGGGATTACAAATTAGGACAACAATAAACATAGTTTAATCATATTAGAAATGTATGGATCTCATTTAAAAATGTTACGTTACACTATTTTAGCTCACACTTTTTTCCAAAGCGACTTAGAATAAGTGTATTCACCCACGTGGGTACAACCCCAAAAAAATCAAGAGTTATGCAAGTCCATCAACTTGATCAAACACGTGGATCTACTTTGAGTTCTACAATAACAGATAGAGATGGAAGTTCTTTTTGTTACATTTTATTTGTACTTCCTGGGCCAAGGTGCACTCTGACTATAAGCTGCCCTATTTCTGACATGGCTAAAATAATACTTCACCACAGCATGTGATGTTTTTCCCCCAGACTTCACTGCTGAAAAGTGGTGCCAGGACTATTTCCTTGATCACTCCGCGCTGAAGAAAGCCGAGGCCATCAGAGCAGAGCTGACCGACACCCTGAACCGGATCGAGCTTCCCATCTCCGAGTCCTTCTTCGGAACCAAGACCAACACCCACAACATCAAAAGAGCTCTGCTGGCCGGTTTCTTCATGCAGGTACGTGGTGACCAAATGACGATATTGCGATATTAATTCAACTGTACTGACGTGTGCGGGGTGGTTTCCTCTTGGCAGATTGCTCGAGATGTGGACGGATCAGGAAACTACTTCATTCTGACGCACAAGCACGTGGCCACGGTGCACCCGCTGTCCGGCTACGGGGCTCAGTCCCACAAGCTGGGGCTGCCCGAGTGGGTCGTGTTCCACGAGTACGCCCTGTCGGAGAACAACTGCATGAAAACCGTCTCGGAAATTTCGCCTCAAGTGTAAGGCTACCCCCCTTTTTTCCTGCTCTCTTTTACAATTACAATCTCATGGATTATGTTTTCATGCACTACACTGGTGTGACAACAATCTTTTTGATTGTTTTTGTTATTGTGTTTTTTAATCCTCTTTTGGATTTGTGGTTGTTTTTTTATATATGTATGTATGTGTGTGTATGTGTATGTGTATATATATATATATATATATTCAACACTTTAACCGACTGGAAATTCACTTTGGTCACTGCCTTGTGCATATATTTAGTTTCCTCTGTATATTTAGTATTTTTAGTTTTGTTATTGTGTTTTATCTTTTATTAATACTCTAACGTGCAAACCGCTGCTGTGATCCTGCAATGTGGGACTGATAAAGGAAAATCTAATCTAATATATATATATTTATAGAAATAAGTATAAACTATGTTCTTATTTGTTTTTCATCTTTTTAATCTAATTTTCTGTTCGTCCCCTCAGGTACATTCAAATGGCCCCCCTGTACTTCTTCTACAATCTGCCCCCTAGTGAAAGCAAAGACATACTGCAAGACGTGCTGGACCCACACAGCAAACAGAAAGCCTCCACAACCTGCGGCGATGCCAGCAGTGGCTGCGCAGTGGCGCCGCAGACGTATGACAGATGTGTCATTCAATGATCTGAAGTCACACATGTGGAAGTCTGGGTTCTACTCTGGGTTCTACATGGGTTCTACACATTTGGAAGTCTGGGTTCTACTCTGTTCATCACATGTTGTAACATGTTTAAAGGCAATGCAAACCAGGGGCTGTATAATTAAGTTATTACGTTGCATACATTGATGATGGGACTTGTGTGATGACAGCGCTTCACAAAATATAAAATCATGATTTTATTAATCGTGTTCCCAATACAACTTTTAGAGATATCTGGCGTGACTACATGCTCTACCTTTCAACAATCAACACTGTCTGAAAATGGAAGTATCCCGATGGCTGTTTACATCTTAATAGGCAACAGATGTTTGTTTGTTGGCTCCTGTACTTTAAAAAGGGAGGAACACATTATATTACGCTTCTTGTGAGTCATCAGGAAGATGCCAGTTTAGAGACGGTCCAACACTGTGCACGAACATACAAACTGCTGGAGAGTTCATCATCTCCTCCCCTCTTCAGGTTACTGTGTGTACACTTTTGGTTTGAGACTAAAACGTGTCAACATGTTGTGAGATTAAGAAAGCAAAAGACTGCCAACACATGTAGATATAAAGCATTTATTAATTATAGATGGCAAGAGATCTACACATATGTTTACTAAGAAAATCCTCAAACTTGTATTCAGCAAGTTTGTTCATGAATCCAGATAACATGTGAGAATTGGCTTTTTACCAAGTTGTTAAACAAATCTGGAACTGCTATCTATTGGCCATATTTATAGAGCTTTACCGCTCAGTAATTAAACGTGATTGCAAATGGCAACCTTCCAACCGGGAGACTGGACTCGACGCATCAGTTGTCAAACACAAGATGCTTCATATTGAATTATCTTGCTATAAACAAGTCTTTATAAAAAAAAAAAAAAAATACATACAGTATTTCATATTCACATGACAACAATTATGTGTCTGCAGTATGAGCAGGGTATAATAAAAGGGAACCAGACATTGTAAAACTGCTTCTCTAAAATGTCTTTTAACTGACCCTGCACAGCATGTACTAGATTTCAGGGGTATGACGCTTGCAATGCTGTAGGTATCGGTAACAAAATATTTTTCTTCTACAGTCTCAAAAGTATTTTGAACATTTTCCATGAGTCATGCACAGCTGTCATGCTTTATTGGGCCGGGTCACACAGTTAGGTATTCTTTGAGTTTGGTCATAATCGCAGGCATTCTGTCTGTTGGTATCAGCATCACGGTCCTGAAGGGCTTCATGGGCACGTCGTCAAACGACCACCTGCCGCTCAGACAGGAGTCGGTTTCCTCCTGGACCGAGTAGTGGAACTTTATGACGGCATGCTGCAAGTAGAATACAGACGATGCTTAAATCTCTTCATGAATACAAATGGCTTGCATCTATTTTTTTCTTCTATGAAAGTCAAATATTACAAACATGTATTGGAAGGTAAAACTGTCTATGGCTCATTAGCTAGCAATAAAATATTAAACGTATCCAAATACTGAATGAAAAGCACAGTATATTATCAAAGGTTAGGTTTCATCTCAGACTCTTGACGTTACCTCGTAGAAGAATTCCTCCTCTGCATTGACAAACAAGTATTCCTCTTTGGGAGCTCCTCTGGCTGGAATACTCTTCACCTCTTTGCAGGTCTTGCTGATCATCAGACTATAGTGACACTTCCCACTGGGCTTATTTGTCCTCTGAGCTTCCTCTAGTTCTTCCCTGGAAAACAGAGACATTTAGTTATGTTTCCTGCACAAGTAAAAAAAAAAACCTTGACTCTAAACAAGGATGATTTAAATGTTTCTATTCAAATCCCCCCCCCCCCCCCCCCCTTTCCAAATTAAAATGCCTTTGCGGGAAGTATTCAACCCATCTTAAAAGGTTTTATTGTTCACTTTACGAGGCGCCATCACAGCCAGTATCAATCAAAGACCGAGTGCAACTCACAGGAGCTGTTTGTGCAGTGGGAGGGCGATCTGTGGGGGCACGTTGATGAAGCGCTCAGTCAGCAGAAGCCCAACAGGCTTGTCGGCGTCGTTGAAGATCTGCTCTAGCTCTTCCGTCATACTGGGAGTAGAGAACTTCTCACACTGATCCACGATCAGCTCCTTCAGCTCCTCCACACATTGCACATCCTGCAAACAGGAAAAGTACATAAAATGCGTTAATTTCATTCATGTACACATTATCTGATCCTCCAAAAGCCAACTAGGTCGTACGGTAGGTTTGCACCAGGGGGTTACCTTTCTTTCTGTAAGGTTGAGCAGGGTGATGAAGCCAAATACTTCATCAGGGTCTTCATCGTCACTGTCTTCTGGCACCTCAGCTTGCTGGAGCAAAATGAAGTAAACACATGTTAGAGCTGGAAAAATAATAATAATGAAACCACTTTTAAAATATGAGATGAAGATAAACTCACCTTGATGACACTTCCAATGTGATTTTGTTGAATGATGAGGTCGGTCATCTCAGAAATATTTACATGAGCCTTCAGGAAGAGCTGAATCCAAACAACAGAAGTGAATACAGGCTTACACAAAACACATGAACATGGTTTATAATTATCAAAAATATATATGGTCTCAAACCTGTTGCAAGAGTTTCTTGACACCATTGTAGTCGTTGTTTGAGATGGCGTGTGCTTCAAAATCAACCATGACTTCCTGAACAATTACAAAGTAGAGACCAGTTAACAACATAAACCAGCGTGCACGTGGAAAAAGTATTTATTAAAATAATTCTGATCATTAATGCATATCTGCAAACTTATAAGGGGTGAAAAAGGTGAAAACGGGGGTGCAGGTGACTTTTTTGCTGTTGTCTCCACACCACATCCACGTTGTTTGATGACACCTCAAAGCTTTTGATTGTTCTGACCGCAAATCTAAATAATAATAATAAACAATTTAAGAAAAAAAATCCTCTGAATAATTCAATTATCGGGCCTTAATAATAGTAATAACAACTTTACATTATCATTATATATAATATGGTTAAAGTCATTCATGAACCAACTTCCTTTTGTGTGTGTTACTTGTGTGCTTTGCTAGGCTTTGAGCCTGTTCCATGACTCTGTTCCATGATTCAGTTCCATGATTCAGTTCCATGATTCTGTTCGAGGAGCCTGTTCCTTCGACATTGCATGTTCTCCGTCTCCCTCTCCAATCTCATAAACGCCGTCTAATTGTTTGAGTTTGACGTAGCTTACTTATTGAATGACCGACTAATGCCTTTTTTTCACGTACTGTAAAATACTCTGATAGCCACATTTGCGTAAAGTAACATTAACATTCCTACTTAAATGTGACATTGCATTTTTTCCATTAGTACTTAACTTTTAAATCCTAGTTACGACGGTAAATAACGCTAATGTAGCGTCACGTTAGCTTTAGCCGACAGCTGGGATGGCTAACTAGCTAAGCTGGCTCGCAGGGCCGTGCATGGGAGTGCATGCTCCGTTACCTCGTTGATCTCCTCCTCGGATTCCCCGCTGTCCTCTCCGGAATCACCATCTTCCTCTGGGTCCTCGTCGGAGCTGTTTTCACTTTCCTGGGGATTTGTACCCACATCTACTGCTCTTTTCTTAGCTGAAGAAGCCATGCTTGCAAACTGGCAACACGCGTGTAGACAGAGTGGGCGGGGCAACTGTTAAAGTGCCGTTCGCAGAGAGCGCGGTAGGAAACTGTGAGTGTGAAGCCGCCATTTTGGACCTTACATGTGCACGACTTGCCGCTTGCCGTAGCAATCTTCAGAGCTGCAATGTTGGCTTGTCTCCCTTCGCGAAAATGGAATAAACCATTTCAGTAAAAGGGGACAGATGTTATATTAAATGTGCCTAAACTACTATTGTTCGGTTATGTAAAGATAATTATGTTGTATGGTTTAATAAATTACTTTAGATTTTTTGGAATAAATAATAATTTAGCAGAAATCACTTTTTTTTTTAGAGATAGTCAAATAACATGTAATGTTTCCCCTTCCTGACCATGGCTGAAAGTCATTATGTACTCAGCGGTAGCGACAACTCAAGGTACAATAATATCGTATAACTTTGTCTTTTTCGTCATTGTCATTAACTTAATTGTACACGCAATCAAGATATGTTAATCGCGTATTATCACAAGGCATTACAGACAGGATCTAATAAGGGGGCGGTTACTAGCTAGCTAAACTCACCATTCAGCCTTGCTAATGTAAACAATAACAGAAGAGGACATCAGCCACATCACAGCTAATACAACACACACGAATTCAAAGAGTACGTGTGACATTATTACTTTTCATTTGCTCCTCGTGTACAGTCCAATCATCGTGACTGAACAGTATTGTTATCGGCATGTTGGATCTGACAGTTTTAAGGCGTAGCTCGCTGTGCCTTCTTCACACCCACTGTGTTTATTTCAGTGTTGAGTGTTGAGCATTCATATTTCACCCTGTTTTCATCTGCTGTATTGTCCCCTATTTATTTTATTGATCCAGCGTTTTAAGGCCTTGCCAAGATGCATGTGCTGCTTCTAAAAGAGCCTAGAGATGAAGAGTCTGGACCTGATCCCTACATTAGGGTAAACGCACTTGTTGTTTGTACTTTGTTCAGATGTGTATTTTCAGCAGCTGTCAGCACAACTTTGCATTTCTCAGAAAATATTGACAGGAAGTTGTTGTTTTGATTCCACAGGAGCTGGCATCACATGGACATAAAGCTACCCTAATTCCTGTGCTGTCCTTTAAGCTTGTCTCATTAAACTCCTTGTCAGATAAGGTACATTCCATTATCACAGTATTACATTAGTATTCATATACATATGTATTGCTTTTTGTACCATTTGTCAGTTGTTTTAAGATGTCTTCCTTTTTTTACAGCTTTTCCAACCAGAATTGCACGGAGGTCTTATATTTACCAGCCCAAGAGCAGTGGAGGCTGTGAGGATGTGCTTAGAAGCACAAGAAAGAAGAGATGGTGGGGAAATACAAATGCATTTCATAATATAATTGTTGCACCGGGTACCTCATCGATTGATCCTCTGAAAACATGTGTTCAGTTAGATGTCTTGTGGGGGTTAGATGTGTCTGCGTGTTTTGTGTTTCTTGACTGCAAACTGAAATTTGAAACCACTTCCTTGATTAAATGTAATTATTTCCCCAATTATTATTTCAGAATGGAGCAGCTCTGTGAAAGACAAATGGAACAGCAAGTCCATCTATGTGGTTGGGAAGTCAACTGCTGCCTTAGGTGAGTTATTGTCACATATGAAAAAAAACCTTTCCCCTGAATCTTTAAAAAAATAAAATGTAATAAACTTTTAATAGATGAATGCTAATTGTATTGGAGTGAGTCAGGCACCTGGTGCCGACAGATGTGTGTGAGGTGATGTTAGTACCCTCAGCCATTTGGAAATAGGACGTACACAAGTGACAGTTTGCTGCCAGGTGCAGCACCTGCCTGATGTGTGCTTTACCTTCTTTTTTTAGTGCCACGTGGTCTCTTTGTTGTCAGTTAGTTGTGTATTTAGTAATTGGAGCAGTTTGACTTAATTCTTCATTTGTGTAAATATCCAGTGACGTGTTGCTGATATCAGCAGTCCTTTCTCTGTTCCTTTCCTCTGCATAGTACGGAGTCTGGGTCTGAACCCTTTGGGAGAGGACACAGGGACAGCAGATGTCCTATCGCGTCTTATCCTTGAACGTACGACATGACTTTATACTCCTACACACTTCAGTTTGAAGAAACCTTTACAGTTGTTCTGATAACTAATATGATGAACTTCTAATTAATTCTCTTCGTTTTCATAGGAGAGGACACAAATATTCTACCACTTTTTTTCCCCTGTGGCTCAATCAAAAGAGAAGTTTTGCCCACGGCTTTAAGGGGAAATGGTAAGCGTCCTCCCCTATTGTGCCTCAAGATCTTACGATTAAGACTCAAGGTGATAGAAGTCCCACGGGGGCTACACTAATTATAAAATAATAATTGTGCTACCTTCATCACTGCGGGGTTCTCTTTCTTTTGTTTCCAGGAGTGCCCCTAGAGACGCTGACTGTCTATCAAACAGCTGAACATCCAGAGCTGGAGAAAAATCTAAAGAAGTATTTCACAGAGCAGGTAAAGCCGAACTGCTTCTGCATTCTACAGACGGCTTTTCTAAAAGTTGCAACTGTTCATTAGTCTGTGCATTTCTAGGGCACTCCGGCCAGCATAGCGTTCTTCAGCCCATCGGGAGTGAAGTTTTGCTTAGAGGTGGTACGGAGGCTGTCGGGTGAACAGCTGACTCAGATGAAGGTGAATAGCCACACACATAAAAAAATGCATGATGCTTAACAGATCTTCGGTACCTCTGACAGTTACTTGAACTTCGTTGTTTCCAGTTTGCAGCCATAGGGCCGACGACACAAGAGGCCATGGCAGCAGAAGGCCTGAGTGTGAGCTGCACTGCAGACAAGCCAACAGCTGAGCACCTGGCAGCAGCGATAGCCAGAGCTCTCCAGTAACCTCCAGGACGCCCGAATTCATTCACTTTATTGTATACTTTGTATATTCTGTGTTATTTATGTGTATTGTCATGTGTCTGTTTTATCTTTACCATCTTATTTGCACTCAGGTAACTTTTTGGTAGCTCTTTGTGCCATAAGAGCCTCAAAAATGAATGTAATTATAATATTTATGTTCGGCATGCTCAAGAAAGTCGATTTATTTTGAAAATAAAGGTCAGTCGATGTGATTTCCGGATGGAAGGTTTGCTTGTTGGTTATTTATTGTAAAACGTTTAAGTGTGTGTCCTGTTCAAAACAGGTGTTGGAAGAAGTCCCGGCTGTCCTAAACCGCTATTGTCCACATGAAAGTGAAGGCTCTGACCTCGTTCCACAGGTCAACAACAGTCCATTTAAAACCAGTGGAGCGTGTATAACACATCCGTGCAATTCAGTGAAATGAAGCAGTTGGAGACAGTAAAGACAGGTTTACCTTTCACACAAAGATGAGGGAAGTGGGTTACCTCCAAAGAGTCGCACCTTTAGCTGGGTGTGGAGAAACTCCGGGTCTGCCTATAAAGCCCTGTGGCTCCGTGCTTACGCTTATATAGTTAGCTACCTTTAGTAAACCAACGCCACGATGCTGACTTCCATCCAGCTGATGACTTTGCTTTTCTGGACGAGCGTTAGCTCAGCTGATGCAGAGAAACTCTTCCATAACCGGGATCATTCGGATGTGCAGACCCTCAATCCTCACCAAGCTGACACCATATCGAACAAATACACAGCAGAGGTAAAAGCAACTTTGCATTTTTCCTTAGTGCTCTCTACTTATTCAAACGTCAGCATTTTTTAGATGAGACATTTTATGATTGTTGTCATCATATTTTATATTTTATTTAATCTTGCAGTGCTTATTTACATTTACATATATGTTGTGTATATGCTGTGTATATATACATATATATTTTATTTTATGTTATTTTATGTTATTTTGTATTTTATATTTCACTTTGCACACTTTACTTTATGCACTGTCACTTTCTTTCTTTCTTATACTTATATTTTATTGTGTTTAGTTTTATCGGTGCTCTGTTGTCAACTAATTTCCCCTGGGGGATTAATAAAGTATATTTCATTTCATTCATTCATACCATGTAACCCATGTCTTGTTTCAGCTATTTCTCTCCAGATATGGATTCATCAAGCCAGTGAACTGGGAGGAGGTGCAGTTTGAAGACTCAGACTCCTCATTTAACGATGACTTCTCGGGTGACCTTCAGGACGTGATCCAGGAGGGAACCTCACACCGCTCACGAGACGCTCCCGAGGACGGCGACCGCGACGACCACGTCAGTCTCCCCGAGAGCCGGGTGTTTATCTCGGCTCTCCAAGAGTTCCAGAGGGTATCGGGTCTTCCCGCCACAGGTGTGTTCGATGAGGCCACCAAGGTGGCGATGAACAAACCGAGGTGCGGAGTCCCTGACAAGGAGATGGAACCGGACGCCCCTGCAGCACCCGAGAACACCAGCGCCTTCGACACTGAAAGCAGTGGAAGTGACACTTTAAGCGAAACCGACAGTAACACATTAAATAATATAATCGACACTTCTTCTTTTGTTCCTGCTAACCCCCCTGAAGATGACACATTCAATGTTAATGACACAGAAAGTGTTCTCACAGGCAATTCTAATGACACTGGCGCCAATTACACGGACGGCTTGAGCTCATACGACCCCATTTTAAATAAGACTTATTTAAACAGCTCGCACAGCATCATCGTGGACGGCGGAGCGGGAAATATCAGCGCCAACGCCCGTCAGAGCGAAGCAGTGCGACGCAGGAAACGCCACCTCGCCTCTCTCGTGGCCAAGAGCAGGCACAGGAGGGATGTGAGTGAGAACGGTTACATGGCCTTCTCCAAGAGGGTGTTGAAGTGGAGGCTGATAGGAGAAGGATACAGCAGCCAGCTGTCCATCGAGGACCAGAGGTACGTCTTCAGGCTGGCCTTCAGGATGTGGAGCGAGGTGTCTCCCCTGGAGTTTGTGGAGGATAGGCGTTCCCAACTGGAGGATGTGGATATCAGGCTGGGCTTTGGCACAGGTAGGTCTGACCCAATACAAAATTACATTCATTACATAAAAAAATATATGTTTCTTAAGTTAAATTTTTTTTTTTTTTTCAAAGTAATATTCAACAGAAAAAGCAATATAAATGTTTAAAAAAACAGGGAATGTAGGCAGATTGCATTCTTACCATTCATCCAGACATTTCCGAACATTCCTCCAAAAGGGAAAAAAGCATAGGGCATTCCCATAATATATGCATGTATACAACATATTATCTTGATGAAATGAAGTAATGAAATTTTCAATTTATACCCTATTGCTACTTTTTCTTTCAAAATAAAATCCCTTCTTTGTGACGGTTAATCTCTTTTATCAAAGTAACATCTTAGATTACAGTGTAAAGGTTCTTCACTCATTTATACTTAGTCAGATATTTACTGAAAAAACACAACTCACATGTAAAAAATCAGCATATTTCAGCTCTATTGCCATTACCAGTGTTCCATAGAGCAGGAATATGTTGGTCTGGTCCAAGTATGCTTTTTATATCTTTAATGCACGGCCGCTGGACGATATTTATATACCTGCTCACGTGAAGTAACATCTCTCACTGTGTGTTGAAAAGTTTTTCTTTTAATTCACATCTTACCAACGCACTTTTTTTCTTCCTTTTTTCACGTCTCTATATTTCACACAGGAAGGCATCTGGGTTGCAACCAGAGGTTTGATGGCACTGGACAAGAATTTGCCCACGCCTGGTTCCTGGGCGATATACACTTTGATGACGACGAACATTTCACCGGCCCCAACGCGGGCAGCGGGATCAGTCTTCTCAAAGTAAGAATGGTCAAGATAATCACCTGATGTAAAATGTTAAAGAATAGTAACAACACATATTTATTTCCTGTCTGTTAGGTAGCGGTTCATGAGATCGGCCATGTTCTGGGTCTCCCCCACATCTACAGAGCTGGCTCTATAATGCAGCCCAGCTATCTGCCCCAGGAGTCCGGCTTTGAGATGGACTGGATGGACCGGAAGGCCATACAGCACCTCTACGGTACACGGTTACTGCACCATCTCGTGGCTGCATACATACACACAAACCAAGACACATACACTACCGTTCAAAAGTTTGGGGTCACCGAGAAAATGTTGTGTTTTATATAGTCCAGATATTGACATGGTTATAAATAATGATTTTCATTTGAAATATTAATGTTGTTCTTCAAACTTGTGGCTCAAAGGAAGGATCGTTTTAGAGCTTCTCTCACCAGCATAACTGTTTTCAGCTGCGCTCACATAAAAAGGGTTTCAATGTCAAGGAATAATCTGTTTGTGGAAAATGCAAAATAAAAAGTTATAAACTTGTTTTAAAAAGGGTTTCAAGGGGGGTCTAACCCTCTGCTAGTCTTCTAAGGCAATAACACAATGTACCACTAGAACATGGAGATGGGCCTCTATACACCTCTGTAGAGATTTCATTAAAAAACAGAGAATAGTCATTTACCACATTAACTATGTATAGAGTGTATTTCTGATTAATTTAAGGTCATTTTCATTGGAAAAAACAGTGCTTTTTTTTCTTTTTTCTAAGTGACCCCAAACTTTTGAACGGTAGTGTATGTTCAGTTTTATTTACATATCTACATCGATTGGCACAAAGGAATATGTGTTGGACAACGTGCTTGTGTGTGAACTCAGGAGTCTGTAAGGGCCGATTCAGCACAGCGTTCGACTGGATCAGGAAGGAGAAGACGCCCTACGGCGAGGTGGTCGTCCGCTTCAACACCTACTTCATGAGGGACGGCTCGTACTGGCTGTACGAGAACAGAAACAACCGAACGCGCTTCGGAGATCCCGTCGCCCTGCAGACCGGCTGGCGTGGGATTCCCATGAACGGCGTGGATGCGTATGTGCATGTGTGGTCCCGGAAAAAAGATGCCGTTTACTTCTTTAAAGGTAGGACCAGTGCTAGTCTACACATGTACATACTCTATGTTCATAGCGTGGATCATTTGGTGAATTTGTTGTGCGTACAGGTGCTCAGTTCTGGAGGTACGACAATGAGAACGACCGGGCGTTCAGACAGGACCCTGAAGGTCACCGCTACCCGAGGCTGATCTCAGAGGGTTTCCCAGGCGTGTTCAGTCCCATTGACACAGCCTTCTATGACAGGAGGGACTCTCGCATCTACTTCTTCAAAAACACTCTTGTAAGAATTGCACCCACATCAAAAATCACCAAATATCCTTCCTAAAGTTGTGTTAATCAAAGTAGTAAAAGCACATTGACATACGGAAGACCTGGAGACTATTAATAAAGCATTTACTACCGGTTGCTTTCTGGCATATTATTAAGTTGCCATGTATCGTCTGCTCTCTGCAGCCGGGAACAAACATAATACACTGAGTATTAAATATGTATACACATACGTTTTGACGAGATCAAAGCCCGAGCTAATTCATTGTTCCTCCGCATCACGAGGGAACACATTCATGCAAACCAACCTGCTGCACGTCCTCTGTGGTTTGTCGGCGTGTTTGTAATTTAATTGATTTCTATACGAGAGCGAAAACAATTATCTGTTCAAACAGGTGTACGCGTTTGATGTGGAAGCCAACAGCTTGGCAAGAGGCTTCCCCAAAAACATCAGAGACGTTTTCCCTCCAGTGGTGAGCGGAGACCATCCAGATGGCAACATCGATGCGTCATACTTCTCCTACACCCACAATGCCGTCTTCCTCCTCAAGGGCGCGCGCTTCTGGCAGGTGTTGGGCAGCCGAGACCGCTGGCGCCGGCCCTTTCTGCCGCGGAACGGCCTGCTGCCACACAAGGAGTTGGCCGAGCACTGGTTCGACATCTGCAACGTCCATCCCACCGCTCTGAAACTAAGCCGCTGAGGCAGAGATGCATCAAACCCTACGGATGTGAGCTGATACACAGCAAAAATTCAGCCTAAAAAAACAAGGAAAAAAAGTAATACAATTAGGGAATATTACTTGAAATAAGTCAAATTATCTGCCAACAGAACAGGAAAATGTGACTTGCCAAGATTTCTTAAAACAAGTGAAATGCTCCAACATTAAAACTGTCTTGTAAGAAGAAATTAGCCTGACGATGTCATCCTCATAATTCTAGTCAGAATGTGAACTTCCCGACCAAATACATTTTGAGGGCGGGGCTAAGTTCGGTCTGGTATCCAGGCTAAGAAGAAATATCTTTTCAGTCAAAAAACAAGCATAGATTGCCTTAATTTAGATATTTAATTTTAATTTTTGCAGTGTAGGGACTGCTGGTTCACCTGTGCTGGTGTACACTGCAAAAATTCAGCCTAAAAAAATAAGGACAAAAAGTAATAAAATGAGGGAATATTACTTGAAATAAGCCAAATTATCTGCCAACAGAACGGGAAAATTTGACTTGCCAAGATTTCTTAAAACAAGTGAAATGCTCCAACATTAAAACTGCCTTGTAAGAAGAAATATCTTGTCAGTCAAAAAACAAGCATAGATTGCCTTAATTTGTTATATTTCATTTTACTTAGATTTTAATTTGCGCAGTGTATGTATTCATGTTGTCATTGACATCTTCTACTTTAAAACAATATGTATTTATCTATATTGCATGTCTGTTTTAATGAGGCGTGTTATTCATGTGTCTGAGGTTGTGTCTGAGGTGCCAAATGCATACTGCCATGAAAACTATCATTTGTCATAATATACTTATTCATGGATTGTTTTCACACTGGCGCCTCATTTTTATTCACACTGTTGAGAAATTGCTTTCGAATGGCACACTTACCACGAAAAAGGGGATGTTTATGCAAGAACATGTGAAATAATGTCAAACCTCACAATATACTTATTGAGAAATATAGAGCGACACATTGGACCCATGTCCTTTGAAGAAAACAGTTTTGTAGTATTATGCGTGTATAAAAATGGAAATTTATTCAGAAGACTGAGAGTGGTTTCCTAGTGAATTTATAGATGGAAGTATTATGTTCTTTTTCTTTAAAGGAAATGCTATATATAGTGATTTAAAATGTTTATCATCAGAAATATTATACACATGGATCAACATTCATCCAGATTCCTTCGATTTTGCCTTATTTGCACAACATGATAGGAAGGATATATGACGATGATGATGATGATGAGGATGGAAATATATATGCAACTGGTCCCATGGCCTCTTGTTTGATTGACAGTCGGATCTCAGGAAACCTGCTCTGAATGTATGAAACGATCACTTCCCTCTCAATCAACTGCAGCAATTATAATCTATATCTGTCTGCAAGCAGGAAGGAATATCACGTCAGATTTATTTACATCGTAAATCACACAGTTGCATCAAGGAAGTCATGATTTTCAAAAAAAGATCCCTTGATGCTCTGATTCCTCTCCGAGCTGCAGGGAAACAATAGAAGCGTCATCAATAACAACCTGGAGAGGATGGAAACTGGTGATTTGTTTCTTTCAATTTCTTCTTGTTATACGGTTGAAGATTTGCACTCAATCAATCAGAAAACACCCTCTTGAAATAAAGGTTGAAAGCAAAAAAATGATTGAAAAAGCCACTCACTTGCTTAATGCTGTTCCATTTCATCGTAATCATTTGCAAAGAAACAGACATCGATTCTGTAATCAATATGTTACTTGAACACTCTTATTAATTCCGCTCATTTTAGGAGATTAAGCTCCTGGTGGGCTCCAGATAACTAGCGCTGTGCTCCGGGTGCTCCATAGGCTTTATTAATAAATTGAAGTAGAAATCAATTATAAGCACAGGAACAAAATGTCATGGTAAGTGGGGCTACGGAGACGGATGTCATGAGATGAGGAGTGTGCTTTCTGCAAAGGCGTGACCGGCACATGAATATCCCTGTGCATCTTCTTCTGGCATCAAATGATATTCCTTGTCATTTTTATTCCGTAACTAAATTTCAATGGGTGTCATGTCTAGCGTCCTAGTTAAAGTCCAGTTAAACAATGTAAAGATGTAGCTTTGTTATTATTACACTATTTGCAAGGAAAATGATCCCTCCAAGAGATTGTATTTGATATTTCACTTTTATCTATATCTTTCATCCCTGTTTTTTATATTTTATATTTATTCTTGTGTGTTTAGTTTATTGGTGCTACTGTGATGACAAATTTCCCCTTGGGGATTAATAAAGTATATACATATTACATTACATTACATGTCATTTAGCAGACACTTTTATCCAAAGCGACTTACAATAAGTGCATTTCAACCTAGAGAACAACAAACTAAGAACAACAAGAATACAGAAAGTAACATTTCCTCAACATAGTCAAACTACAAAAGTACCATAATAAGAGCTATTTAAGAGCCACTGAGAGCCACTGAAGTGTTAACCTATCTATCTATCTATCTATCTATCTATCTATCTATCTATCTATCTATCTATCTATCTATCTATCTATCTATCTATCTATTGAATAAACACCCCGTAATTCAGTGTGAAGTCACATTAGTTTGACTTTTACATGCCACATGTGTGTTGCTGCACTATATTGAAATCTCAGCATGAAATATTGATGAACTAACATTGAATCCATTCCATCAGAAGATGCAGTGGAGGCGTGTTTATCCCGATATGAAGCGTCACACATCTCCTGCCGCCCTGGAATTCCTCATATAGAGTATTTCCCAACTCCATGCAGCCGTTCACACGCGTGAGTCCCCGGCTCGTGCACAGCTCAACGATCTGTGCTTTTGAGCTCACTGTGCCTCACTATCCAAGCTCCCATCCCGACACCCCGGGCCTCTTTGGATGCGACTGAGATAAATGAGATCAGTCATGCTGATGGAGCCTGAGCTGCTGCAGCCTCACAGAGTCACAGAAACCTGTGTCATGGCACAGGAACCCACACGGGAGGCACTTCAATAACAGGAGACTGGGACGGGAGCGGTGCCTGCAGCACATCCCATTTATAAGAAATCTCCCAAACGCTCACCTCGCGTCTGTCTCAGAGCAGAGAGTAAAACATAGGAATCAATCATGTCTGTGTCCTCCAGTAATGTGTCTGTGTGTGTGTGCCCTGGGATTAGTTTGACAAACTGCTGCATGCCGTTGCATTTGAACGTATCCTGAAGAATCCCGTCTGCCAGCTTCCGGGCTTTAAAGGATATTCATGTCGTCCCGGCAGCGATCTCTGGGGGTGACTTGATGCCGAGGATGATGTCGCTATCAACGTGTTCGCGTGAAGAAGACAACATCACCAGGATTTCCCCTGTGATGAAAGAAGGATGGCATTCTCCTCTGTGAGTCGACACATTTTTAGGGACGGGTGTTTAATAGTTTCAATTTATTGTACATTGGAGTTGAGAAATCCTTCATTGTATGTGTTGTAATATTCACACAGCACTGAAACGGTGTGAGTGAGTGAAGCGGTGACCTCGTCAGGGAAGGGAAAAAACAATGTCACCCTTCACCCACGATGACCTCCCAACTGAATTCACACCCCTTTGTCTTCCCGCCGTCTCGTCATCGAAGGGGCCGAACACAATTTGAGTCGTATTACAAGAGCCGCAGTCCTCCTGTGTTGTGTTGGTAATGCACATCCATTTATTACCTTCGCATTGAAAATGCAAAGGTGAAATTTGGTGGGAAATTTGGTGGGATGATCGGTTATTATCCGGGAACCACTTGCTTAGATTTTGGGATTGATCGGGTCAAAGGTCAAGGTTGTGAAAAAGGTAAAAATCTTCTTTTTACTATAGCGCGGTCAATTTCTATCCAATTGGCATGCTACTAATGCCAAAATGTTCATAATTCAATACTCAATCTTGTGACATGCGAAGGTACGCGCTCTACCGAGTGCCCGTTCTAGTTTATTTATGGTATACTGCTTCTTTGCACTCTCTGGTCAGTGGTCAGATGTAAAACTACATTTCTTTGTCTCGGTGCCTTTTGCTCTGTGCAATGACAATAAAGTTGAATCTGAATCTGACTTGCAGGAATCTAAATAAGAGTGGTCAACATTAAAGCAGCAGAGGCTGACATATCCTAACTTTTAGCATCATATATGTTCCAAAAACACGCCCCTTCACTTCCCATAACGCAACTCTAAATAAAAGGTGAATGGGCTGATCTTTATAATGGGTCTATTTCATAACTCACAAAAAAAGCATCTAGTATTAAAATGTTAACTTGAATCAATATGAGAAGAAGAAGAAGAAGAAGAAGAAGAAGAAGAAGAAGAAGAAGAAGAAGAAGAAGAAGAAGAAGAAGAAGAAGAAGAAGAAGAAGAAGAAGAAGAACAAGAACAAGAACAAGAAGAAGAACAAGAACAAGAAGAAGAAGAAGAAGAAGAAGAAGAAGAAGAAGAAGAAGAAGAAGAAGAAGAAGAAGAAGAAGAAGAAGAAGAAGAAGAAGAAGAAGAAGAAGAAGAAGAAGAAGAAGAAGAAGATTGGAGACAATGGAGAATTAATTTGTGCTTTACATACTTCACACACCAGCACGTTGACGGCTCATACATTAGCGTCTACTACACCTACGGTGAAGTCTGGTGCCACAGTGTTATTAAAATGTAAATGTAGGGAATACATAATATTGTGGCTTCAACCATGTTCTATGCTCCAGGAAAAGGGGCCAGTAGAGGGCAACCTCAACACATAGAAGTCCTCAGGACCGCTGGTTAACCCACAATTGTCTATTTACTGCACGATTGCCTCTTATTTTTCAAAGTATTGAGTTTTCCACATGTGTATCGGCATATGTTGCATCACCCCACATATGTATATGACATTTTTTTAATTGGCCTGAGATGCAGCAGAGAATAAAACTCCATGCGTGTTGTGTTCATTTTAAAACGATAAATATGTGATTTTAGACCAATGCTTATGACTTCAATCAAAGTATATTGGGTTTGTTAATGAGATAATGTGTAATGCGTATCTTTGTGGTGTTACTGGAAGGTACCGGAAGCCTTCCTGTGCATTGTTTCATTTCTGTGGGTGTGTGACAATGTCAGGTGGGTGTTTTGATAGCGGAATAGGAACGGAGGACGAATCTTTCTGCATTCTGTATGTGTCCCCTGTTGTCAGAGGTCTACTGGGGAATTCTGACGTGTGTGTGAGTGTGTGTGTGTGTGTGTGTGTGTGTGTGTGCGTGTGTGTGTGTGTGTGTGTGCGTGCGTGCGTGCGTGTGTGCGTGCGTGCGTGTGTTTGAGTGTTTATCTTGAAATGACAGGTTATGGAAATACATTTACCTTGGTATACACACAGTGTGTGCTTTGCTTCACTATGTTGTGAAAGGGAATTTGTTGCTGCTGCCAAAGATTGCACCTGCACACCGAGGCAGGCTGCGGATCAGCATTTATTCTGCACTAATAAGCGAGGAAGTCAAGACTTTCCTGAAAGGCGGATTTTGAGTTGAAAGTAGTTTTGCGCATTAACTCTGAGTGGCATTGTTAACAAGGCTGCGGCTTGTTTACAGAGGTTCACAAATCAAGCAGTCTCTCACCTCACTCGCAAAAATACACTCGGGAATACATTCTGCACAAACACACGCCCACGATTGCACAAATGCATACACGTGTAAGCTCTCACAAGAATCACATACACACGCGTACAGATGTTCCCCCACATGTGCCCCCCCCCCACACACACACACTCCCCCTCCTCCCTCGCTGCCTCTCTTCTTGCCCTCAGATAAAGAAAAGTTGGATTAAAAGAGAGTCACGCCGACTGATGCCTTCACAACTGCTGCTCAATTTCACATTCGAATCAATATTTCAGAAGCTTTTATCATCACATAGTTTCTTGCAAAGTGCTCCTCGCTAAGTATCTTTCATGTTGAGGAGAGGTAAATAGGATTTGGAATTCACAAACCTAAGCTCTCATGCCGCCATTACACCATGAAGAAGTCTGCAATAAAAAGCAGGGGTTTATTTTTACTTTATATCACTCTTTGGTTACACGTGTACGCAGGAGTCACTACACCAAATGGAAATAATACAGTAATTACACATCTTCTCTTGAGAATAGTCCATGTATCAAACAGTTCTAATTTGAATAGGGGAATCCACATCATGCAAGTGTAATTAAACATTGTGTAGCCTCATGCATAATGCAGCATTTAGGTATTGACTAAATACCTGATAAACAGATCGTCTGGGTGTGAGAGCAAACCTGCCCAATAAACACAGTCGGCCCACTGGTTTGCCTCCATCAGTAATAATAATAATAATAATAACTTTATTAATATAGCACTTTTAAAAACAAGGTTTAAAAAGTGCTCTACAGATAAACAAAGCATAAACACAACTTAAATGGTGGCAAACAAACAAGACCATACCATGAAAGCATTGAATACAACTAAAACCAAACAAATAGGCAATTAAAATAAAAACATAAAAGGACGACATCACTTAAAAGCAGTTCTATAAAAGTGGGTTTTAAGAAGTAATTTAAAAGAAGTTATTGGTGGTTATCAGTGGTGCATGGAGGGATCTCTCCTCTGAACCCTGACCTCTGGCTGAGGAGGACTTTTCAGAAACAAAGCAAGGGGCTTTCTGGTGACGTCAGTCTGAGTGGCAGCTGCGGGTCAATGGGGGTGCCCGGCCGCTGTCTCTATTTTGGGGAGCGGGACAGCGCGTCAGGGAGCATACGTGCCGTTTGGTACCTGTTTTGTTTACTTGACTTGTTTTTTTGCCGTCTTAATCTCAAGTCCCAAGTTGATGCCCACAAACGTACGGCGCTGCTTCCACCTGTCAACACAATTGCTCTCGTCTGATGAGCCCCTTTATTCTCTCCTGAGCCCCAGAGGCACACCTGCTCATGAGACCACTTGTACATTCAGGAGCACCAAACAAGGAATTTGTCAAGTGGTCGAGCATTTGGGGTTCCTCCTCCTCCTCCTCCTCCTCCTCCTCCTCCTCCTCCTCCTCCTCCTCCTCCTCCTCCTCTACCCGTCCCCTCCATCTCTCTCCTACGGCTGTCTCGAGATCCCACCCGGATTTTCTCCTCACCTCAGCACCCCCACCCTATTTTCTCCTCCTCCAGCCTCCCTCTCTCCCGCTCTCTGTTATACCAGAGGAACAGATGGGGTTTAACTCAGGGGGATTGGTGGTTTTGTATGAACAGTCCCTTACTTAACTGGGGGGAAGGGTGTCACACTTTGTGTTACATGCCAGTGTGTGTGTGTGTGTGTGTGTGTGTGTGTGTGTGTGTGTGTGTGTGAGTGCTACATAACTAGAAACTCAACCTGATCTCATGGGCGTATAAAAGCCATGACATTTAAAGGGCATTCTGTGTGTCATAATAACACGTTTTTGTCATCTTACGTTGCGTCTTCTCTGTGAAACGGCTGCACTTAGATCACAATCAGAGAAACCGCTGTTCCTTCCCCACGTTTAAGTGTGACGCCACTTCCCTTGGTTGTTTAAACCCAAACGACAATCTCTAACTAAACCTAACCAAGTACTTTTGTTAACTAAACCAAACTAAGTTTCCTGTGAAGTCGAATTAGTATTTTAAAAACACTGTATTCAATTCAATTCAGTTTATTTGTATAGCCCAGTTTCACAAATTACAAATTTGTCTCGGAGTGCTTTACAATCTGTACACATAGACATCCCTGCCCCAGAACCTCACATCGGACCAGGAAAAACTCCCAAATAACCCTTCAGTGGAAAAAAGGGAACAAACCTTCAGGAGAGAACAGAGGAGGATCCCTCTCCAGGATGGACAGAACAATAGATGTCATGTGTACAGAAGGACAGATTTAGAGTTAAAATGCATTCAATGAATTTGACAGAGTTTATCAATAGTTCATATTTAGGCATATTTATACAGACTTGGGATGCTTTCCCAGTAAAATGAAAACAGCTAAAGTTTACACAAAACTGGAGAAAAACACCTATTTACTAACTACAGGCCTGTTTCACTGCTCTCCCAGTTCTCTAAAATTTTTGAGAAGCTCTTTGTTTTACGATTAGACAGCTTTGTTGAAAAATATGAGTTGCTTATGGACAGACAATATGGTTTTAGAACAAACAGATCAACTGCAATGGCTTTAATGGACTTAGTAGAATAATTAACAAGTAACAGTGACAATAAAAAATATTCACTAGGTGTTTTTGTCGATCTAAAGAAAGTGTTTGATACAATTGATCATAGTATTTTGATACATAAATTGGAAAGGTATGGGATTAGAGGGGTAGGGCTTAATTGGTTAAAAAGCTACATTGAAAACAGAAAACAGTTTGTTCAGATGGGAGTAACTAGGTCTCCTCTCTTAGATATCATATGTGGTGTTCCGCAAGGGTCAATTCTCGGACCGAAATTATTTGTACTTTACATTAACGACATATGCAATGTTTCTAAAATACTGAATTATGTTATTTTTGCTGATGACACTAATGTATTCTGTGCTGGGGAGAACCTTCAGCAGTTGTTGGAGTTTGTCACGTCAGAATTGATCAAGCTAAAGTTGTGGTTCGATGTAAATAAATTATCAGTTAACATAAACAAAACAAAATTTATGATTTTTGGCAATAGAAATATACATCCTAATACTACGGTAGAATTAATGTTGGATAGTATTATGCTGGAAAGAGTTTTCGAGAACTCATTTTTAGGCGTGATGATCGACAGCAACTTAAGCTGGAAACCGCATGTCAAGTCTGTCAGGTCCAAGTTAGCATGAACTGTAGGGATATTATGCAAAACAAGGCACATACTGAACCATAAATCATTGCAGACATTATATTACACTCTCGTTCTTCCATACATTGCATATTGTGTTGAAGTATGGGGCAACACCTACAAAAGCACCCTACAGCCATTATGCATCATGCAAAAGAGAGCAATCAGAATAGTTAATAATGTAGGATATCTTGAACACACCAATGCACTGTTTTTAAAATCACATACATTGAAACTTAGAGATCTAGTAGAGTTTAAAACGGCACAAATTCTGTACAAAGCCAAACATAATTTACTCCCTGGAAATATTCAAAAGATGTTTAGAGCTAGAGAAGGAGAGTATGATCTAAGAGGGAGATGGAATTTCAAACAACCAATTGTTCATACAACTCAAAAGAGCATGTGCATCTCTGTCTGTGGGGTGAAACAGTGGAATATTTTAACTGATGAAATCAAGGAAAGTAAAAATCTGTTCATATTTAAGAAGAAAATTAAAGAAAGTTTTTTGTTGTTTTGATTATTGTTTTATGTAAATATGTATGTGTGTGTGTGTGTAGATGTATATGGGTTTGTAAATGTGTATGTATGTATATGTGTGTATACATATGTGTGTATATTTGTATATATGTTTGGGTGTGTGTATGTGTATGTATATATATATATATATATATATATATATGTGTGTATATGTATGTATATATATATATGTGTATTTGTATATATATATATATATATATATATATATATATATATGTATTATGATTCTTTGAATTAAGTTTTCTTGTGAAATCATAGGTTAGGACACTTATAAGCTTGATAGCTTCAGCCTTGACCCTTTCGGTTAGCCGCTTTCTTCTTTTGTTGTAAAAAAAAAGAAATCTTGCGTTTTGTATATAACCAAAATAAAAAAAATAAATTAAAAAATATATATATATATATTCCATGCATGTAACGTGCAACATCTGACACACAATATCATTTTCACCTAGAGATTGTAACCTCTGGAAAGCAAACAAAATGTATACACATTTGCTCTGCAATAAAACCATCTTGTAACATATTTCATGCATAGCAAAGCATGCCGTCAGTGAGTGTGTGTTCCAATAGTAATCTCAAGGTCTTCTCCCTCCTGTAATGTATGTGTTTTTCTCGAATATACATGTTGCACTCTCCCATGTTCATGAAAGATGCATCTCTCTCCGTTCAACACAAACAGCGGGATAGTTGTTTTGCAGCACCGCCGCTAAAACCCATTTGAAAATAGACCTCAGAGTTGTTCTTCTCCAAACAGCTGCCATTATTCATGAATGTCAGCTACGGGATGTATTTCGTATGTCAGTGTCAGAGAGATTATATTATATTACAACCTCTGGCTGGTGTTGGTGACGGCTTTTTTTTTTTTAAAGTGCCAAACCGTGCATCAGTAAAATAAATATTGCATGCTTTTCACCTTGAAGGATGTGGTATGTATTCTAACCACTGCTCCGGGAAGTGAAAGAATTATGTCTCCCTCCTCCTTAATGTTCATGCATTACATTTTGGAATACTCAATAGGCAGAAATCTCGCTGGGAGCTGGAGTTTGAGCTTTGGCTCCCTCCCATGTAGGTCACACCTTATTATGGGAAATTTAAAAGTTCTTGCCATGACTTTCTGTTTAGAAAATGAGAAGGAGGTCCCCCGTGTGCACGTGTGTCACGGATTTAAACGGCATCGTTTCACCTCCTTTCTGGAGTGTTTTGTTTGATCTAAATGAGAATTGGAGAAAGTGGAACAGCTCGTGAAGGAGCAGTGAGAAATCGAGACTGACGTTGCCACCTCACAGCCCTGAAATTGCGCGGAGTAGTTGTGCCAGTCTCTTTGTTTGGAGATTAATGTTGCGTCAGTCTCATTCTTTGTATGAGGGACACTCGCCAAATTGCATGTTGAGATCGTGCTACTCCCAAAACACCCATTCTGATCCAGAGGAAAATAGGAGAGCAGCACTCAGAGAGAATCGTGAATTTATCTGACATGCATGGGCTCCCGCTATTATGAGCTATTGATATTCTGCCAATCAAAGCTTGCCATTTGTGGCATCATCAGCCTCTGTGTTTCAAGTTTAAATGTGTGTCTCTACGTTGGTGGGTTGTGCTGTGCGGCCGTACACACACACACAGCCCTGAATTAGGAGGCCCCTCTTTCTTTCTTTTTCCCTCCTCTTTTTCTTCCGGCTTTGCTCAGGGGCATGACACATTTCTGAGGGGCTTTGGATCCCGTAGCCTGATAATTCCTTCAATTATTCAATGGTTGGCTGGCAGATGAAGTGAGGGCACGAATAAAGCAAATCTGTGGGCATATGAGCTCTGACTATACCAACACACTATTAGCTCTCATTTCCTCTGCTCATCCTTGAAGATGCACCATAGCATCCTGGAAGCAGGGGTCGGTGCTTCGACGCAGAGCTCTCACACGCCGCCTGCACATTCAAACTCAAACAACCAACTCTTGTGCGAGGCAACTGACTGCTGCTTTGGCCTTTTGTGAAATCAGGCCAGTGCTTTTTTCGGGGAACTCGCTGGAGCAAATCAGATTATAGCTCTTTTCTTGCAGAGAGGTATCACTCCAATGATAGAGCCGTGACTCCTAATAAAAGCCCGATCTTCATTGACGCCCCGTCCTCCTCTAACTTAGTGCAGTCAAGTGTAGGACACAAGCAAAAGAAGGGGTGGTGTGCTCCACCCTAATGAAGTTGTAGGTCTTGTTCCTCGCTGCGCTCTGTTGGAGAAACAAAGCTAATCATAGCGAGAGCAGCCCCAGACTGCTACAACAGAGGCACCAGGTGCTTTTCTTTCTCTCTCCGCCGAGCACCTGCCTTTAACCATCTGCACCTGCTGTCTGCAATAAGACAAGGGTGCAGCACGCGCAGCAGTCCCTGGATGTATGACGGGATTGCTCGGTTGATTGCGATGATGCCTGAAGGACAAACAGCACACACGTCTCTTATCTCCCGCTATAAATCCTCCAAGAGAGAAAAGAAAAGTCTGAGTCAACGCTGACCCTCTTTGTTGCCCTGACAGGAAACTAAACAGAGGCGTATTCTGCATCTTACATCAGATCAAACCGCCACTGTGTGCAGACCAAACTGCCGGACAGCTTTAGATTGCTGTTGCATGTATTTAGGAAACCCTGGCAAACATTTTTTTTATTATATTTTTGCTCTTGCGACGTCCCTTTGTTGCACAATGTTTAATCTCCTCAGCAACAGACTGCTGATATATTTGGTTCACAGGAAGGTCAAGGACGAGCCACACGCCCCGCCCTCTTCCTGCAACAAAGCTTGTATGGAGGGGGGGGGGGGGGGGGGGGCTGTCAATAACTCAGGGCCGCCACACCCACTCCACAGAGGGCGGAAGTCAACTCGGATATTTCACTTTACCATGTGGACCACTGCAGAAGTCTTTCCCCCAAAGATCTTGGCACTGAATAGCACAATCATTCAGGTCACGGATCAACGAGCGAAGGAAAAAGACTTTCTTTTGCATTTCTGGAACAAATCTTTCCTTTGGGAATGCAGTCAAACTTCTGTTGCCTGGATTTTGTTCTGGCCTTCAAATTCCAAATACCTCACCCATGATCAATAAAATAAAAAAAACACAACAGATGACTAGAACAGTGTCTTATTCTATTTGAATACAGGATACAACTGTGGATGGATCTACGTGGCGCCCGGCTCTTCGGCCTGTCGCTCTGCCGCCGTCTCTTTGATGTGCGAGGAGGAGAAAGCTGTGCACCTGTGGGGAGCATTAGAGGGTGATGGCGGTGGAGAGGGGACGGATGGGCGGGGGGGGGGATGGGGGGGGCTGCAGGGTCGTGAGCGACCGCCAACTTACTCGAGTGTCTATCCGCCTTGGCCTGCTGCTGCTGCTGCCAGCTCTCTGCTCTTCCAGATAAACAAATGCTAGACAAATTTCTCTTTGTTAAACCTGTGTCGACTGCTGCATAATAATGAAGGCTGGTGCTGCCAGAGCATGTGTCCAGCCGGTAATGATCCTCCTGTCTGAGAGAACAATGAGAAAAGAATGTATTCATACAGGCGACGGGGCGCTCTGCCGCTCTCTGCGTGCCTTTTCTTCCCGGACCGTCTTGGCTTTTTGGTGTGAATGTGCTTTTGTAAACACAGTAGTCCAGTCACTCCGCACAATTCACAAGATCCGGGATGCGGTCCAGGGGTTCATTTTATTTAGTCCCTGACTTTTCGTTCAACCGTCTGTGACATCACAACACAGTTTGCCTTTCCTCAAGGAGAGATCGTTGAGATTAAATTGCAGCACGGTGCGAATAAATCTCATCACTGCTGGTCAAAATGCCAAATACAGGCGATCTTATGACGGAGATCAATCGGGGCTCTCTCAGTGCCTGGCTCCGACCGGGCCCCCTTATCCCAGGATCAATAATACAACATTAGGCCATACTTATTTAAAATCCACATCTTAAAAAACATCTCTGCTATTCTCTGCAGACTCTACCTAATTATGCATGTCTGAGGGCGGCGGGGGGAGGAGGTGAGGAAGGCGGACGAGCGGAGGACTTTGTGTGGCTTGAGTGCACCGCTGAAGGCAGCCAAAGTCTACTTTGATACCTGGCAGCTGGATCTCCCCGTTTCAGATTAAAATTACTTTCAGAATATCATGCATCATTACGACTGGCAAATTGACAAGATCACAAGGTTACTGTGATAACGAGCAGAGAACGACAAGGTAAACTGCAGCCCCGAGTTTCAAATGTGGCGCATATTTGCCTCACAGGGATGTAAAAGGGGATCGCATCTCATATTCTGGAGGGTGACCCCATTCCAGAGGTCAGATCCAATTAAACAAACAAGAAGAATGCAGGATTCTCTTCTATGTGTAAAAAAATGCAAAGTGGCGATCCCCCGCCCGGTATAAAAATGCAAAGCCCGTCGTGCAAGGATCATTTGAAATCCTTGTTTCCCCTCCTCCGCTCACGTATGTTACATTATCTTTGTCAAATATGTATGTAATGGGATGGTGAAGAAAGCTAACACATGGTGCCCTGAGCAAAAGCACGTCTTTAGCTGTTGCGTAGCAGCCACGCATTTGATGAACGGTGTATCTATGGAGGAAGAAATGAGGAACTGGAACACCTAAAGTGTGTTTGTTCACCGACCGCTTCTTTAATCCTTTTAGCCTATACATGAAATTAATGTTCCTGCAGTTCATTAAATCCAAATATTCAGGCTTAACTATACCTGTGTATTAAATATTGTCAGATCCTTTATTTTAAGCTGTAACATTTAATGTTTTTTTATGTTAAAAGGTCACATGACTGTATTGTGAATCGTGCAATGGCTATCTCGTGGAGTTGAAGTCACAGACTGCTTTACAGATCTTTAGGTGTATTTTTTGGGGGTTTAACAAACAGAACTTTACTGTTTTGGTTACATCATTTTACAAAAGGAGCAGTCCCAGGTTTTTAGCACAGAAGCTTGTCCGACTATCTCGTGTTCATCGTGGAGCGTGAAGCTAATGAGCCAGATGTTGGTGGTGGAGAACAAAGCAGAGCCAAAGAAAAGAGTGATAATGTGGCTCCACATCGGCTGGATGTGTAAATAGGCTGTTTGCTAACAGGTTTAACATGTAACCGTAAAGGATAAACTCATATATGATATGTCAGTGTTACGTCATCTGAAGATATGTCATCATTTTGTTCACAGATAGTTTCTGCTGCTCCTCTAAGTGTTGAAGTATTAATAATGCAGAATGATGATGTAGTATTGTTATACTAGATACTGTATTTTAAATACTCATGGTGTAACACATTCTTTGCATTTCATGCCATTGCTGGTCAGGATGGACTACATAACTACATACATAATGTGCATCACTCTAATCTATAACGAAGCATCATATTTCCTAAACTGATCCTATGGCCTCTACACAAAATATGAATCTGTAACCATATAGATGTGGTGGAATAAAAAGTACAAATCTTCATCCTGAAACAATGTGAATGAAAATAAAGTAGCATAATATAAAAAAATGTCAGATTCCACCTATGGTATTATCGATAAGCATCCTTATTAAAATAAAATAAAATGCAGTATTTGCCAAATACTTTAAGGTGAGGGAGGTGAATTTAAGGTGAGCGAATGAGACACGATGAACTCTGAAATGAGACACCTGGCATGTGATCAGCAGCTGACCAGCCATATGCCTGCCTGTGCCCAAAGGCTGTCTTCATAACGTTGTATACTGCAGACCTGCTGCTGCTGCTGCTGCTGCTGCTGCTGTGGGTCCTCCAAATGACAGACGCTTTGATATAGTTTTTATTGCTGAATCTTACTCCGGTAATGAAGTTGGGACTGTTATGTTTCTCTCATTACCTTTTCATTAAATATATGACTAGAAAATGGGGTTGCCATGGCGATGGCTCCATGAAGTCTCCCAGCCGTATGCAGTAGCTGCATTGTTTACTCTTTTGCCAGTGCTGTCTTCAATAGGAAATAAATACTTTTTTTTTCCCTTTCCCGCACCTTCATCTTTTTTTCCCCCTCCTCTCCTTTATGGATCAAACAATGACCAAACGCAAATAGAAAATCCTTCAGTGGCCATTTGTTAATGCTGAGAGGATTCATTATCTTGCTCGTTGCTCCCAAAATGATAGGCTAGCTGATGCAACTGGGTGGGGTGGGAGGGGGAAAAGTAATTTACAGGCTGTGAGTAGTAATTTACACAGAAAAGATTAAAGAAAATGGTATGGAGCCATTTTGTCTTGATGGCAGTCGGGCTAAAAATCTGCAAAAAGCAACTGCCTGTTTGATACCCGGCTGCAGCCAAGTCACTCTTTCATTGCTTGTGATGAATATGAGAGAGTAAAAGTATCCGACACTGAACCCATCCATCCAGCCGTGTTATTAAAGAGAACGCTTTAGTATCAGAGTTATTATGGTGCCCAGAAGCAAAGGTAAATAAAAGAGGGTAAAGACAGAGTCACAACCTTCCTTCCTCATTCATCAGCAGCATTTTCCAAACCATTAGCCCTGTCATTGCTTCCTGTACTTTTCATGTCTGCTGGCTGGCTTCACCCTCAGTACTGTGATTAGTTCAAGCAGGATGCCGCTCATCGATTTTGCCCCACTGGGTGTAAGTTAACCCTCTGCCATCTTTTAATTGCTTCTCTTGCCTGTTAAAGCAGTACATGGCTGCTGCTGCTGCTGCTGCTGCAGGAAATAAAGGACCAGGGTTGATTATTTTTGTTTTAATGCTCTTACGCTGGTTCCAAAACATGCGGGATGGCGCCTTTCAGAATATTCAAACACATCGAACTCCATCTGCACCATCAAGCGGTAAACATGTTTTGCTTGCATCTCAGAATAAGGTGTTTAATTGAATGTGTTACCTGCTGGCAGCAATTACCATCATGCCAAGAGGAATGAATGGAAAAGGGAAATATCTGTGTCTTTCGAGCTTATTGTGTTTTCTGAAAGTAACACGTGATTGAAATAGACGGTGATAGCGGTGGTAAACCAAATGTGCTGCATGTATGCAGAGAGATGAGCATGGAATGGGTTTTTGAGAATAATAAATCACAACTTGTAGAAAAAGCCTCCTTTGAATTGGATTACGATGGATCCCTCATGTAAAAAGCAGTAACTGCTTAAATGTTTCTAAAGAGCCCTGGGTTCATATTTATCCTGGGATTTATAATTAACCATAAGCATTATACATCATCAAACCTCATTGCACATTTTTTTATTATTATTGTAGAATCTCAATATTTGTGCAAAGCCCAAAGGGATATTTAATAGCTTTCAGTGTAAAAACTTTTAAAAACATTGCCAAGATTACACCTGTGAACAATCCATAAAACTGATATATTTTCCTCACACTCTGATGTAGATATCACACCATCTGTACATATGCACGAGAAACACTTTGTCAGAGAGGAAATCAAACGGAGACGTGGGCAGAGGCGGCGTCATTTAGAGAAATGAGAAACATCAGCCATAATGAAAGATGATATATATGCTTTTAGAGTGTGTCTGACATTGACAATTTGGGACATTCAACCACTGAGAGTCTCACCTCGTGAAAGAGAAATGGCAGAAAATCGTCTGCTGACGTGTGCCGGCGGATTCAATTTAGCAATTCGTGGCACAAAAAAAGGATTTCGAATGAGTCAATATTTGCTCGGACACTTCCTCTGAGGGAACAACATTTGTAAATGAGTTTAATACATTTCGTCAACATGTTGACAGAAGTTATAACGCGGTTACGAGGGCCTCGTAAAGGCAGCCGAGCAAAACTTCAATACTTTTCTAAACGGCCCCCTTGCTTCTCCACTCCCGATCATTATCGGAATGCTTTTTTAAAGGTCTTCAATTTGCATCCATAATGCTGCGCCCTTGTTCAATTCAATTTACAGTGCAGATACAGGAGCGATAAGTGTGACGGAGGTTAATCCCCGAGCAAGGGAAGGCGGTAAAATTACAAAACATACGCAACATCATTTCACTTTTATATGTCCCTCGTATGAATTGAGCTGATCAAGCATTTATATTAAACAATAATCCATTCAACATCAGCGGATGTATTAGTGAAGAATGTACGCAGAGGCAGAAAATAATCAGTTCTAACGCTACTCAGAGATAAGGACATTTAAAGTGCATCTACTGTACGACGGAGCTGCCCTTGTTTCATGATTTGTGTATCTGCCTTTCGCTTCATGTCTACATGTTTACTTAGCAGTAATTTATGTACTCATGGTCAACATTAGAACACAAGGACAAACAGCACAGCGCTAGAGCAAAGTGGGAGAGTTGTTTCCCAAAGCTGGCACAGAGTGGGAATGACAATGGTGTCACAGGAAACAGATTGGATTTGGGCTCAGGACACTTTGGGCCTCTTTTTTTTCCAGGGAGGGGTGTAAAAAGTAGGTTGCAATGCTGGGGGTGTATGTGCCCAGCCCCCAGGGCTAAGACACACAATATGGGACACACACACACGCACACAGACACACACACTCACTTCTCTCCCTCATTATATCTTCAATTATCAAGTCAGGAGAGAAACTCATTATTTTTGGAAGTCAGCGCCCATGCTGGTGTTCTTTTTGACACAACACAGGAGCGGAACAGACAGAAGTCCATTCTGGCGAGATTTGAATCTCTTAATACTATATTAGCTAATTGTGAGAATAATCATGTTAAAATGACACTGAGGGAAATATGAATGATATATATACATATATATATATATGTATATATATATATATATTATATATATATATTCACTTTTCAGATTAAATGGTGCTGTGCACTACATGCAATTAAAGAGCAGGAAGTAGAATAGAAATATACTTTATTAATCCCCAAGGGGAAATTTGTGGACACAGTAGCACCAATAAACTAAACACACAAGAATAAAATATAAATATAAGAAAGAAAGAAAAAGTGACTGTGCATAAACTATACAAGTGAAATATAAAATACAAAATAAAATATATATGTATATATACACAACATATATGCAAATATGTATATATACACACAACATATGTGCAAATATTCAGCAGTGTAAATTAAATAAAATGTGCAAAATGCAAAGTGTGGGTATGTTATTGCACTAGTTTCTTGCAGGTCCTTTGTTATAGAGTCCTTAATTATATAAGTAATTAGTGGTGGGGTAGCTCACTATTTGATGCAGCGTTTTGAATCGACAAAAAGGACATTTCATGCGAGCCATGACCAGGCTGAACAGCATGTGACCCACCACAGGGACTGTATCTGATTTCATTATTAGCCACAGTTTGACTGGCTTAGCCCTTGTATGTACCATGAACACCTTTACCCTTGGGTGGCTTGAGTTAATTATTTCAGGCTATAATGCCTGAGATACCACCTAATAAGCATGGAGTGTTACAAATTATGATGCTTGGATTAGCTTCTGCTTCCACTATGAAAGCCTGAATCGTCTCAGTGGTTAGAAATGAATGGGCTTTAAAAAAAAAACACATCAAATATGGTCAAGGTACCTTTTGCAGTTGTCAGGCTTGTGAGCGTTCTGGATTGATTAAAAGGCCGGTTCACCCAACGGTTCTAAAACAACCGCCCAAATTACGATGAAGGTTGTTGAGGACCCTGACAGTAATACCTGCAGGCACGACTCGCGGCTAATACAGTACGTCCTCACCCGGGGAAAAACGTACCCAAATGAATCAGGAACGGCTCTTGAACCATATGCTTGGCATGCATATTTATAGTCTCATTTGAAAGTTAAGAAGCTAAAGGAATATGACCCCGTTGTAATTACACTTATTTTCCCACCGTTTCAGATTAAATGGAAATGCAATAAAGTACCGAATAAGATTTTTATTTTACCATAATATATAATCTAAATTTCAAAGGCAATAAAACTGTTTTATAATACAATCTATAAAGATGCACCCAGGCAGTCTGCATCCTTTGGTCATGCTTACATATAGACTGGTAACTCTGAGTTTTACTTCAAAGACTATTTATTTCAATATGGCCGTGTTACAAATGACATGAATTCCCCTAAAACATGAAAAATAATCAGAAACACAATGAATATTGATGACTATTCATGTATGAATGAAGAGTTTCAAGCTATACAGTCAGATAAATGGAGAATAGAAGAGTCCACAGTTGTCTATGTACAATAGTACAATATATGGCTTGTTGGTGTAATTTCTTTGATACAGCAAATAATAATGTATCCTTTATGTATATCTTTAAAACCAGGAGGCCATGAACAACCATACCAGTGCAGGACCGCCTTACTTTATGGCTACAAAGAAGAAGTTTAACTGCAACTTTATTGTTAAAATAATGTATATTACGAAAACCAGTACTGGGTCCATTGGGTTGGAGAACATACTGTTAAGGTCTTCTTCAAAAGCAACGTGCTCTTAGTAGGAACCAATCCAAATATATTATCTATCATAAAATAGCCGCCTGTCCAAGATCATGTTTAGGGTTATTGCATTAATCAGACACACTGCTGTTGTGATTTTAGCAGTACAAAAAAAATTGGTGGCTCAATACCTGGCACCATTCAATCAAAACAATCTGAAAAGTTGAATTCTAGAAATATTATTTTATAACTTGTTTCAACTGACCGGTTGAGATAGCACTGGTTTGGTTCTTTCATAAACTTTGAAACTGATTGAAACCAAAAGGGTGCAGCAGAGGCTGATATATGTTAACTTTTAGTTCATGGTCTGAGTCTAGCTCCAGAAACTCTATATATAGTGCAACTCAACAGAGCGATTTGGTTTTGTTCGTCCCTCCCTGCCTTTGAAATGCCATGTCCCCAGTTGGTAACAAAGGCTTTCCATTAGAAATTGTCCCGAGCCTAACCCTGAGATAACCCCCAACTTAACAAAGCTCCTCTGGAGCCACAGAAGACGCTGGTAGTCCTCCCCATAACCAGTGATATGAGTTTGACGATGCGTAAACATTGACTACCCTTTCAAACATCAGCCATCAATCAAAGATAAATTACTACCAACTCAAAAACTCAAAAGATCTACAATAACCAAACGATGGAGACCACTTACACACGAGCTGCTGCAGGAGTAATCAAGGATGTATACACGCCTTGTGCTTTTAAAGGGTGTTTTTAAGTGCTTCAGTTTGAGCTCTTTTGCACTTAGCGAGGTTAAGTTCACATTATCTTACTGTCTACACGAGCAGTCCATTTCATGGTGATTAGGTGTATCTAGGGTGGTAGGTTTGTGACGACACGTGTGGGTTGGCAGTTGGGGGTAAAACTTGAGACAATGCTCCACTTCATGAGCACACAGTGTACAGAAGCCCTCCCACTCACTCTTTGTTAAGCCTTCTCTCTTGAGCTGGCACTTCAGCCTCCCTGAGCCCGTTGACTCCCACTGGATCCTCACCACTGTGTTTCCTGGGTGGAATATATGGTTGCCTCTTTAATACTGTAACATGCGTATCCATTCCTTTCACACGTGCCCCCCTCTCACTAACTGCAGCCAATACAATTTAATCCCATTTGGTAAGCAACTTAAATTCATCCAATTTCACAGATTAGGAGTTGTGGTTTCTACAAAATGTAGCTGTACTCCTGGTGTTTTTATAATTATGTGTGATACACGCAACAGCATAAGACATGAGAATAGTCTACAACTCGGAAAAGGTCATGCATTTAATATATAATCATGTATATACGTTTATATATGACGTGTTTGTTTTGTCCAACCTTTCCATTTTCATAGTAGTTGTATTTGATATAAACACGGCGTATTTCATTCTGAAGACCTTGGTACAGCAAGGGTAGTTTCTATAACAACCATACATCATAATGAATCTGGAGACACTACATAATTAAATGGCACGTATGAGCATGCTGAGCTAACAGGATATAGGCCTTATGTGGCATTTGCTTTTAATTAGAAAGTTAAAACTTATGTAAAAAGGTTCTTTGATCAAGCCGAGAAACAGCAATTAATAAGTGTGTGGAGATGATTGGCCAGATTGACTGACTTTGAGGCTTTGGTTTGCCATCTCATTGTAATTTTTCATATAAATGTGTATGTTAATTATTTTTCTTCGGTAAACATTTTATGTCTTCTAATTTCACAACTGAAAACTTGTCATTTCTGCAGTCAGCAAGTCGGCAGCGTTAAATACAGTATATGGTTCAGGGTCCGTCTGCTCTGTAGGAAATGAGAAATGCAGTGATTCTTTCAAAAAGTGCAACACAAATAGATGCACTGGGTAGGAGGAGGAGAGAAGAGGAGAAAAAGAGAAGAAGACCAACAAAAAAAGAAGACGCCCAGCTTCCCTGACAACAGGGATCGGTCTTTCTTATGAAAACGAACACCGGCGGTTTTAATTTACTGCCTGCATTAGTCGGCTCCTCTCCAACCAAGCTTGGTGTTGTCTCGTTGGCAGCGGCAAAAGTTATTAATGGTGCAATAACAGGAGGCAAGCCTGGGCACAGAATATTCTTTCTCAGATTGTGTAATGATTTTCCACGAAAGGGAGGGCTGCCTGTTATTTCTCATTGCAGGTTCTTTTTTTTTCTTAAATAAAGTGACGAGGTGGAAAAAAAGCACTCCCCTTTCAGCTCATTGACTTATATGCTTCGCAACTAGATTATAAAAAAAAAAAAATGCATTCAACATGAACAATAGCTAGAAAAATATAAACATCTTACTGGAAAATCATAAAAGGCAGCTTTGTCATAATGCATGTGAGATGTTGTATGGAAGCAGGGGAGCACATACATAATATAAAGGCAACCGAAAGATGCTCTATTTTCATCTGTAGCCCGGGAGCGTGTTTATTATGACCAAACATTTTAGCAGATGGACGCAAGCAGTCAAGGGGGTTGATATAAAATTCGAGGCGCAGCAGGAATTGTGAGTCCAGCAAGAGATTTAGACGATGACCTCCAGTCTGGAAAGTTGTTGTTAATGGATCCTTTCAGCTTTTATAAGGCCAGGTTATGCTTTTAATCACAATTATTAACCGTTCGAGTCCATCCTGTGATTTATGTGTTCCAAAAAAAGCAGTGGCGAGGGTTGCATGAGAAGGTCACACTGCAGGGCAAACGAGTGGACGGCAGTATTATAACACTCTGACATTTCCTCTTTTTCACTTGTGGAAAATGAATCAGCCTCCACTTGAGTGGGAAATAAACTTTAAAACCGATCTAAAATCAACAAGCAAAGGTTACCGCTTCCAAATTCTCTACTTCTATTGCTTCTGAGTACAAATCTATACACATTAAACCCTCTCTGCCCTCTGTTTTTTTTCCTCTTTTTCTTCTTGCCACAGGCCTCTCATATTGATAACACGCATGAGCCCGCAGAGTTATCACAAAACAAATTGCACAGACTTGAATTTGACGGTCCCTTTATGAGGAGCGCTTCATTGATTTCTGGATGGTGGCTCCGCTTGGCTCCTTCACAGGGCTGGGAGGAGGTCTCTCATTGGGGAGAAACAGACACAGCTTAATCTAATTGCTTTATTGCCATATTGTATTCTGGCGGCGGCTTATGCAGCGCCGTGTCAGGGAGTCGAAGTTCGCGACTGTTGCTCAAATGTGCAGTAAGCGTGTTCTCCCCGTTTCCCCGGCCCCGATGCTGGTAATAGCACTGAGTTGTGACTTCTCCCCAGCATACGGCGTGTCAGCGAAATCTGTCCTGCAGCGCGAGGCTTGACACTGCAGTGACAGCGCAGCAATATTTCCCCTCTTGTTTCAGAACACATTACCAGCAGCGTGACATCAGAGCGCTCGTTGTGCCCGCAGACAAGCGTCTCGTTAGCTCTCCAGGTGGAACGCCGGTCTCGTTATCGTGTACTGTGGAGATTACAGAATACTTTGAACAAGTTTTTAAAAATGTGTGAAAGTATAGTCATGTTTCATTTAAAGTATTTATGTCCGTGATTACCTTCGCATTGAAAATGCGGGAGGTAATGTTCTGATCGCCGTGTATTTGTATGCGTGCGTGTTATTCGCATAAGTCAAAAAGTATTAAACCGAATCGCATGAAATATGGTGGGATGATTGGTTATTATCAGGGGATCACTTGAGTAGATTTTGGGATTGATCGGGTCAAAGGTCAAGGTCAAGGTCATTAAAAAGTCAACATCTTCTTGTTGCCATAGCACAGTCAATTTTAATGTTCATAATGCAATGCCCAATCTTGTGATATGCGAAGGTATGCGCTCTACCCGTCCAGTTAAGTTTTGACCCTCGCCTTTGGTCACGAGATTTGGGTAGCGACCCAAAAAACGAGATTACGGAGACAATCGGCTGAAATGAAGAGGCGGTTCGGATAAGCTGAAGATAATAGATGAATGGGTGGATAGATTAGATAATTATTCAACTGTTGCCATTTTTTATATTATATTTCCATAAACACATGCAACCGTTATCCCATTTTTTTTTTTTTAAGTTATCATCGTGTACTTTCACTAATCCTTAGCCATCTGATTTTAGAGAATACCTGACTATTGTAAAAGAGACAGAGGTCTGTATAGTGTTTCCTGTGTGAACAACGTTTAACCCAAAGCCCTTTCTATTACCGGGTAGCAGCCGATAAGCCCATCATGGGTGAAATAAAATCAAATGGCTCACAGAAGACAGAGTGGAGGTTGTAATATTGTGTGGCATTGTGTGTCTGCGAGGCCCCCCAGATGCAATTCACCTGCAGGGTTAAGAGTTTATCCAGACCTCCCAGGTTCAGTGTTTACCTTTCCTTCCATGCATCAAACCACTTTCCCTCTCATTCATCCCTACACCTCACTTTCTTTCCGCAAGGTTTTGAGATGCTCTGTGAAAAGGAAATGGGGGGCGGGGGGAGGGGGGGTTCGCCGCTGCCTCCTTTTTTCACCCCCCTGTGTGGAATAAAGCTGCATTTTGAGGGGGAGTTTTGTCGTGCATCACACAACAGGAGGAGCAGGGAAACAAACAGGCCCAGATTCATCAAACAGAGGGAGTCGCTCTGCAGGATGAGGAACGCTGGGTGTTAATCAAAGTTCAACCACAGAGAAGAGAAGGATCGAAGTGGAGGGAAAGAGCAGACAGCCTCTTCTGTCTTCGGCACAAAAAGGCGAATAGAGAACCACAACGACAACAAAATTGCTTGATGAGATGATGTCACGTAAAATAAAGAAGTGTAAAGACATGAGCAAATGGATCATTATAGGAAAATCCAACCGGTTGTCAAACATGAACTGTGGTTTAAGTTGCAAGAAATTAATTATGCAAGCACAGCTGATTCTGTGTACCCAGTTTTGCATATTTGCGGCTTGCTGTAAATATGCTGTGCCACCCAGTCACTCCGGCTTATTTGTTTTTACGTCCTGCAGACTTTGATGTGGCCTGTAATCCTGTCCAGTCTATTAGGATATTCAGATCGAAGCAGAGCGTAAATTAGCTCTCGCCAAACTCTGTGTTTTTTTTGCAGGGGGAATATTTCGCAGCTCCTAATTGGATGACTGGATTTATTTTGTTTTTGGAACAACCGTGGTGAGGCTTCTGTTTAATCTCCGCGGGCCCCTCCTCCTGCTCTCCCACCCACTCACCAGATTGATTGTATCTAATACCAGACGATGGCGTCAATGAATTCATGTAGGTTTTTTTTTCCCCCTCTCGGGAAGACAAGAAAGCAAATCATTTGCATGCAGGTGACATATTTAAAAAGGGGAAAGGTAAGATTAATCAAAATGCATCTCACCAGTTTTCTAACGTTTGACCTAATTATACAACTAATTATTTTGTCTTCTTTTTTTTTATTATCTCGTCGTATCCCTTTAAAAAATATTCAGAATTGGTTTTAATGAGAAAGTACCTGCTGATTCACCGGTTCTCAGCAGTATTGCAGACCGCAATTGAAATTACTGGAAGATTTATTACAACATGTGCAAGAGAAAAATTCACAACCGTGAGTTGAGCGGTGGCCAGAAGAACCTTTTCCTTTATTGATCGGCTGTGTTGGAGAGTGCTTCCTCTTCAGGATGCTCTTAAGGTTCGACATATCGTCTTACATCCTCATCCCGACCACGGTAACCACAACATACAAACCCCGTGGACAGGAGGCTACATCTGTGTGGACCAAACAAGCATCACAGAGAGCAAGATTCATGATGGTGGAGTATTGATCCCTGAGGCAATTTAAATCATGTTTATAGGATATTACTTACCCTACGGACGCTGAAATACCTAAATGAACATGTGCAGAATGCATGGCGGAAAGCGAGAAAACGCATGATGCATGTGAAATATCGAATCTGATCTATAAAATACTGGCGACAAGTTGTTGTACAGGTCACCGATTTATTCTCTGTGCCTCTGCAGCGTAAGGAAAACAAAGCACAAGAAAAAGAGAGAATGTAGCAGAAACATTGGGGGTTTTGTCACATATTTGCTTGAGGATCTTTGTACGCGAGGCAGAAAAAAATACATATTTCAGATGCTTACGCTGCACACTCATTTTCAGGGGCGAAGATATAGACAGTGCAGGCAATGCGGCAGCACTGGACCTGTGTGTGTGTGTGTGTGTGTGTGTGTGTGTGTGTGTGTGTGTGTGTGTGTGTGTGTGTGTGTGTAGGTGGAGAGGTGTGGGGGTGGGGTGGGGGTTATTGGCTTGTAAAGATGGCAGGCCCTATATCAGCTCGATTGGAAAGAGAAAGGGCCCTTGAGAGACTCAGATTGCTACCTCCTAAATGTATCATGTTGATTTAAATGAATAATTTAAGTTGATGACAAAAGCTGCCCGTTTCTATATTTTTGGGGGGTAAAATAATCAGTAGCAATTTTATAACTAATCGATATGCTTATTCTACAGAAACTGTGAAAACTATAAATAAACTACAGAAAAAACTGATGAGATAAAAAATAATAATATCTTATTTCCTTTGGTATTTTTTGAAGACATGCAATAAGGATTGCTGTGTAATATATAGTATAGTTGTCCAATGGCTCCATCTTGATCCCGCGGTGAGATGATACACTGAAGTGTAGCTCGTTTATACACACATCCTATATCCTTACAGTACGTAACTAGGGCCCTTTAAACTTGTATAATCCTCCTGGATCCAACTCTGTCTGCTTTGTGCAGCAATGTGATAGTCTTATCACGCTGGTCCAACAGTATTGCAACACACCTCTGGAAAATGTCCCGTTAACCTAAACGAGACGAGCGGGAGCTGAGAAATGAAAGAAATGAGAACGACCTCATCACACGTTCAGCCAAATCATCATAAATGACATGATATCAACTCTGCCAGGCAGCCTCTTTTTTTTCTACTTTCCATTTTGTTTGAGTTTGTGGTTTCTGTGCTCTTGTTATCTGGCCCTCCAGACTCTACTCACACTGTGAGGCAGAGGAGCAGAAAGATGGCAGTAATTCATTTTGTGCCACGCCACAGGCAGGGCTCTTTTCCCCTTCTGCCCATTACCTCCAGACCAGACTCTGCGTCTCAGCAGGACGCTGCTCCCTTCCTCTTTGGCCCGGACCCAACATACTCCGGGGGGGCTGAGGCCAGTGGACGACCCACTTCAGAGCCTGTCAGCGCCACCCGCAATCATCCCGGGCACTCCACTCCACTCCAGCAAAACTAGGGGAAAAGATGGCAGCCTCACAGTCAGTCAGACTGGGGAAGCAGCGGCTGATCTCTTTGTCTTCATCCAAAATAAACTAATACAACCCAAAATATAGAGCCCCGGCATCTGTTTTGAAATATTCCTCGGAAAACTGGTTTGAACGTGTGTTTTTTTTACGTTCTATTTGTGCTCACTGAAATCAAACAGAAGAGATGAAAAGTAATAGTGCAGGGAGAAACAACAACAGAGTTATAATAATGTAGGACCCTTATAACCTGAAGAAAGTTGACTGAAGTTATTCAGGAAGATGAAAATTAAACTTTGTTGCAGAATAAAAGCCATATATTGTATTTTGCATAGCCATTTAGTTGTTGACAATATCACGAAACAGCTTTTGTATTCTACTACGGTTTGCTGTTTCAACTTGAACCCGAATGGTGTGTTTCCAAGGTGAAATATTCTGGTTAAAAGAGGCATGCGTTTCAATTACTGCCAAGTGTTTTTAAACGAGAAGATGCATATCAAATTTAAGATGCTTGAGTGTTTATGAGTTTAGAGTGGCATGATGGAAAGCATTTTATTTTTTCAATATTGCCACAATACTTAATTTGTTCCCCCGGCAAGCATTTGGATTTGTCTTTTATCTTTACTTTGACATGTTGTTGTTCATGAGCAGAGAAGAAGAAATATCCCAATAACAAGCCCTCTCCTATCTCCCTACATAAATCACTGACATGGAAATGAAACTGTTCTGACAAAAAGGAGATGGATGGAGGAATACGAATGAAAAACATTACACAAACATTCATCCCTTCCCCTGCTCTTCCCTGCTTCACATAAACACACTTCAGCAATTTGAATAACTTGTGAGGAAACAATTAGGAATGCAACTAAAGCCAGAAGTGATTTAAAGGGAGAAAAAATCTGAGAGGACTCTTGTACATAATGAAGTCTGAGTTTCCTTCTTTTCACAGGCGCTAATCAATGTGGACCAAGCCATCGATTCTCTGTTAAAGTGTGACAAAGCCATAGATTTCTGATTACTGCGACAACAATTAAATACACGTAATCAATCTTTTTACCTCAGATAACGTGACACCGGTTTAGAAAGAAAGGTACATTTTAAAGTTTATTTTTATGATATCCGTGAGGTATATCACAAAGCATGAGGGTTCTTAAGCATTGATCAATAATGTATGTGTTTGCCCATCATATCTAACTCCTTTATGAAAAATCATGTTTAAAAGTTATTTCCCTGCAGTTTCATATGGATGATGGTCCTAAAGCTACAACACTCACACACCTCTATGATTCATGGGAATTGGTGTTTGTCAAAGGCTCCTGAAAACATGAATATTAAATAGACAGCGATAATGTTTTTCAGAAAACTGAAGTCCTTATCCACACGTATGAAGTCACACAACATACTATTGAGAAAATCTCTCTTCCAATAAGGGATTTTTAGCGTAGTTACAAATGTCAGTTGGATTGTGAGGGAGGTTTTCTTACTTAACCCTCCTATTACCTTTGGGGTCAAATTGACCCCATTCAACGTCTCTAAAAACATGAATGACATCATTATTTTTGCTTCATATTTAATGAATTTTCCTAATTTACAGGGGACAACTGGAAAAACATAAAATTCACATGATGATATGTTTTCATTTTCCTGTACACAACTTATACGCATCAGTGTTCTTTGGGGTCAATTTGACCCCAGACTGTTTTTCACTGTGTAAAACATATAAGAAATATCAACTTTTTTATTTATTTAAAGGGATATTTAGGCAGTCAACAAACAAACATAAACTACCTGACACTTAAAGTTGGGAAACAATATTAATTCTAATAATTTCTGGAGGTTTTATTTGCTGTGGTCAAAAAGGGTAAAAGATGTTATTGAATTTGAAGGATACAGGAGGGTTAAACGAGCTGGAAGTAAATTCTGTTATATCGGACGTATCTTCTATATAAGGTGTAATAAAATCAGAATCATCAGTCATAATGCTCAAGGTGTCCTGGAAATAACGAACTCGGTGAAGAAAACTTCCACCACGCAAACCCGTACCACTCATCCAAAATGATGAACTCATTGCTCTTTGTCCCGTTTGTTGGCGATAAACTCACAGATTGACCCGATGCTGCTTCACAGCCATCATATATTCCCCCTGAGCTCCCTCACTGAGGAGCAGCTGCTCACTTAAATCCTCTCAGTGCTCCACTCTGTCTTGTTTCTATGTTTTTTTTTAGGAGGACTTTGGTCTCCAGCATATATTTGTATACAGTATGACCCAATCTGTGAGGCGCTCCAGCTTCAAGAGATGAACTCTATATAGCAGCCCACTGGCGTCGCCTATAGAGCCCACGAGGAGCTCCGATCCTTCTGAGAGACGTACGACTCCCACGAGCTGACGTGCCACTGCAACATGCAAACCTGCAGAGACAAACACTTACTTATACTTACAAGTATCTGCTTTCACCTAATCTTGCCTGCTTTTGATCATGTCCCAGCAATTATGATATCACTCCACAATGTGTAGGTACACTTGAAGTACATGCTGGTGTAAAGAAAGCCTGGAGATGAAGCGAGACCCTGATGGTTCCGGTGATTGGTTTGAACATACGCCTCTTTGATTTCTCTTAAAGGTTAAAAATAGTGCCTGTAATTTATGTTTTATTCCTTTTCTGACTTTCTCGAAGGGAGACGTTCTCGTGTGAGCTGCTTTTCATTCGACTGAAGAAGTAATCTATAAATTAGTTTGGTCTGCAATCGAGAAAAAGTATAAGAATAGAATGGAATAGAAATATACTTTATTAATCCCCAAGGGGAAATTTGTTGACAACAGAAGCAGCACCGATAAAACTAAACACAATAAAATATAAGTATAAGAAAGAAAGAAAGTGAAAAAGTGACAGTGTATAAAGTAAAGTGTGCAAAGTGAAATATAAAATACAAAATAACATAAAATAAAATATATATGTATATATACACAGCATATACACAACATATATGTAAATGTAAATAAAGCACTGTAAAATAAAATAATATATATATATATATATAAAAGTGATCGCCAACAAACAGGGGAAGTACAATAAAGCAAATGTGGTTCAGTAATATTCTGGCAGAGGGAAAAAGCCGAGCTAAACAACATCGCTTTTCACCCGCAAAACGCAGAGGATTAAGTAAGTTTCCCTTTGAGAAATGAACTACTACACAAAGTGGAGATAAAAGCAGAGACAGAATAACGAGGCCTGTTTGCCTATTCGGAGGGTTTAGCCGTGTATTAAAAATCATAGCGTTAAGCTTCCTGACATATGCTAATGAAGCGATGTTTACATTTTTGATTCGCTGTCTAAACAAAGATAAGACGTGCTCTCGGAAAACAGCAAGCCGCGCAATCCAAACACATCCATTGAGCTTGTCACCAAAGACATGACAGCTTTCTTCCCTACTAACAACAATGAGCGACTCATTTCCATATTAATGAGAGAAAAGAAAGGCAAGTGGTTGGCAAGGAGGGGGGGGTGAGCATGGAGGGGGGTGATGTTGCTTCTTGTTGTCTTGGCACCTATTGACAAAGTCTTCAAATAGGTTGTTAATGACCAGCCTAAAACACAGCGAGCAGCCTGTGGAGTAATCGTACCGACATGTTGCGTACGCATATCACGCTGCGCCCCGTCGCCATGCCTCCTATGCGCTTGCTCCCTGCGTTAATGTTCGGTGTTGTGCACTTGCTCATCCATAAACACCACATACACACACAGCGCCTTACATGCAGGATGATGAGTGACATCCTCATCCCACAGGAAGCAGGCTTCAGCACACCCAAAGGGGTGAATATAACACAATTAGCAGCCCCAGAGTGGGGCTGAAATATAGGTGTGGTAAGAAACGTGTGTCATGGTTCACAACCTTTCATGCGAAAAAATATAGACTTGAGATTTGGACTCAAGTTAGACTTAAAGGGCCACTGCTTTAAAACATCAGGCATGTGGACTTCTGCGTCAGGCGGTGAGTATCGTGTCCCTCAAGGGCCACAAAGAGAACTTTACCTGAGGAAATCACCTGAGTGACATCACCGTGGACAAACTCTTCACACCATAATGTCCCAACCGATGTCCTCCAATTTGGCATGGAGGTCAGATGTGTGTGAGGTTGTGTGTGCGTGCGAATGCACGAACATTTGGATGGATGCACGTACAGTGGGGGAAAAAAGTATTTAGTCAGCCACCAATTGTTCAAGTTCTCCCACTTAAAAAGATGAGAGAGGCCTGTAATGTTCATCATAGGTAGACCTAAACTATAAGAGACAAAATGAGGAGTAAAAATCCATTAAATCACTTTGTCTAATTTTTTAAGAATTAATTGGTAAATTCCTGGGTAAAATAAGTATTTTAAGTGGGAGAACTTACACAATTGGTGGCTGACTAAATACTTTTTTCCCTACTGTATGTCGTCCAAGCTATCGGGAATTCTTGTTTCTTTTAGTTGGTTTCTTTTTTTAGGTTCAACCTGCAAAAAGACATTTGAGTTTTGGGCCACTTGGTAGAAGCAGGAACAAGTTATGAGCGCAACATTAACATCATTTGCTTTTTGTTCGCCAACAGTTGCTAATGTACGGATCCACGACTTGCAGAGCAGCAGCTTTGATTTGGAGTCGTGGCAATCTGGTGTATGTTAATCCAATAATCTTTCTCTTTTAGCGATATCTTTGGTAAATATTAGTTTTATCTAGCTACCACAATGTTCACCCGCTCGTTGCTAACCGTCTGTCTTCCATTTGCTGCTGAGCTGGTGATGTACGTTGAGTTTTTAGTTTGCAGCTGCCTCCCGTGGCCAAAAAACTCAAATCTAAAACATCTTTTGGGCTGGACTTTGTTTTCGCAATGTTAAAAGATTAGATCAGGCTTGTGACTTAATGATTTGCCCTCAAGGACTTGAAACTTGACAAAATATTTCAAACATTTTCGATTATGTCATACATTATTAATATGTCCTAACATGTACACTTGTGTATCTCTAGGATTTGAATATTTCTCCCCCACATTCTGTGCAGGTTTGTAATTGTCTGAGGCCTTTATTGTAACACTTGACTCTGAGAGGTATCTCCTAGACATAATCTTCCAGTTCATAGTGCATGTCATTAGCCTCCTAAATTACAAACATCATTAGGAGAATTGATTCAACTTAGCCTCCTGGGGAGTTTAATTCTGCTGTTCCTTCATGGTGGGAGCTTATTTTGAGTGTGGTGTCAATCCTATTTCACAAGTTCAATCAAACCAATTGGGGGTCTGAGCTGTTCACCCCCTCTTTATCCCTGCACGGTGAGGCCTCGCCACCTCATTAGCAAACAGGGTGGACCTGTGTGTGTGTGTGTGTGTGTGTGTGTGTGTGTGTGTGTGTGTGTGTGTGTGTGTGTGTGTGTGTGTGTGTGTGTGCAGCCTACATCCATGTAAGGCATGTTTCAGCCTCTGAGCAGAGGGAGATGAAGTCATTGTGACCTCTGCAACACGAGTGGGGTGGGGGTGGGTGTGTGTGTGGGTGTGTGTGTGTGTGTGTGTGTGGGGGGGGGGTGCATTGCCAGGGTCCTTTTTCACAATAGTGAAAGAGACAGAGAAAAAAGTCAAATGTTTTTTTTTTTGCCCAACAACGCTGTGGTAATGCATGTTAAGGTATATTTTCTACATCTTCAAAAAAAAAAAATTAAATTGTTTTAACTTACCAGGAAATGGAACATGTGTAGCTGTAAGGCAGCGCATCTAAAACCGAGCCTGAGCAGAGCGGGAGGAGGGAAACCCTTTTGATTAGAGTCTGCAGGATGGGAGAAGAGGTATAAGAGGGGAATTGACAAACAACAAAGCTACACACACACACACACACACACACACACACACACACACACACACACACACAATATGAACAAAATCACCCCTTGAATAATAATGCAACATGGTCCTTGGTAGCCACTAATTCCAGCCTGTGTAAGAAACATGGTGGGGGTGATGTGCCTTCAATAATTTATCTGGAGATTGTTAGATGTGTGTCCCCGGAGAGCGCGGTCGGGATAGTGTGTTGCTCAGCTCTCCGCAGAGACTCACTGTGAACTCTGCCTGTGAATTTGAGAGTATGGAGATTGGGGTCAGAGTTCAACATGAGAAGGTCTGATACGCCGCCACATTGGACCCACACCTCCTCTTCTAATAGGACGGCACAAATCCCTCCGATGCTCACCACTCCTCTCCATCCCCACAGAGATGCTTTATGTTGACGCTGCGACGGATTGCATGTGGACCGCAGGGCACGCGCAGCAATGCATATGCCTGAAAAATAAGATTTTTTTTAGTAGAACAGGTAAAAAAGGTGGATTCTTTGGTTAAAAATGATACGACTAATGAAGTGTAATTGCTGGCCTTGATTTAACTCCAGATCTGACTTAAGAGAACAGAATATTCTCAAAGAGCATATGAGCAGTGGGAGGGGAAGACATGTCTTCCCTTTCCTTCACATAGATTAAATTAGCTGCTTTTGTGTTTCTCAACATGTGCGCCGTTTTCGCAATGCATAAGAAGACAGCGCCTCGAAGGCAATCTCAATGTCGCTGCCCTCGCATAAATAGCTGTTGTTTTCTCCGATTCCAAATGTGTCTGAAATCACCAATCTGCATTTCTGTAAACATTATACCGCGAGCATCAATACAATCAGGGCTGTAAGATTTCTCCACCGCAATCTACGGCACATCTATTTTTTTCCATAATCACCCCGGCGAGAGGTCGCCTTTTTGTGTCACGCGCCGCGCACACCCTCAAGTGCGGCCAGCATTCTGACGAGAGGTGGAAAATCATTGATGGACGGATCAATATTGGAGCATATGGAAGTCAGGCAGAATATAGAAATAAAAAATAGAAAATTAGATATAGATTATTGAATTCACTGAGCACCCTGACTTGGCTCTTCTGTCACAATCTGCTCCCGTTTACTTGACCTCACAGAGTGACTACAAGTGCAGAAATGAGGCAGCGCTGCCGCGGTTGCATGAATATGTAGCAGGGCCGCTCCTCCAAATGTATATCCGAGGCGAAACCCTTCACGGATAAATGTAATCACGTGGATCAATGCTTTGTCTTTGTGCAACAAGTTGAGGGGGGGGGAAGAGTTGGAGGTCACGTGCTTCACTGGATAGCCTTTGTGAAATCAATTGAGCGTGGGTTAGTCCAGCGCGGACAACACAGTCAAACTATATTTAGCATCGCTAAATCTAATTGTCTGCCGTTACCGACGCCACGGAACTATAATCCCTGCAGAGAAATCAAAAGAACTCCCAACACATGTTCTGTGTTCTCTACTTACAGCTACAAGACTCACTTATTATATGAGCTTTCGTTCAACCGTGTCCCGCTGTGATCAATTTGAAGGAAAAGCATTAATTATATGCTGGATCTAAAAGGGTCAAACAGACATGCTTGTACTGGTCCCTGTAACGTCGGAGTACATATGTTAAAGGAACGCCATGAATTATAGATTCGCTGCACACATGAGCAGCACTAAAACATGCATAATTCCACGTGGGGACATTATAAACCTATTTCCTTTATAAGTGTCTCAACATATTTGTCCTTCCTTCCAGATTTTGAAATATGGGTCCATCCAACTCTTAAATCATCCTACGTGCTTTTTGTAAGTAAATATTTTTCATCGGGTAAATTGACTAAATTCTACCAAAGTGTATATTTTACAGTTAACCCTCAAGGTCCATGAAGACGGTTTGGGTTTATGTTAATTAACTTAATCAATCAAACAAAAAAGTGAAAGACAGAAAACAAAAAACTATATGCTTTATGAATAAACAGCTGTACCAGTGACTGGTAGAGTGTAGTGCTGAACTTTATGTGTGATAAAACCATGATGATCTTATTTTCATCAACCCGGCAGATACATTTTTACATAAGATTTCTTAAAAACACTTTGAATGTATTGACAAACATTTCCCTTGCACTACTCCCCCTCGGTCTCTTCAATAATATTCTCATAGCATCATTATAGGCTACTTGAAGTCTCTGCAGAGACAATATTCGCTTGCGCATACATCATACGACATTACCGATAGATGTTTTCATCATCGGTCATCTGTGTTGTGATAAAATGTCCAAGATATTTGACCTTTTCACAGACACCGAGGTAGTTATTAGACCATTTAAAAACTTGTGTTGTATTTAGCGTTGTGTTCCACACCATAGGCAGTACATACAGTAAGGAGCGACTGTTGACCATCACTACATGGGCTAAGAATATAATAATCAAGTTTAATTGTCACATATTCTATTGTACACAGTGAAATGTCACCTCTGCATTAAACCCATCCTATGTATTAAGATTAGGATGCAGTGGGCATCTAATACCCAGAGCCCAGAGAGCAGTTCAGGGGTCTGGTGCCTTGCTCAAAAGCATTGCCCTGGAAACAAACTGGAACCATGCAGGGGTTGAATCCGCGACCCTCAAGTTCCCGGGCCAACCCGACACTGAGCTACGGCCGCCAATGTTTTGAAAGAGATTCCTACCAGAAGTTAAATAATAAGTATGTGCAGCTTAAGCCTGCAGTAATTGTGTTTTTGAGTTCCCCAGCTGCTCACTGTCGAGTCTGGTGAGAGCTGCGAGACTTAAGACTGAGAAGTGTCATCCGGATAGCTCTCTATGTCCCAAATTGTCTCTGTACATCTGCTGTGACCTAACAAAACAATGGAAAAAACACAATTTTAACCCCCCAAAAAGTGTGTTAATATGTTAAAGCGACCCGGATTCGTCATTTGATCTATATTAGTATTATATATTAGTGTACTTACTCCAAATACTCCACAGTCCTCAGATTAAACTGTTTTTGGTACTCATTGATAAAAAAAAGAAAAACACCTAAGACACAGGGAGATTTCTGGACCACTCACTGTAACAGTAATATGTAGTTATTTCTCATGATGAAAGGGAGGCACATGAAACCAAATCTATAAGCATGACTAAATAAGTGTCATATGTCAAATTTGTTCATGATTTAGTTCTAGTGACCATTTAAGATTGCATTTGTTAAGAATTTGTAAAAAAACGCACCCACAAAACAAGGATTCAGTCACTCCTGGGGAAAAGAACAAGATTTCCCAATTGACCACGAAGGTGTGTACGAGGAGTGGTGGAGGAGGAGGGGGAGGAGGAGGGGGCTATTTCTTCTTCTTGGTTTATGTCATTGGTTTAAACGACCCAAGACCCCGCCTTTATAGAAAAGGAGAGTTAGTGTGACTACAGCCAAAGAGAGAGAGAGAGAGAGAGCGAGAGAGAGGTGGGGGAGAGAAGAAGAAAAAAACATAGCAGTGAAACAGTTAGAGAGACACCTACTCGACGCTTGCGAAAAATACGCTCGGTCGTATTTTAACAAGCTGAAGGACGCGTACAACACACCGTAGTCACTCCTCTATCCGACCGCTGTGTCCCATCTCTTTGAAGAAGCCGCTTTTGTAGCGCGCGCGCGCAGAGGATTAATAAGGTGGAATCAGAATTACTCCTAAATCTTCACATGAAACATTTCTCCCCGGAGCGGGCGATGCTGCCGCCGCCGCCGCCGCCGCCGTCGACGTGTGCCTAAAAAGTCGGCTTCTCAACTTGCGACCAGACCGCCATTCATCCAGGTACGACCGCGGTCACAGAAGCAGGAACCGCTCTGCACATTTTAATTCATGTTTCGGGGGGTTTGGTGTTTCACGGGGAGAGTTAACAAGCTGCGGCGGGCTGCGGGGTCCGCATACCAGCCTGGACCATGTGTGTGTGTGTGTGTCCGTCCACCTCACTGCGCCACGGAGATGGGGAATGGTCGGGTGGGTTGCAGCGCGCACACACACTTACACGTACAAGTACACACACACACATACATACACGCGTACACGTAAACACGGGCATTATTTCTGACCACCTAAAGCCGAGCGTAACTGTCAAACGTTGACGCGAAGGAGCCCGCGGTTTCCCTCCAATGCTGCCATTAGTCTCGATGCAAAACGCTGAGACTATTGTTTTTGCTTCCAACGAGAACCCTTACAGGGAGTGTGTAGGTTTAAAGAAAATAGGAAGTGCATTACCAGAGTGTGTGTTTGTTGAAGGCTCGCAGAGTTGTGTGTGTCTGTGTGCTCTCCAGTGAGGCTATTATGCTCTACAGCCTCCAACACCTCACACTTGACCCTTCTGACTGAGTTTTTGTTGGGATATGATGTTGTGAAAGATGTCACCCTGTGTAATCCGCTGCTGCTGCTGCTGCTTAGCCTGGGCATCTTTTTTTCCAACACATATCACTATGGAGCACATCTGCTGTCCAAGCTGCATCACTGACCTTTCACCTGCGTCTGTTGTATCCCAATTTGAAGACGTTACAGAAGCTGGTACACATCATTACAGAGGATCAGAGGCTTCCTAAACTTTTTTTTTTTCCTCATCCCAGGGATATTCAAGTGATTATAGCAGTGGATCAAACACCTGCATTTGATGACATGTTGCCTGGAGGAATCCCTCCTGAAAGGCTTTTGTAGTTTAGTATGAGGAGCTGCAGATCTGCACGTTGGCAAAGGCAGCGTGGAGATAAGAACTTCATCCTTTTTGCAGTCTCTTGTTGTTAAGTGAGTGAAAAGCGAGTGAAACCGAGCCTATGTTTCTCCCTGGAGGCACCAAGAATGTGACTTTGAAAACCACTGTAGGAATAATGGACAGATTTGAATTTTTTTTTTGTAGTTTCCACTCACAGAATACTGCATTTCACTCAGGTAAATTAATCCGGTTCATAGATAACTGAGCTGATATTTGCAGTGAGGATTTAACACCGTAGACGTCAGTGTCAACTTTTAAAAAAATAGTCAGTGTATCTAATGTTTTTACAGCCACTGTTAGGTGCCGGCAGTGTTTGAATGAGCTGCTAATTGCTGTGTGTTAACATGTTAATTACACACTAAAGTATTCTTACACATCATTGGGCTAATTAATTAACTGATTGCTCTCAAAATATGACAACAGAACAAGTGTTGGATTAATGAAGAACGGGAGTTTTCTCTATTTTTTTAAAAACTCATTAAAAACAATCATCAGTCATTGCTTCTTGTCACCAACGCTAATTTCTAACCTTAAGCAACACCGCAAAAAAAGAAGTAATCTTGATATCAAACTGTATCATTGATAAGTAAGAACGGAGATTGTTGGACGAAATAAAGCAAAGTTAACAACACGGGAATTAGTTTTTTTTATGCCTGCAGGCTGATTAGGGGACGACCTTGATAAAACAGCTCTTTGTCTGGATGCCCGTGTGTGTGTGTGTCGGACGAGGAGGGTGTGTGTGTGAGTGTGTGTGTGTGTGTGTGCCTGAAGGAATATAAGGCCGCTACAGATGTGTGCAGTTTGGACATCTGCTCTGTTGTCGGCCATTGTCAAGGCAGCCGTTAAGATGGTGGGCAGCTCCACACAACAGGGCCCCCTCGTCAGAAAGCTCCATTAAACTGCTCCGGTCACAAGTGCAGCAGGGAACTGTTCACAGCACTAGTTCCCCCTTCCACATGCCAGGTATTCATAATCATTACTGCTCTATTTTCTCTCTCTCTCTCTGTCTTTGGGACAATCAATTCTTCATTCATAACCGACAAACTCGCCATACACAAGTGTAGATGGCGTCACAATTCTTCTTGTTTTTCAGACACCCCCCTACCCCCCCTCTCCCCTTCTTTTCCGCTTACCTTCCCCCATTTTGAGACGGTGTTATCGTTAAGAATGGGGACTGTCGTATTTTCCGGGGAGGAAATTGAACAGACTCAGTTAGTGGACCCCGTGAAGAGGCTGCCCTCTGCCATCCTCTCCCGTGTTGCCGAGCAGCACCCCATCACTCAAGGCAATTGAACGTCTCTAGGGGGACCTCTGTTAGCCCCGTGCAATATTTATTACCATCCATCACACCGAGACTCTTGCTCTGCTGGTGAATAACAGTGGCTGCTAAGTTCTGTGTTAAAAAGTTCCCTCGCCAGCGACCATTAGAAGGGATTTATGGCGGCGGCATCCCTGGAAGTGCTGTGAAAGCGAGACGGAGCGCGTTTCAGGGTCCCTGTACCCGTTGGGCTGCGCTACCAAATATGTCACGCATCAAATTCTGACAGCTTGAAGAGCTGCCTGAACTTCCCTTTTCTTTTTTTTGTTTTAATAGTTTGTCTTCCTAATAGCTTTCAGGGATCAAATTACTAGACTGGCAGAAAATGAAGCTGCAATTTTGCTAATTGATTAGCCGTTAAAGTAATTCATCAAACTCCAACGCTGAACATTTTCTCTTCATTTGCATTCCAGCCTCTTAATTGTAAAGATGTGCTGCTGTTCTCTCTCGCATATTATTGTTAATGAAATACTCTATTGGGCCAACTAAATCAACGAGAAGAGGTGACTCTGGGCTTTTAGAAGTTGTATTGGGCGTTTTTCTGACTTTCTCGGCTAAACAATGAACACATTAATGGATAATCAAAGTGATCATTAGTTTGTTTGATCCCCACATGTAGAAGACGCAGCCCATCTGCCCTGAGTCATATAACAGTAATGTAACCACACATGTGCATTACATGGTTACATAAAACATGTTCCAATATTTACAGCTTTAAAAAGGCGACGGATAAAGCAAATACCTCTCTATATGCAGAGCAGTTGTTTCCTTTGTAGAAAGTCTTCTAGCAGAGATGGTACAGTAATGATCTTATATTCACCACTGGCTTTAATAAGGATCATTTAATGTATGCACACTGAGCTGGTAAATCCTGTCTCCATGTCCTTTTTGAATGTATCTGAGCATGTGTATTAGTACATCTGTGTGTTCACTACCTCTTGATATAGTCTTTGATCCTGCAGAGATGAAATGGATTATTTTTTTCCTTCCACTCGGATGAGATTGTTTGTTTGTCAGAGTCGAAAACAATCGCAATAAATCTGATTGCGATGGCGCTGCGCTGTAAATGAACGCCGCGGTGTGCTCCTCTCGGGTCAATTTGAATATGTGCTTTTAATTGGTCTCCGAAGGGTAAAACTTTGCTTTTTCTGCCTTCTTCAAAAATGGTCTGCGTGATGTGACTATGTTGAGCCCGGGAGCAGCGGTGTTCATTTGAAGCCTGGCGAACGTGCTCATTATCTCCAACCAAAGGCGGGATTGATTTAGCTGAAAGCTGGGGTGATTTCTTTGGAAAGAAAAGAAGAAAAAGAACCGTGGAGGTATAGGACGGTGAACTGATCAAGACGGTAATTCTTGCGTCGCGTTGCTCTTGGTCAAAAGGAATAAGTTTGAAGGCGAGTGCGCCTCTGTATCGTCGACGCTCGCGGCGACTCGAGGCATCGCCGCTCAGCCGGAGCACCGAAACTCCTCTAACCTTTAGAAAATGGAATATTGAAACCATTTATTTACTTCTCTGTTCTCCCAAAGCACTCTTTATCTTCACTTTTATTAACGCATGGAAATGTGTGTGTGTGTGTGTGTACTGTGTACTGTGTGTGTGTGTGTACTGTGTGTACTCTGTTTGTGTACTCTCTCTCTGTGTGTGTGTACTCTCTCTCTGTGTGTGTGTGTGTACTATGTGTGTGTACTCTGTGTGTGTGTGTACTCTGTGTGTGTACTCTGTGTGTACTCTGTGTGTGTGTACTCTGTGTGTGTACTCTGTGTGTACTCTGTGTGTGTGTGTACTCTGTGTGTACTCTGTGTACTCTGTGTGTGTGTACTATGTGTGTACTCTGTGTACTCTGTGTGTACTGTGTGTGTGTGTGTACTCTGTGTGTGTGTACTGTGTGTGTGTGTACTGTGTGTGTACTCTGTGTGTACTCTGTGTGTGTGTGTGTATGTACTCTGTGTGTACTCTGTGTGTACTGTGTGTGTGTGTGTGTGTACTCTGTGTGTGTGTGTGTGTACTGTGTGTGTACTCTGTGTACACTGTGTGTGTACTCTGTGTGTGTGTGTGTGTGTGTGTGTGTGTGTGTGTGTGTGTGGTGATCTGCTCCCCCCCCATCACCGCCTCCTCCCCCATTGCCATAATGTCTTTGACAGTGTCAGCGATTGTGTTTTCTGGAGCTACACAGGGCTAACGGATAATTGGAGCCGGGAACGTCTCTTTCGTGGTAACGTGGAAAGCGGAATCCCGCCTGTGTGCCGGCGCTATTCTCCGTATCGTACAAAGAGACTCGATCCAGAGATAGGACTCCTCGCATAAGAGATCTACAGTATTCTCCAACACAAACGGAAGTATTTATTCTGACTGAAATGGTAGAGATCAACCTCTAACAGATTATTGGATTGGATGTAGGAGCTGCTCTGTGTTTTTATGTTTTATTACCTCGCCCCACTCCACATTAACATCAGGGCAGAGGGAGATGTCGGTGTAATAAAGTGGAAGTACGTTGTCTTTTAGTCTTGTACGTTCGCCCCGGATGGCGATGTCAAAGACGGCCCCGTTGGCGTTGCGGTGCACAGCGGTTAGACTTATTAATTATTTTTCGTACAACTTAATACTCTTTCATTTAATGCATATTAATTGACGTGCTCCCGAACCCACACTCGCATGATCCACCGAGGATTTCTCAAAGGCAAGCACAAAGGGCTTTTATTATCTTAAGGAGAAAGTGGTCTTTTGGGACATAAAGTGCCTCTGCTCAACTGTGTATTACATTATGAAACAGACGTAAGTGAAATGAAATTACAACATATCAGCGGCACGGTGAAGGATCCGATTGAATAATCACCTCGGCAGAGCCATTGTCGTAATACCAGACTCCTTCTTTGGGATGTGATGGGGGGGGGGGGGGGTATGAAGTCCCTCCTGCAAGGGAGTAAAAACGCAGTTTCAAGGTTAAACTGTGTGAAGGCCAAATGTTTGGGGAGGGTGGTTTAATTTCATGTCCCATAATGTGATTTGCAATATCTCCTCCTCCTCCTCCTCGTCCTGCCCTTGGTTTTTTTTGGAGATGTACTAGCCTGATGAGGGCAGAGGGGGAGGGGGGGGGTAACTACTGCCTGCATTTCTAAGTGTTTACAGGACCACTAAATGGAATTATGGGAGATGATGCATGCTCACAAATTCACCATCACTCCCAGTCCCCGACTCATTACCGAGTGCAAATTCAGCGGATATCCTTCTGGCGCACGGCGGAGAGAACGAGCGTGCTCACGAACACGGTCGCATACATAAATACATACAGACGCGCAAACGCAAGGAGGAAATGGGGGGGGGGGGATTAATGACTGTGCATCATTAATTGCAGGGTAGGCTATGAGGGGGCAGGGGGAGAGAGAGAGAGAGAGAGAGAGAGGAGAGAGAGAGAGAGAGAGAGAGAGAGACAGAGCAGGAGAGAGAGAGAGAGAGAGAGAGAGAGAGAGAGAGAGAGAGAGAGAGAGAGAGAGAGAGAGAGAGAGAGAGAGAGAGAGAGAGAGAGAGAGAGAGAGAGAGAGAGAGAGAGAGAGAGAGAGAGAGAGAGAGAGAGAGAGAGAGAGAGAGAGAGAGAGAGAGAGAGAGAGAGAGAGAGAGAGAGAGAGAGAGAGAGAGAGAGAGAGAGAGAGAGAGAGAGAGAGAGAGAGACCACCGTGATAACTGCAGAGCCCTCGCCGCTAAGGCCGCCTAAGAAATGCGCCGCGCTCTGCACTTTATCCCCCGGTCTCTGAGGCCCATCGTGGCGTATCTGCATATCGGCCCGGTGAATAAATCTGTCGGGGCGTCTCGTTTCCTCGCAGATTCTACGGAATACAAATACCTCCGCAGTGTGCGGTTCAGACGGCGCCTATGGAGGACTCAAAATGACTTAAGTATAAATAAATAAATGCATGAATAAATATAGGAATAAATAAATAAATGCTTAAATAAATGTATTAATAAATAAATAAATGCTTAAATAAATGTATAAATAAATACAGGAATGAATGAATATAAGTTATAAATCAACAGGTCATCATTAAATAAATATATTTCTACATTTCTGTACACGTAAATGTCACACATAAATAAATGAAGAAATACGTGTGGACACATAAATAGAGAAATAAATAAATGAAGAAATACAAAAATGTAGACATTTATTATATTTATTTATTTATTTATACTTAAGTCATTTTGAGTCCTCCATAGGCGCCGCGTACCAGAGATGAATTTCAACCGATCGTGTAAAACCCGTGTTAGCGATGCGAGGGTCAGCATATCGGGAGCAGGTGGACCGTACGCTCTTTAGGAGGAGGAGGAGGCATCACTTGTAGCCGTTACTCCACGCTGTGACTTCTCTCAGTCTTCTTCTCTTTAAAAGCTCACGGCTGACATGCAACATGAGTGATTGCGATACAGTGAGTTATTAAGTGAAGCCGGAGCGTTATGCTGTCTAACATGTACACAAATAAACAAATAAACACCGCAATAATCGTTCGAACATAATGTGATATTTCTGCTCTCTTTTATATAGTTACTGTTGCGTCTGAAAGACTTCCGCCTCCAGCGCTACGAGAGCCGATTTGCCCGAGTTGTGAGATGACCGCCTCAAAGTTGAAATATTTCAACTCGGGGCGAAAATCGCGCTGCAGAAAACGCGTCGCCCACATCGCAACGCCCCGAAAATAGTGCGTCTATCGCAGCCACGCGCGTCTGTACGTTGACTTTTCATGGGATTCGGTCGCGCGGAAAAATATTTTTGCCTTTGATGTGAACGCACCTTTTAGTCTCTGACAGTTGGCATCTCTCCTCGTGCGTTAGCTCCGCCACAGTGGGCCTAGAGAAACTCGCACAGTTGTTGAGATTCACACACCCGGTGGGCTGCTTACGGTGAGGGTGTTAGTTGAGTAAATGTAGGCAATCGTATGCTTGCTTAAAAATTGGTTTCCAGCCTCCCCCCAAAGAGTATTTGTATGCACTGCCTCTGTCTCGTCGGCTGCTTTAGAGCTCAAATCAAATCTCATCTTGTTCCGCCGTGAAAGGAGCAAGGAGAGAGATGCTTTTCAGGTGGCCGTTGCAAAAATGTCTTTGTATCTTAAAAACCTCTCCCGGGACGTTCATTGTGAAACCTGCCGGGGATCACGACATGCACGTAAACACGGATCACACACACAATGCATGTCCTCCATTAAGCTGTGTTGTTGTCATTCACACGTTCCAGGAAAAGGTGTATTTCATAAGCTCAGTATCACCTTTCCTTGCAGTGAGTGAACTCTGTTTTTTTGTGTGTGTTTCTTTCTTCCCAGATTGCTTCCTCTCCCACTGCAGCTGCAGTCTGATGCAGAGCTGGAGTTAGGTTAGTTTCCACCGCTCGCTGACTTCCCTCTTCGGCCAACGGTTAAGGCGTATTCAGACACACCGCTGCGCTCACCCGGCAGCATTGGGTTTATTTCCAATATCGCTGCCCAGAGTTGAGATGTAAGAGAAAAGAAAAGGATTGCAACCGCTAAACAAACTTTCCAGATTTACACAATCGTGACACAAAGGTGTGAAAGCGCTCCACGTGGGGTCTTCTTGGCATCCGAAGCTCTGCTCCCTCACACTTTCCAATCTCTCGTCCCTCTCTTGCTTTTTTCTTCTCTCCTCCCCCTCCTCTCTGCACGTTTCCGTCTCCATTCCCCCTCCGCCCGCTGAAGGTCTCGTTGCTTATGTAATGCTTCTAAACATTTGTGCAGCATTAGGGGAAGTCAGGCATGCCAAACTGTGCAAAACGTCCCTCTGTGCGCCCCATAGAGGTGGGACAGATGGCAAACCCTCGTTCCCAGGCTTGTAAACCGCCTGTGACAGGAGAGACGGCGCACACACAGCTGAACTGGGGCACCGCTAACTAAGGCTTCGCAGACAGTGGTGGACACGGCCGCACGCACACTCATCGGGGAGACGCCTGTTCTCTCGTCTCAGTTCGGGTCTCGCCACATCGCTTTCGGCTGTTAACGGGGTTCGTACGGTCATGGAAAACCTGGAAAAGTTATGGGATTTTAAAATGGTCATTTCCAGGCCTGGAAAAAACTCAAATCGTAAAAGTTTTGGAAAAGTCATGGAAATGTGTTATATTCACTTGTTCATTTACGCCGATTTTGAAATAATGAATATGTTTTAGAAAGAAAGACTCAAAATATAAGCCGGCGTACGCTCTCATACTGGCGGCGCAATTTTCTTTCTTTTTTCCGCGTTGCAAGTGAACGCACCGTAACTGGAAAGTTCGATGGCCATAGCTCGGAAAGCAAATGTTTATTCTTTAAATAAAATATTGTCTCTAATACATTTGTTTCATTAAATGTATACTGTATGCTTTGGAATTCACATTGTTTGAATACTAAATATTCTCACTTTTTCATGTATAAACCGAGATTTTAGTTTGGTCATGGAAATTGTGGTTTAAAGTCATGGAAAAGTCAGGGAAAAGTCCTGGAAATCCATCGGTCAACATGTGTAAGAACCCTGTGTTAATTACGGCGCACTTTTTATCGATTCCAAATTCACGGGGAAAAGTTGATCGTCGGTGCCGCGTCCGTCGCTCCGACCTGCGATCCAGGTTTGCGAGCGCGCCCGTAAACAAAGGGCGATCACATTCTCGCATCGGGTCGTCCATCACGACGTTAAAGAAGGTGACCCCCGGAGTTGCTTTTTTCTAATTCGGTCGTTAATCACCGCCACGGCGGAGTGTCGGGGCACTTTCCCTCCGGTGGCCCTTAACAACTCTCTGGGCAGAGTCCATTACGGAGTAAACAGACAGTGAGACGCCGAAGAAATGAATGAAGATGCCCGGCGCACAACCCCCAGAGGTGAGATCAAATGGCGAGCTCCGTGATGATGAGGGATGTTTATGGCCGGCGCTCTATTAAGAGGAGGCTCTTCCCTGCTGGCGCATAATGAGCGTCCACCTTGTGAAACGCTTGTTCTGGAGCTTTTTTTCCTTCCTCTAAATTACTGGTCATTTTCATCAGAATGTGCACTAATTGCTCTGGGTGGCGAGGAGAGGATGAGTTTTAGGGTGACTTGGCAAGGTGACTGGCTTATGGCAACATGCGACATGTCAATGTCTCCCTTTTGTGTGTTGATGAAAGCCAGTTACCTCCTTGGAGGATGATATTTCAGGCCTGAACTCTTCTTCTTCTTCTTCTTCTTCTTCTTTTCTCTGTGTGCGCGGGAACGCCTCCTCCAGATGTCCCCCACCACGGGGAGTCCGCGAGGCACATGCACGAGGCTTACCGCCAACGCCACACACACACACACACACACACACAGACACACACAGACACACACACACACACACACACACAGATCACCCGATACTTCAGCTGACCTGTTACAAGATAAGAAAAAAGAGCAACAATGGCAAAAATAAGGCTGCAGAGCGTTGTATGTGGAGAGGAGAAATATTGCAGCAGTGTGTGTGTGGGTGGGGGTGGGGGGTGGGAGAACCTCTCAGAAAAGGAGAATGTTTTCGGAAACCACAGACAATGTACCATCTGCACACGGCGGGGTGTGTGAGTGACACTGGACTGCTGCTGTGAGGAACTATTGCATTGTTATTAAATGGCTGTTGCTTCACTGGCAGCCATATTAAAGGCTCAGATCCCGCGCCTGATGCAAGGCAACGAGGACAAGAGACGGGGGGGGGGGGGGGGGGCTCTTTTTATTGTTATTTATTCCCTCTCCTTCTCTAACCTCTCTACCCACCCACCATCTCTATTGGCTCAACATCTTATACAAAGTGCAGCGAGAGGACACCTTTTTTTTTCTTCTTCTTCCTCTTTTCTTTGAAGCCGTGGCTTAAGAAATGCAAATTCAGCGGCTCAATCCATACCGAGTCCTGTTTGCGGGGGTCCGATCTTCCTTTTGATAATAAACTTTTCCTCGCGCTCACCATGTTAACTTAAGGCGCTGTAACCCTCCAGCAGTTCATCCGCCAACTATTTGTAATCTTGCACATGGTTTCACGGCCGAGGAGTCTAGATCCACTCCTGCTTTGGCGGCGCGTTGCCTTTATGGACGCTGCGCGCCCTTTGAGCACACTGAACTGAACTAGTGGCAGCCGGTGCATGAAATGCCGCCGAAGAGTAAAAGTTGATTAGCTCCCATGCTCTCCCTCCTCTGGTTCTCTCGCACTCAAGGCAGTGAAACGACTCTCGAGATGCTGCACTCTGCTAACAGTTTATTGTTCAACTTTTTTTTTTGTGCCAGAGGTTATTGAATTCCGTTACTGAATTATTCCACTGATTATTATTCTTTCCTCTGAATGTTTTTTGAACACACTGCAGGCTTTTTGACAATTTTCAAGAATTTCCTTTCTGCCTAGTCCAGTCGCCTCTCGTGCATCCCCATCAGTCTAAAAGGCTCTGGAAGGAAAATCTTTATTCATTATATTTAGGTGTTTTTTTTAATGTAATTTTCTGGCAATTATTTTAACAATTGTTAGGTTGCGTTGTTTTGGCAAGTGAAGGACCAATCACAGGTTTAGGAGCCCGGCTGTAGCCCTGGTGGCACACCTGGTTGGATTGAGCAGAGCATGTTCAGGCGATATTTGATAGAGGAGGTATAGATAATAATTCCATGTTGTTCCATTGGACCGATCATGGTCTACCATCCCTTAAAATAAACTCCTAAGTCATTTTCCATCTCGAAGTAAACACGTAAATTAATATTTAGCTGCGTAAGGAGAGACCGGTGACTCGAGCTCCCCTGTTTTCCTAAACAAAGTGTCCGAGGGCCTGATTTTTGGAGGCCGTCATCCCGCTCGACAGAACCTGACATTTGGAAAGGTCTGTCGGGAGGATTTGTTTGCGGCGGCGGTGTCAAATTACAGCGGCACGGAGGGATCGGGAGAAAAGAGAAGGCTGGAGGAAGGAAATGCCTCCTTCTTATTTAAATGTCACTTCTACGCGGTGGATGCCGAAGCTTTTCCTTTTTTTTTTTCCTCCGTTTTTTTGTATGGCATTAAATGGGCATTTCTCACAATGGAAAACATTTATTTCCATATTTTATTCTGTGCATGTCTCTGTCTCTGTTTGGCCGGGCTGCGTTATTGGCAGCCGGCTTTAAGGCTTGTAAAGCTTTGCCAACAGCTTGACAGTAACCACAAACCATTTAGTTGTTGTTTTTGTGTAGGTACGGGAACGAAGGACCAATCACTCGGGCCCGGTTTCGTTTTGACTATGTATGCAGCGGTATACAATACATATTCATTCTCCCGCTCTCCATCCAAGTGCAGGAACAAAGTAAGAATCACTTGAAGTACAATCTTGGGGGGGGGGGGGGGGGGGGAGGAAAGCAGACGAGGAAAATAACGATTAGTGTTCTGCAATTTCGCTACATGATGAGGGATTTCTATTACTTTATATAACAACTGTTTTTTCCCCTTCTCTGGTTGGCACTCGACGCACTCAGGAGTGCATATGTGACTCTGCCTGTCAATGACCTTTTTTAACAAGGATGAGAAGACCAAAATACACCGCCTGTCCCTCGGTGATGATAGTCTAATGTCACTCAAACTGATGGACCTCAGCCAACCAGACGCTCGCACCGAGCTTCCAACAATAGTAAGGAGGAGGCGGTGCCGAGCCCTCTATCTCCTTTCCTTGACAAATAGCTGATGACACCTTTTGGATTAAGCCCTCACAAGTCATGCCAGCTGCTGGAATCAGATGACAAGTGCCTCTATTTCTATGTGTCTTAATCTGTTTCAGATGCTCCCAGCTTCGTATTTAACTGTAATATTCATCACCCAGACGCTGCCAGCCAACGTCAATAAATGATGTGACTCAAGTGATGCCCGTGCTTGACAACCGTTTCCTGAAAGGCATTTGCCCTTTTGCCTACTTTTTCATTTTTGCCCTGCCGTATTTTATTGGATTCCTGTCCGACTGCGGGCCACGAGGACTCGGAGCGATCCGCCGAGCGGCTTCCAAACTTCCGTCAGCACAAAATTCCCACTTTGCCAAAAGCCGACTTTTAAAACTCCGCCACTGCAAACAGAACATCTATTTTAACGGAGGCATTTCCCATGATTAAACTAATGCATATGAGAGTATGCTGGGGAGGCTCTCCTGATTAATGGAGCAATTACATAATCCATTACACTGAATTATGAATGTGCTAATGATGAGCTCATGTTGGGTAATGATTCCTGGAGTTTGCTTGTGTAAAATATGAAAAGGAAAAAAAGCGCAGAGGACTTCCTGCGTTTGCAGATGTTCCTCTAATCCCTCGGAGGTGAGGCTAAAGATGAAAAAGAAACGCGCTACTACCTACGGAGAGCGGCTACTCCGCCAGCACGGGTCCTCCAGCTTCCCGTTGTCGAAGGAACGCCTCCCACTGTTCCCACTACGACTGGATGTTGTAGATTTGAGGCATCTCCTGCTATGAAACACGAAAGGCCATGCAAATTGGAAATCATGTTTTATGTAATTTCTTTGAGGGGAATATAAAGTGAGCAATTAAGAAAAAAAACAGGGCTACATAAAAGCGACTTGCAGGATCACAGTTGGCGACTGAGCGCTGTCATAATCTTATTGGCCGAAGCCGGCGGTGGCTTTTGAGCAATAATTACTTGTTTACGTTCCCGTCTGTTTGCTGTGATTTTTTTTTTTTTTTTTTTTTTTCCGGGACGTGTTGTGCAGCAGACGCCTAGAAATAGCTCTCGTCTTCATAACAGTCTTGTACATTTGTTTTGAAGTAAACGTAAGCCGGACACTTCATTTGTCTGATTAAGCATTGATCCGTTGATCGGCTAATCGGTACCGCTGCAGGTGATGGGTGAAGACGGCTTTCATGCCAGATGATCAATTTGTCTTTTTTGAAGTGCACTGATGTAACTTTTTTTTTGCAAAAAGTCTAAGTGCTAAAAGATAGTCGCATAATTGGAGAAGAGTCATAACAGAGTTTGTTAAATTGGTGCAACATGGGTATAACGCTTGTGAATTAAACTTCCCATTTGTAAGAATAGGAATGTGTTAATTCTCAAACATGACATAGTTTCACTTTGAACAAGACTGTACCCACATTACTATTTTTTAATGGAGAAAAAAACAGTGCTGTGCTATAATTGTCATCGCATTAATTCCACCTTGTCTCGTTAAATAGGAAATGAATAGCAGGAGTGGGAATGTAGAAGGAAGCAGAGGAGTGTCAAACACTCTCACCTGTGCAGATGGATATGGAGATGGCCTTTTTATAAACGGAAGCAGACAAGTTACATAAGGATTCATATATTTTTGGCAGCTGATATCATTCTGCAGAGGGAAAAGAAGAAGCCCGCAGTGCTTGGAGCGTGTTCTGGAAGCGGCGTCCGGCCTCTCGTGTCCTCGCTCTGCTTTCGCTCCGGTCACACGTAGACCAGCACAACGCTCACAACATGAAAAAAGAGACTTGGCTCTTTTGCAGTCTACATTTCCGAGAGGCACTCGACACCTGAACTGCAAGCTGCATTTATTAATAATGAAATTGAATGCATCTGTCTAACGGTGCCAAAAAAAATACAATCGTAAATGATGGGAAGACGTATCGGATGCTTCCAATTATATCACCATTTTTGATCTGTCGTTGAAACGAGTGCTTTTTTTTAGTAAAACAACAATCTTCCTTTGAGCATTTGACAAGTCTTCAACTTTGCTGTCATCTAGAATGTTATTGTATTTACCTGAGACGAGATGTCCTTGTGAATCCGGTACACGAGGACGAGTCGGTGTGCCACTCACAAACGCTTATTGCTTTTGGCTGAGAAATGCTAAAACCTGAATATTTGACAGCGGGCTGAACCGATCTCTTGAGTTCCCGGCGGCTTCGTTGCTGATCTTTTGACACAAGCTGCACATTCCTTTTGGTCAACATCAGACACACTACTATTGATCAGCTGGTCCAGTGGCTTCGCTTCTGATCGCTTGTGGATGATGGGAAATAAATTGCTGGAGGGGAAAAGTATAGATGGCTGGAGATGCCACCCTAAATCCCCAAAACAAGCGCTTCCAGGGCTTTACTGAGAATTAGCTACACAATTATACTGTCACTGATGTCCTGATCTGTGGATAAGACATACAGTTGTTATGGGTTTTACAGACGTTGTTATTTCCATGCATGCATGGTTATCTTATTGCATCTCTTCTTGTTGTCTACTGCTCTCTCCATTCTTTATGCACAGGCACAATTGGCCAAGGCCAGCCAACACCTCGGACCCTATGAAGTGCACAGGCACGTCGCAGTGCATCTAGTTTGAGGTAACTCTACCGAAAACATTGAGTTCTTGTGTGAATTCCCGGATGTTTATTTGCCATCTCTGGAGAACAAGAGTTGATTGCAAAAACAAGTTTTAATTGGGCTTGTGTTTACAAAATGTTGCCTTCATGCCCTAGTTACACATACAGTAATAAATGGGTTTCTCAGGAGATTCCCTTTTGCTCTAAGTATTATATACAAGGTGTTTGTGTACATATTACACACTATCTTTTTTTCTTGATGCAGCTCTCCCAGCAACAACAACTTCCGATAATCCATAATATGCACCAGCCCTCCTTTAGGTGCGATGATTGACGTCCATTATTTTTCAGCCCGCGGGGTCTTCTCTAAGCTCGCGGCAGATGTGTCTTCTGTAGAATGTGGTTCATTTGAAGTTCAGTGTGCAAGTCCATTTTCTTAGGTAAACAAGCCAACTAGTCTCCGAACTTCCAGCTGTGGACACTTATCTGCTTATCTCTCGATAGAAAATGGTCTTCTCTCCATTCTGTGAGCTCTCTGTGCTTTCTCAAGGTAATCTCCAAGTGTTTGTCGAGAGAGAGAGAGAGAGAGAGAGAGAGAGAGAGAGAGAGAGAGAGAGAGAGAGAGAGAGAGAGAGAGAGAGAGAGAGAGAGAGAGAGAGAGAGAGAGAGAGAGAGAGAGAGAGAGAGAGAGAGAGAGAGAGAGAGAGAGAGAGAGAGAGAGAGAGAGAGAGAGAGAGAGAGAGAGAGAGAGAGAGAGAGAGAGAGAGAGAGAGAGAGACCTTGGAGGCAGCAGCAGAGATGGAGAGAGAGAGATGTGCTGCTAGCCACCCGCTGAAAGCGGTTTAAAGCTTGTAAATTAATTCTGTCTCTATTTTATGGGGAAATAATTGCTACAAGTGAAAAGCAAAAACCCTTATTTAGTTTCAAGCAAAGCAGTAAAAGGTTGTGACCGGTGGAACACCGTGTCTCCTCCAGGTAGAGCCGGGGAGGCCGTTTTATTACTCGCAAAGAGGAGAAACACGAGTGCTTTTTATGGTTGGTTTTGTTTGGCTGTACATGGACTTGTCAGTCATCGGCTGGTTATTTTGTTATTTTCGTTGTGGTCCTTTCACATATGCAATGTTTTTACATGAGCTTGTATTTCATCCTCATGTTCATATAACGGGGTTCATACGGTCATGGAAAACCTGGAGAAGTCATGGAATTTTAAAATGGTCATTTCCAGGCCTGGAAAAGTCATGGAAAAAACTTTAATCATAAAAGTTTTGGAAAAGCCATGGAAATTTGTCATAATCACATGTTCATTTACGCAGAATTTGAAATGATTCATGTTTTTTTTAAAGAAAGACGCTCAAAATATAAGCCGGTGTACGCTCTTGATACGCACAGTTTTCTAAATTGTTCATGTTTGTACCGAGATTTCAGTTTGGTCATGGACATTTGGTTTAAAGTCCTGGAAAAGTCATGAAAAAGTCATGGAAATCCATTTATCGAGATGTGTAAGAACCCTGATATAAGTTCCAGAGACTTTCTGTAAAAGTCACAATTTGTTAGCACTATAATTGAATGTTATCACATTAAAGATCAAAGTCCAGAACGCACTGTCTTACATGAATAATCAGAGAGGTGTTGACTGGGCATCTAGTTCCACCTTCTAAGGAGCTCCGCGATGCACTTATCTTGGTGAGAAATGGGTTTAATAAACCACTTTTGTAGTTATGAGCCATTTGAGTTGTTCAGGAGATCCTTCTTCTGTCAAATCAGTCCATAAAATGTGTTTTCGTTCGTTTTACTTTCCCCTCGCAGCGCATCGCTAAAGAGGATTACAGAAAAAACAAGGAAAACCACATTAATCACCAGACATTCAGTCTCCCTCCTTACATTTGTAACTTTCAGTCCTGCCCACTTCCTGCAGATTGAATTCTGGGGGAAGCAGAACACTAGTTCTGTCATCGTGGCAGAACTAGGATTCTGCTCCCCCCCCCCCACCCACTTCATTGCACCCCCGATGCCAATTATCGCTCGTCGGTCATGTTTCAGCGGCATTCTAATGGCGCTCGGCTGTAGTCGAGACCTACGTGTGTCCAGAAAGCCATTTCTCTCCTCTCTCCTAGAGACTGATGTGCAGTGACGGTTCCTTCCTGCTCTCCAGGCGGCTGCCAACTGGTTGGAGTGGGCCTCTGGGCCTCTGGGCCCCGGGCCACCGGCCCTGCCTGGTTCTGCTCTGCTGCTGCGTTGGCCCGGTTGTGAAACGTGAGCAGTCGGCTCCATCGGGGGCCCACAGCGTCCAAGCAGCCGCGACGCCGGGCTGGACTGTACCCCCCAGGAGTTGATCTCCAGGGATCGGTCAGAGGGAGGAGCGCCTGGTTCCCCGTTGTACGATGACCCGTTCAAATTCACACATCCTCTTTATTTCACATTTGCGCTGCTCTCTGGACTCTTTACTCCGCCCCTTCTTTTCAAGCCAAGATGGACACCATGTTCCATTTTGTTTAAAGGGGACATATTATGAAAATTCCACTTATTTAAGTGATTTTATACGTTAATTTGGGTATCTGGCATGTCTCCCAACACACATACTCTGGAAAAAAACAACTCACGCGGCTTGTTGGGGTTCCGCTGTTTCACAAACGATATGCTCGAGATCACGATCCAATACTACGTAGTTTTCTTTGTTGCTGTTTGAAATAATTCTTGTGGTATTTTGACCAAAATATTGTTACAAACATTACATTAAGACCCCAAGGAACCATATCAACGTAATATGTCCCCTTTAAAGGAACCTCATCAACAGCCCAGTCTTTAAGTCCGTCCGTTTCTGACCAATGGGAGAGCGGGAGGCGGGCACTCGAACCGACACGCACCGATGCAACGTATTGCTCATGAGCTTGAGAGGGAAGTGTGTAAAGATTGAAATGAAAGCAACACATTGAACCATTTTCCTTGGAGGAAATTAGTGTGTCGGATGTATTGAGTATATAGATAAACGGGGAGGTGGATTCTGCTGCAGAGGCGGTTCAAGACTCGTCTGTGGAGGATTTGATGCTCGGACCGGGCCGCTGTAGGAGTCCAGTGGAACCGCCTTGAGCACGCTGCAGACTTCTTACAGCCACCTGTCACGTCCACAGGGGGCGAGCCTTAGATACTCAAAAGAGACTTTTTCAAATATCACTCCAAGACATGGTGTAACCTCTCTCGCGTCCCGCTGTGGCCAACATGGAGCAGCTTTGAAGTGTTTGGCGGTGTGAAGTGGATTTAAGATGAAGGAGATGGAGTTTATCTCACCGTAGCAGAAGTACAATCAGTTTTCGTAAACCAGAGAAGGGTTTAGCAAATCTAACCGATTTTGATTTTCATTGATTTCTTTCTTCTTTTCAGTTGGGTGTTTTTCCAGATTACGGACTTTACTTTTTGCCGTGTCCGACTTTGTGAGTTGGACACGCTAAGAGATTCATCCCACTTCCGCATCCCAGAGCGTCCACAATTAATCCGCTGACGTTACTCCAGGTGCCTCTCTCGGAGGTTGTTATTGTTTCTCCTCCGATATTGACTATTGGGGAAACTGATTTTTTTCCGTCGCTGTTCATGAGAAACAGAAGTCAGCACAGTGGCCTCCTGTAAGGATGATGTCACCAACTAAGGGAGCGGATAGAGACACGTGGGTCAAATCAGCTGTTGGAGCTATTTAATTTGACATTTGTATTTAGGTTTTATTGTAAAGTAATATTGATTGTTTATTGCTTATTTAGGTTATATTTTAATATGTTAGTTATTTCTTATGATAGTTGTAGTTTAGTTTAATATATTTAGTTGTAGGTTCACTGATTAGGTAACACTGGGCACTATATGTAGAGGTGGATAGGCACAGGACCAGCATGCACCAGGGTGGCCAATGTTTTTTTTTTTTACCACACACACAGCAGGAGGAAGTGTTTACATTTTGTTTGTTCTTATTTGTTGCTTTAGAAAATAAATTATCACAATATTTTTTTTCTTCTTTTTTACAATTTTCTTTTTATTCAACAATAAGAAGACAAATACAACAAGTCATCAACAACCAGACTTACAAAATAAAATATTTAGAAAAACAAAAAAGGGTGAAAAGAACAGAAAAACCTGCTGTCATGTCAATTCTGTGTCAACTGCCATAGAGTCCACTTCCTCCATTTACTGTCCATCTGTGGTCCTGTCAGCCGTAGCCTGTGTGTCAGTCTTTCCATCATCTGTATTTAATTATCACAATATTAACGGACGGAAATGGACAATACTTTCTTTTGCGTGCGTCAACACCAAAACCCACAGTGCATCGGTGGCGGTTTGATTTAGATTTTTGTTTGATTTCGGACGACAAATGGCCGCTACACAGCCTTTTTGTTCATCACAGGGAGCAGGGAGGGAGAGAGACACAGGTTGGGTGACCAGTACAGTGGATGCTCCTTCCACATGTGGGATATATATATATATAATATATAACAGCCGTGCCTCCACTGCAGCACAAGTGTGGGACCCTGTCTGCTTTGCATGAAATCAACTTGGCCGCCTGACAGTATGTTGCTCCGTAATTAACCTGGAGAGGCCCAAACGGGAGCCCTGTAGAAGGCTTCATTAACCTGTGGCGAGGAGGCGGCCGTCCTCTTCCGGCGCCTGTGACCCGCACTGAGCGACCACAACACCGCCTTTAATATGGCTGAGAAACAAACCTGCAAACATGAGGAAGTTACACATGGATGTACATGTCAGCAGGCCCCTCCATTTCAATTGCTATGCTGACATGATAAGTACATTAATAATTAATAGTTTGGCTTATTTATTTTTGCACGATGAATGAAAATTAATACAATCAACCAACATTTGGTTAATTTTCTGCTTTTCTGTGTATGAATTGAATTATGTATTGAATTTTTATTTATTTTTTAACTCTTGGTCAAAGAGGTTATAGTTATTATATGGACAGTTGTCCCTATTTCATGCCATTTTAAAGATAACAAAGAATTGGGAATTAAAACTAAATTGATGATTCGTATCTCTTTGCACATGCTGATGGAGAGCAGCAGCTTTCACGCGTTTACTTCACCCCTTTGAACTTGAGGTGGACCAAAAGTGGAGCTTCGTCAGGTGAGGACGTGTTATTTCCCGGAGTCGCCCTCTAGCCCCGCCTCCTCTCATCCCGCCCACATCGAGCCGTCGTCTTCTTGTTTAGTCAGCTTGATGTTCGAGCTGTATTTTTCACAACATCAGCATGCAGCACTGGAGAACCAGGACCCAGGGGAATGTATGTGTGTGTGTGTGTGTGTACGTGTGTGTACGTGTGTGTGTGTGTGTGTGTGTGTAAAAAAAAAAAGACTGCAAGGCTTGTCTCCAGTCATTGGAGTAGTCTGTATGTGTGTCATCTCCTGAGTGCAACACCAGCTTGGCCCACTTCTGCCTGACCGACTAGACTCTACGGCTCATCTGGGCTCTTCCCGCTTGTCTCTTTGTGTTTAATTTCTCTCTCTCTCTCTCTCTCTCTCTCTCTCTCTCTCTTCCCTGTGTGGGGTCCGGTTCTCATGTCTCCCCTCGACAGTCAGAACAAGCCTCCGAAAAGCTCTCAAAGATGTGAGATCGTCCCAGGTGAATCGGGCAGGTATTGGCTCACAGCCAACGCCGGCGATGAATCCGACAGGACCACCCAGCGCTCATCCACACACACACACACACACACACACACACACACACACACACACACACACACACACACACACACACACACACACATCTAGGTCAGAAAGTGGAAGGAGAACCTTTAGCCCACATCAGGGCCGTTTTCACAGGCTGCAGGGGCTCCGAGACATGTGCTAAACAATACTCTCCCTGCTCATCTATAACTAAAACACCGAATGCATTACGCTTGACGTGTAAGGGAGGCTGTCAAACGTTCCAGCCCTGGAATTTTACTGCACTCTCAGTCACTGCCAAGGATGGACGTGAGAGTGCAACACCCTCGCTGCAGAGTGATTACTTCAGAGCCGGCATGCTGTCAGGCGTCAGGTAGCTGCATGATGCCAGCCATGATCTCAGGCGCTCTGCTTTTTCGGTTTGAGATTTTAAAAGGCCTGAGCAGAGTAGACATCACACATTGACATATGATCTGCTTTTAAGTTTTAATGAGGAGCTTGTTCTCACACGCTTGCCTATTCACACATGCAGCACTTACGAAGCAACACACGTATGCATTTGGAATAATATTTGGTTCATTTGGCGAATGCAAAAGACTGTTCATTTTTTTTTTGCTCTGTTTTCGTTCTCTTTCTGTCTAGGTGTTAAATGTTCCACTGTCACCGGCTAGTAACTAACTGTCTGCTTTTGGGTGCTGAGCAGAGGCCGTACTGTGGGTTTTAAGAGCTTTTTCTTTTTTTAAATGGCTGCCTGCCAGCCCGACACCGCAAGAGTGAACCACAACAGTGAAGTGTGTCCTGGAAAGTAAACCATGAAATCTGTAAAGCGGAGGGGAAATGCTGCTTCGTGTCACAACTCTCTGGAAGAAATCACATTGTTGTTGATGTAATGGTAATCCTGTTTTTGTATGTGCGGTGTTGTATTTGTTTTCTATATTTTTATGTCGTGGGCAAAGTCACTTTCTTGGCACGAAATTATAAAATAATGCTAATAAGAAAGAAGGAACAGGAAGAGCACGTTGCTCGAATTGTTCCACATACGCGTTTCACAACGTAAGACGACCGTTAGCTTGGCTTACTTTATGGACTAGATACTTGTCGTTCTGAAGGTGATAAAATCTGCCTCCCAGTTTACTGAATATGGGCAATTATGTTATATATACAGGGTTCGTACGGTCATGGAAAACCTGGAAAAGTCATGGAAAAAACTTAAATCGTAAAAGTTTGGGAAAAGTCGTGGAAATGTGTTATAGTCACATGTTCATTTACGCCGAGTTTGAAATAATTAATGTGTTTTTTAAGGAAAGACGCTCAAAATGTAAGCCGCCGTACGCTCTCAATACGCAACATTTTCTAAATTTTTCATGTTTAAACCGAGATTTCAGTTTGGTCATGGAAATTTAATTTAAAGTCCTGGAAAATTCCTGGAAATCCATTGGTCAAAATAAGTAAGAACCCTGTATCTAGTATGTTACATTTGTACAAATTGAAGGTGATTAAGGGAGACTAGTGTGTTACACGTTTTCTTGGCCGTGAGCTGTACTTAGTGTTGAGGTTTTCCCTGAAGTTTCTTACCAGTTTCTAGTCTGAATGCTAAGCTAAGCTAACTAGCCGCAGCTACATGCTTTTTCCTTTCATACAAACACCAGAATTGCGGCTAGAATAGTTGTTTTGTTTTGAGTGGGAACAATTAGCTTGAAGAATTGGCTAAATAAATTGCATAATTTAGTAGGAAAACTATTTAAATTCAAAAGTGAACAAAACTTCATGAAGAAAAAATAATGCTTTGGAGATGGCATTAGCAGGCAGCTCGCACTTGCACACACTACTGGGTAACTAGGACACTGTCAGAATGATGGAGACTATGGACACACCATCAGCATCCTGTGTGTGCGTGTGTTTGTGTGTGTGTGTGTGTGTGTGTGTGTGTGTGTGTGCATACCCTCTGTCCAGGGCATTCCCCGAGCCCGTGGCCAGAAATGTCACTCCAGGCTCATTATGCCATTAGCTGCCTCGAGCCTCAGTCCATTTGCTGGGCAGGGAGTGTGACGGAGCCCTTTCACAGGGTCACCCTTCCTGTTGGAGGCCAGTCAGCTGAGGTGTGTGTGTGTGTGTGTGTGTGTGTGTGTGTGTGTGTGTGTGTGTGTGTGTGTGACATGAGCAAGAGACAGAATGCATTTGACACTAATCATGATTTAGCACAGGATGTGAGATGTGTTATGTATGTAATCCATATATATATATATAAATATAAATATGGTTTGCGCTGCTCCACATTGTCATCACAGACGATGAGCGGATCAAGAAGATGGATTTGTTGTTTGCTCCTCTGCTAAGCAGTACCGGCATACCCTTTACGCACATCTCTCCAAGCCCCCTGAATCGAGTCTAATGAGGCGTCTGTCTGTCGTTCTAACGTACACGCGTTCAGGCACCACTTCATATCCCTGCGCAGGAGGGGTTAATCCATCAGACGCGAGTGTTCCTGTGTAGCTGAACTCCATCCCCCCCGGGCCTCTCCCGGCCATCCGTCGCCCGAAGATGACGACCGGCTTATTTTCTCTGCATATAAAAAAAAACCGCCCGGAGAGGCGGCGGGCCGGGCCTCCGGAGGGTGTGACAAGTGGGAAGACTAGAAACTGGAGTGGAGGGGTGGGGTAAAGTTTTCCTTTTAATAAAATCAAATAAATATATTCTCTAAATATATCCCCCCATTCCCGTCCATTTTAAAAGAAGGGCCGGCTTTGATCTCCGGGGGCCCTTTGAAATGATCTGAGGAATGGGAGAGCGGGGGGACGTGAGGGAGGGAGGGAGGGAGGGGGGAAGTGAGAGAGACGGAGACAGGAAACGCCACACCTCCATGCCTGTTGAGGGGGAGACATCACAGGTAGAGATGCAGAGGGAGGGGGATGGGGGGGGTTCAGACAGTTAAGCTTCTGGGTGATAGCCGAGGGTGCTGGGAGTCGCCGGCTTTGTGGTAAAGTGAGCCGTTTGAAGGCATCGCCGTGGATACGCCCGGGGACAGATTAGCTTCCCTTTGACCCCCGGAGATCAGCGGGGTGGCAGGCGCCTCTTTCCCCCACTCCAATAACAAATTGGACTTCTTCCTTTCCCCATTGTAGGCGGGTGAAGTACCGCTGGATGTAAATCCCATATATTACAGGCGCCGCCATGCTCGGCGGCCCCCGTAAAGAGCGAGAAAGCTCTCCTCGGCATATTTCTTAAAGTCTCCTTCCTCGCAGCCGTTTATTCTGCTTTACGTTCACAGCTGGGCTCGATGACTAGTCGCGGCGGCATTCGATCTCCCGGGGTCCGCTGCTTTTTATGGACTGTATTCTGTCCGTGATTAAGCGTTGGAGTTTATCCGGGGGTCTAACGTGTGGAGGGTTCGTACGGTCATGGAAAACCTGGAAAAGTCATGGAATTTAAAATAGTCATTTCCAGGCCTGAAAAAGTCATGGAAAAAACTTAAATCATAAAAGTTTGGGAAAAGTCATGGAAATGTGTTATAATCACATGTTCATTTACGCCGAGTTTGACATAATTAATATGTTTTTTAAAGACAGGAGCTCAAAATATAAGCCGGCGTACGCTCTCAATACACAAAATGTTCTAAATGTTTCATCTTTATACCGAGATCTCAGTTTGGTCATGGAAATTTGGTATAAAGTCATGGAAAATTCATGAAAAAGTCCTGGAAATCCATGTTTCGAAATGTGTAAGAACGCTGCATGTGACTCGCCGCCCCGGCTTGTAACTCCTTGTTGAACGTGCGGCGGGCTGGATGCGATGTCCTCGCTGACGGTGAACGGAGAGGCACAGATGCATGTTGGGTTGCAGCCGTTAAGCGAGCGCGCGCTGAAAGGACAACCTTGTGTGCTCGTCGTGCCGTGACGGGGAAAACAAAACGCTTTGTTAACGCAGCCCGAGGACGGCGTGTGAGACTGATTACTTTGTGTGTGTGTCATTTGGTTGAAATCCTCCATTATTCTGAATTATATTCTTGAATCACAAGTTTGACTCGCTGGTGTGGTCTTCACTTTCCCCCGGGGGAAGTTTACAGAGCTCATGGTTTTGAAACTCAACTAGGCCACATTGACCTAAAGATTATAATCCTGCATAAGAGTCTAACTATGTGTCCATTTTTGGGCATTTCTATTCTTCACGTTCTTTTATGTTCCTGTACAAATATTTTTGAAGTCGGAAAATGCATCCAATTAAATGTGATTTTTTTTTTTCTTTTTCGATAATTAGCAAAGCTGGAATTTGCTCTGATAATATAATTTTATTAGGTTATTTCATTATTTTACAACCTTCTAATTCTAGCTGTGCAAAAGAGCCAGCAACCACAACTATGGCGTTAAAAACATTGAAACCATGTTTGAATAACTTTTATAGTCTCATTTCGACATATTTATGACATTCAACATCTCACCAACACTTCAATGGCACTGCCATGTTTCTTTGTCTTTCCGTGAGCTGGGAAACTCTGGCGCTTTACTTAAGCCACCTGATACTTTTAATTTCGCAACATGTCTGTTTCTCTGTCGGCACGTCGGCTTAGCGCTTTAATTCCCAGGAGGCCACTGGATCCTCACTTTCACTGAAGTTGTTTGGAGAGTCTCTCAGCTTCGTTGCCTCATAAAACAAACTGCTCCGATGAAAATAACTTAAAACCACACGGACCAGCGCGACTCTGCTTTTATTAGTACACACACACACACGGAGGCAGACGCACACACGCACACAACAAAACTCGGTGTTTGTTGAGGTTCTAATGAGTCCCAGTAGCAGCGGTTTGATTTTCTCCCCCTCCTAATTTGACATGCTTCACTTGGACCGGGTCCCTCTTGCTCCGCAGACCTCAAATCCTCCACGCAGGAGCTTAATGAATCTTCTCCAAGTACACAAACAAAAGACACACACAACTAGCAGGGAAAACACTTGCATGCTTGAGCTTCTAATTGTCCCAAACATGTCAGTCAATCACCGCGGCTCGCTTCAATCCCCCCCGTTTCTCCCGATGAGAGTGTTTACAACTTCAGGAGGCGGGACTAGTGCCGCTGCTCGCCATGTTGGTGCCCTACGCTTAAGTCCTCCACGATGCCCCCCCCCTGAGATAGAAAAAGGGGGCAGGTGACTTCAATAGTAGGTAGACGATCAATAGAGAAAATTACAGGGTGGCGGGCGGAGTTTTCAGGGGGGCGGGGCGCCACCCTGTTATAATGCTCAGGGAAACAATGATATCAATCCTCAGATTGGGTGTTACGTTAATGCGTCGGGCTTCGTCTACAACGGGCCCGAGCGGCCTCTCATTCTGCGGCAGCTTTGAGAACATTGTCCACTCTGCTTTCTGCTCAGGAAGGCGACGCCAAGAACAACGAGTCGAGCCTCGCCGGTCGCCGAGGGCTTTCGATGTCGAGCTTCATCGGTAATTGAATCGGGCCGTTCGCTGCCCGCAGAAAACGGTGCGAGTGAATCGTCCCGGATAGTTTATGGGGTAATATAAAGTCCCTCCACGCCAACACCTGCCGCTTGGACCAAAACACTCGCTTTAATACCTCCCGCTACATTCGGCATCTCTCCGTGCTCCTGGTTTCTTTCGAAGGTTACGATTGGGCTCGGTAGAATGTTAACTCAATTAGCCCATTGTGTTGTTCGCTCGCTGGTGTAGTGAATACCAAAAGTGCTTTTCCCGGACTTTCCTCTTCTCTTCGCTGCAGCTCACTCCTTTTATCAAAACCCCGGCGGAGTGTTTGAAGAGGAGGCGGACGAACGGAGGCAGCGGCCATCAAATCTGATGCTGGTACTGAATATGTCACAAAGAGAGTCTTGCATACAATACAGGAGGTGTGCACTTAAGCCAGGTGCCACGCTTCGAGCTTCAGTCGGTCTGTTATGCGCTGATGTGAAAACTGCTGCGATGAATCGCACTAATTACCTCTCGGACAAAGCCGTGCACTTTTAAAACGCCGTTATTGGCCGAGCGAGCGCCTCCTTCTTGCGTTTTGCGGCCAGCTTTCGGTATTATTAAGGAATTGCGCGTTAATGGGGAGTCAGCAGTTTTTTTCGGGGATGCAATCTCATTACATTTACAGGGAAGGGATGGAGAGCAACAAAAAAAGAAATTAATTGGAGGCATGCGACAGTTAGGACAGGAGTCTGGACAAGGGCAGAATAAATCAAAGGTCAGTTTGACAGCTTTATGGCTCTGTGGAGGGAGAAGCGGTTAACTTTAATGGGAGGAGATAGTAATGTTGAGTTACTTTATTTTCCCTTCTTCCTCCCCCACGCACACACGTTTACTCCGTCCCCTCCCCCCCCCCCCCCCCCCCCGTCAGCCGAAGCACACAGCCCCTCACCCCTGAACTATTTTGACTCGACTTGATATATGGAGTTAATTCAGCCCTCTCCGCGCAATAATTCATGCATTCAAAGTCGTGCAGACTCAGCGCTGGGAGGAATTGTTAATTTTCTGCGCAGGGATTGCAGCCTCCATACACACACACACACACACACACACACACACACACTCTGTCTGTCACCTACTCTACACACTGTCCCCACCCCCAACTGCTCCACCCTCCCTCCTGATTTTTTGCCCATTACTATGGAAGTTAATTTGGCTAAAAGAATGTCCACTCCCAGCAGTATTTCGCGCAGCATCAGGTTTCATCTTCTCTCGAATATAAAAAAAAAACAAAAACACTCTCACTCGGTTGTTCCCACCGAAAGCTACACACACACACACACACACACACACACACACACACACACACACACACACACACACACACACACACACACACACACACACACACACACACACACACGAGTCCTCATCTTTTACCCCTAAACTGGACCCCGACCTCGTGGCCTTTCGGGCACGTCCTGCCCTCCTCCCCCACATCCCCAAGTTCGCTAAGGTCATCCCCACAAGGGGCCGACCCCCCCCCCCCCCCCCCCCCCACCAACGTCCCCGATGACCTCTGACTTGCGCCTTGTGCTTTTATAATTGGGGGGGAAACGCCGGCTAGTAAAGCAACCAGCGAAGTGGCTTGTGCGGGGCAATGGGGCCCTGCTCACCATGCACTTCATTTAATCCGTGCAGACCTCTGTGTGTGGTGA